>JARHVA010006090.1:395000-850000 GCA_037957365.1 Torreya grandis
AAATTTAGTTTCAACAATTGAGATTTATAAAGATCTCACAAGCATGAAGATAGATGTGCTAAGTGGAATCTGATTAACTATAGAATAAATAATAAAGAGCGGTGAGGACGTTATTGATCAAACATTTATCTCTAAAACACACATAATGAGTAGAGGAACTCAATTTATAAATCACTATAATAAAAATGAATCAAGAGGAGAATCTAGTCATTTTAGAGGTAGAGGAAGAGGCAGCAATTTCAGAGGAAGTCATGGTAATTTAAGAGGAAATAATTTTAACTTTAGAGGATGGAGTGGTAATTTTAGAGGGGGAGATAAAATAAATGTTCAATATTTTTATTACAATAGGCTTGAACATTATGAATCAGATTTTTGGGTTAAGAAAGAAGAAATAGAGAAAAATAATGCTCATAACACAATTAAAGACAAAATAAATTTGTTTGTTTCTTCCTTCAATATAAATGAAAGTGATAATACTACTTGGTATATCAATTTTGTATATTCTTCTCATATGACATCTAATAAGTATTTGTTCATTAATTTGAATGAGAATCATAATAGCACAATTATACTAGGAGATAATCAATCTCATGGAACCAAGGGCAAAGGCACTATTGTAATGACAACAAATGATGGTGAGGCTAAACACAAATAAAACTTTATTGGTTCTAGTACTCAATAAAAATATGTTATCTATGGGATATATTTTGGAACAATATTATCAAGTGACCTTTGATGGAAATGAATGCATTGTCAAGGATAAATTTAAAAAAAAATCAATTGTAGTTAGAGCTAAGATGACTAGTGATAGAATGTTTCCTATTTATTTTTTATAGGGAAATCAAGCATTAAAGGCAATTGAGATGAATGATAGTAAAATTTGGCACAAAAGATATAAAACATCTTATTAGTTTTAGTGGGTTAATTTTTCTTTTAAAATAGAAAATGGTTGAAGGACTTCCCTACATTGAAAACATAAATGAAGTGTGTGAAGATTGTGTTATGGGAAAACAACATAGAGAAAACTTTTCAATAGGTAAATCTAGAAGAGTTAGACAACCTCTTGAGATAATTCATATAGACTTGCATGGTCCTATGAAAACTCTTAATTTGAATAAATCAAAGTAATTTTTAACTTTCATTGATGATTACTCAAGAAAAACTTGGATAAATTTCTTGAATGCAAAATCAGATGTATTTAAAAAGTTTGTTGAGTTCAAGAAGTTGGCTGAAAACATAGTGAAAAGTAAATCAAAGTGCTTAGGTCAAACAATGAAGGAGAATATAAGTCAAACCAGTTTCAATATTTCTAAAAAATCATGGAATCCACAAGGAATTCACTACTTCCTATACTCCATAATAAAATGGAATAGATAAAAAGAAGAACATGACCAATGTTTAAATAGTAAATAGTATGATGAAAGATTAAAAAAATGCATAAATTTTTTTGGGGTGAAGCAGTAAATACAACATTATATATTTTGAATAAAAGTCCTAAAAAGGTAGTAAAAGGAATGACTCCTAAACAAGCATGATCTATAAATAAGCCAAGTATTGATCACTTAAGAGTGTTTGGATGTGTTTCTTATGTACACATACCAATTAAAAAAGGTCTAAATTAGATGACAAAGGCCTAGAATGTATTTTCATTGGATATGGTTCAAAAAATAAGGTATACGGGCTATGTGATCTAGTAAGAAAGAAATTATTAATCAGTAAATATTTGATCTTTAAAGAAGAAGAATTTACTTGTGAATAAAAAACAAAGGAAAAACAAGTTGTGATTGATAGAATTGCAGAAGCACATGAATATTTTAGCATGGGATTAATAAAATATCGAAGCAATATATAAAAGGATCACCCACCAACTCAAATATTATATACAAATTTTGATCAAGGAACAACAAGGTCACAAGTAAAAGTGAATTATACATTAATGTCATAAGATATGAAAAATGATGAGCCATAAAGTTTTGAGGAAGCTTAAGAAAAAGAAGAGTGGGTTGAAGCTATGAACAATAAAATAGAAATAATTGAGATAAATAACGCATGGGAATTGGTCCAATTACCTCCTAGTAAAGAAGTTGTTGGTACAAAATGGTTGTATAAGACTAAGTACAAATTAGATGGCATTATTGATAAGTATAAGGCTATACTAGTTATTAAAGAGTACACTCAACAAGAAGGTATTGTATATACTGAGACATTTTCACCTATATCAAAGATGGACACCATTAGATTGGTATTATTTATTGTATCTCAACAAGGTTAGACTATCTATCAGATGGATATAAAGAATGCATTTTTTAAAGGATACATTAATGAGGAAGTATGTGTCACAACCTAGCAGCTTTGAGATATATTCTAAGGAACATTTTTTACAAGTTGAATAAGGCCTTGCATGGTCTTAAACAGGCACCTAGAGCATGGTATTCAAGGATAGATTCATATATATGTAAGAAAGGTTTTATCAAGAGTCAATTAGATCCCAATTTGTATATCAAGAGTACCAGTAATGATATGTTTATTTTGGTTCTCTATGTGGATGATCTGATCTACACTATGAACAATATAACATTGTTTGTAGAGTTTAGAGTATCTATGGTTACAAAATTTGAGATGACAGATTTAGGATAAATGCACTACTTTTTTATTACATAAGTATGGAAAAATGAAAATGTAATATTCATGTCTCAAAAAAAAATGGTTCAAATATCTTACAAAAAAATCATAATAAGGATTGCAAATCAGTTGTAGCACCTATTGAAGTTGGGCTTAAATTGTCCATTATAGATTAATCAAATTGAATGGATACCACTCTATACATATATTTGATTGGTAGTTTTATCTATTTGATTACTACTCGACCAAATATCACATATGTAGTGAGTTTGGTATCTAGGTTCATGTCAAAACCTAAAGAAACACGTTGGAATGCAACAAAAAGGTTTCTCATATGGTTTCTCATATATATATATATATATATATATATATATATATATATATATATATATATATATATATATATATATATATATATATATATATATATATATATATATATATATATATATATCAGAGGGACATTAAAGTATGGACTCAAATTTTAGTATTTGAAGTACAATAAATTGATATGTTATACAGATTCAAATTGGGTTGGTTTTATAGATGATCAGAAGTCTACTTATGGTTATACACTCAGTGTTGGTTCTATAGCATTTTCTTATAATACCAAAAAATAATCGATTGTATCTCTTTCTACAACAAAGGCATAATAAAAAGTTACAACATCATTAGCTTTTCAAATAGTATGGTTGAGGCGATTATTACAATAGTTACATCATTTGCAAAATGAACCTTATTATATTATGATAATAAGAGTATTATTCAAATGACAAAGAATCCAATCTTTGATAGCAGGACTAAGCATATTGAGATTTAACATCATTGCATTAGAGAGTTGGTTCAACAAGGATAGATCAAGATGGTGTATTTCAGTATAGAGGATCAGTTAGTAGATATTTTCATGCAAACCCCTTAACTCGTGAAAACTTCCATAACCTTAGAGATTCTCTTCAAGTTCTTCCCAATGGTCATTATGGAGGAGAATGAAAGAAACAAAGTCCATTGGGCATTAAGTTTAGTTTTATAATTCTTTAATCATATTTGGTTTCTTTTTAATTAGAATATTTAGTTTCTTAGAAGTTTGTTAGAGAATGTTTATTTTTAGTGCATTTTTTATTTGTACAATAATCTATAAATACTTATTTTCTTAGAAGTATTGTAAGATTTATGAAATCTATGGTGTCATCTTTTTCCAAGCTATGTGAAAGCTCTTGAAGTTCTTTTGCATTAATAATATTATGCTTCCATTTGTGTTTGATTTGTAAATCACGTTGGTGTTTTACTTTTTGTCTCTATTTTCTTTCACCTACTCTATGGCTACAATATCCCCCAATGTTATCCATGTGATCTCTTTAGGAAATCAAGATGGGAGGCTTAATATACAATCTTGAGGGATTCAATCCTTGGTAGACAGCATGATACTCCCTCTTGCACAAATACAAACCAACTAACCTAGGATCCTTTGACCACATGCCATTTTTTATTTTTTTTTTCTTTAGAACTAATGGATGCTCTATTTCCTATATTTTATAGCATATCTCTTATACAAAATAGTTCCACTCCTTTGATCTCTCCATATCATATTCCAAATAGCTACAACTCAATTCATATCTCTTTGATTGCACATGGGCTCCTCACATGGGAGTTTAAATTCTTTCAAATCAGCAATATTATTAAACATTGTTTATCTACTAATGAGCCTCTCATTTCTTTTGTTCTCACACTTCTTCTAAACACCTCTCTCCTTTTGCAATCACCTATTTATTTTAAATACACTTGCATACAGGAAAGACAAATTCACATACTGATAAAACTAATCTAAATTTTAAATAAAAATTCAAATGACTTTTTCAAACAAAGACTACCATCAACAAGGACTCAAGAAATTGAAATCGCCCCTTGGAAATCAAAAAACCATCAAATATTCAGAATGCTTTCTCTATACCAAATTTTAAATTTATTTCAAGATATACTATGATACACAATATTTCTTCACAATAAAATACATGACACACTTCTCATTCATAACTTGATAGGAATATTTATACAAATAGATAGGTTGTGTTATTTAGGACTCAAGACTAATAAATCTAAATATTACCTCAACTATTCTTTAACTTATCCTACGTACATAACAAACAATCTTTGGATAGACTAACTTACTAAAAAATCAACTTATAATAGGTTTAATTTGTTAAACTTATATAGCAACATTCCCAACGGGTAAGATCTGTTAGAAAAGGTTTTAATCAAATAAATTTTGAACCCATGTGTAATTCCAATAATGTTAGTACCCAAGAAAGGTGGAGAATGGCATATGTGCACATATTTTAGATCCATAAAAAAGATAACAATCAAGTACAAATGTCTATTGTCTCATATGAATGACTTAATGGATTGCTTAAGTGGATTCAAATAATTCACAAATATTGATTTGAAAAGTGGGCATCAACAAATCAAAATTCAAAAAGGTGATAAATGGAATACTTTATTTGAAACCAATCAATGTTTGTGTGAGTGGAGGGTTATGCCATTTAGTTTGACAAACACATTGACTACATTCATGAGACCCATGAATGAAGTATTGAAACCATATCTTGGTAATTTTAATGAAATTAATTCAAAAATAAAGTAGAATCATAGCAATAGATCACAATATCACTGAAATAGAGAAGAATATATGAATAACTGATAAACCACTTCGAGGGGGCAACCTCATACATACATGCACACATACATACATACATACATACATATATATATATATATATATATATATATATATATATATATCCTTACTATGTTATGGAAACACCTTAGGCTAAACCTACCACTAATATTAACGTAAAATGATGATCATATGACTTAATAGAGGTTATGTTAGCCATAATTCAGCTACACATATCAATACACATTATAGGCTAAAGGTGTAGCATGCCCCCTCCCTTCAAACAAACATTGTCCTCAATGTTGATGATCTTTAGATGCTTCAGTATGATTTTTTTGTCCTCCAATGGCATATCCTCCCTTGACAAGTCCTTCTACTTGATAAGAGGCTCGATGATCACCCTCATTTACATCCTCTTGAATCAAGTTGGAAAAATCTCTTATGGTTCCAAGATGATTCTTCCTCCTTCATTAAGCTTTGATTACCCTATCTAGATGGGAATATTCTAGCCAAAATCTAAAACATGAGCGATTGGTTGTATGTTTGTTGATTGAGGTAATTTATGTTGAGGGTGTACCTGCAATACTCAAATTTGAGGTTGTACCTTTGAGAAATATGTTTTAGGTGGTGACTGGTAATTATAAAGTGCTCTAAATGGAGTCTTCTCAAAATAAGTGTCTCTCTTAAGTGGCCACTTT
This sequence comes from Torreya grandis, assembly GCA_037957365.1. Lineage (NCBI taxonomy): Eukaryota > Viridiplantae > Streptophyta > Pinopsida > Cupressales > Taxaceae > Torreya > Torreya grandis. The sequence goes on from JARHVA010006090.1 coordinate 400,992, forward strand.
TTGGTGCATCCTCAACAATTTAATATTTTTCCACCCTTTCTTAAAAATTTGGTGGTATTTACGTATGTGACTATTTTACGTCCACTGAAAATAATTATGTTGTATGACCCACTAATCCCTTTTTTCATTGTTTGCATTTGATTAAAGCTTATCATTTGTGGTGACTTTTCATGCACCCCTCTCAACTCAAACATCTTGACTTCTAAATGAAAATAAATGAATAATTCTTGGAAGTTCATCTCGATCATGCACAAGGTTTTAAGCCATTGGACTCTCAATACATTATCAACTCACCCCATGGGAATGAAAAACATGATAATCCCACATAATGATTTTAAGACTCGCATTTTCCTAAACAAATAATAGCACCCTCATCTACAACCATGACTTAGAATTCTAGTGTTGGATAAACAAAACACTTGAAACATGAATCCAACTTATCATTGATATAATTGTGAGTAGTATTATGACATTAATGTGCACCCTTGGAGAGGGTTCTTCAGGATCTCTCCCATTAATTAATAATATTGGGACAACCCCAGGCTATGGGTAACCTATGTTGGGGGTGAACCTCCAGAATAGGTTGGCTTCGTCTTTGATGCTCACCTAAACTAATGCTTCATGGGGAAAAGGGTTAGAAAGGGGACAAAGGCTCCTAATAAAGTTAACAAGATGATGCACCAAATTTAAAAGGGAAACTCCCATAATCTTGAACCCACATTAAATTTATATAAGATAGTACTAGCTCAAGCAAACTCAAGATCAAGCTAATTGCATAAGTATTTCATAGAAGAGGTTCAAAGTAGAATACTAATCTAGACCTACAAGCAGCATTGAAAACTCTGTAAACAAGATCAAAAAGGAGGATCATGGATGAGGAAGATTCTCCTTCACACAATGCCATAGTGCATAGCTCACCAAACCAGATCTAAGGCAAGAGATAGGCAAAGAAAGTCTTATATTACATCAAGAGGTAGTTCTTAAAAATGCTTGATAGGGTTGAGCTAATCAAGCTAAGCATACTTTGCAATATCTCAAGGAATGTCCCTATCTCTCAGAAAGATAAAAATTCTAAAATCTGAGAACCTTTACAAAGGAGAAAATAAAGGGAGAATATAAGAGAGGGGGAGAAGAGAGAAGAGGGAGCATGTTTTGAGAATAATTAATGAGTTTCCAGCTTTCAAGGGAATGTTCCACTATGCTTTGGTCCAATCAGGACATAATCTATCATGAACAAGATAGTCTTTATTTTTCCCAATAGCTTTTAAATAATACACTAGAAGACAAGAGTTTTGCCAAAGATGGTGAGTCATGATCCTGTTTATGAAAGGGACCCTTAGGCACTCTAAAAATCTATTAAATGCTCAGGTTGCTTCTCCAACCACTAGATCTCTATCTTTGATCTTCTATGCATCTTTCCATTTGGCTTTTGCATAAGGAAAAAATCCTCAAATCTATAAACCTAACTGAGCTTTGATTATATCTAATTTGGGAAGCTATCTATCAAGAGCATGGGTGAGGATGCTCCTTCATTGATTACATATAACTTCCCCTTGCTTTAAAAATTAGAACTCAATTTACTATAGAGGAAAATTAATATAAGATTATTGGTTTTCCTATAGTCCATATAGATATAACATTCTACTCGATGTCTGGTCCTTTTTACAAGTTACCACCCTTTTGGCCTATATTAGGTCTAAAATACCTATTTTACCTTTATAAATCTCTTCTGGTAATGCTTGGTCCTTATTGTTTATCTTGGTTCAACTTGGGTCAAGCTTGAGCTCGATTTCATGTATTTTCCACCAGCTTGAATCTATTCATTTGCTTTGCATGAGTCTAACTACTCCATTGACCTTAGTCGAAAAAGTTTGATCTCAATCCTTTGTCATTGGTTGTTTGCAAACTGACTTGGTATCTATTGACCTTTGCTTGCTCTATTGATCTTGATCTGTACGATCAAGAGCCAGTCATCAATCTTGTCCCTTGACTTGTCAACCTTGTCAAAGATTACACCACATGTCAAATGCATGTTAATCTTTAGGATCTTATGTCAGTTTCTAGCCTCATGCACTTACACCATGTGTCAATCTCTAAATCTCCTTGATTGTTTGACTCATCTCGTATTGTTGGATCAAGAAGTATGATACAATGTGATTCATTAGATCTATTGGGACCCATTGTTTGAAATCTAATGGCTACTTCATGAACTTAAAATTGACATCCTCATTCCCATCAATGATGTTTACACAACCATCATTGACATTCATGTGACCTTCAAATTTAATCTCAATAAGATTTGTTTTACTCAAGCTTAAACTTGATGTTAGCATGAATGTCTTATGTTGCAGGTCCATATTTGAAGATTTATATCTTGAGCTAAAAAGCTTGAATAGTCATGAAAATTTTAAAGGATGATCATGGCATGTAGATCTACAATTACATGTAATTTGTTGGTCATACGAGGCTTCTAAGTGAAGATACTAAATACACAAGTAAGCTGGTTCATTCAATTCTCCATGACGTCCTAGTGACGATCTAGCTCAAAAACTTGCAATCATCCTCTGATCATTTTTTCAAGGTGTTGATGGATTCTTAAGGTTTGTGCAACATGGTCCATGATTTTGAATGCTTGGAACATATGAGAACCTACTTAGATTTACATTGTTGGACTCCTTTCTAAGCTTTTAATTTATTGCTTCATCAAACCATACAAGAGCTTTATATGTGGGCTAAAAATGGCCAACATCTTTGGTGACTCACAGGGGTTATATGCCTATCTATGCAAGAGAACCCAGACCATGTGGCTAGTTTAGTCCATTGGGCATGGAGTCTCAATTTATGTCCAACACATTTGACCTGGATCTAACTAGTTGTCAATCCTACTCTAACCTATTTGAATAATACAAGGACCTTAAAAAGAAAAAACAAGATAGAGTGCCCAAGGCACTTATTGAAAGGGAAACTAACCTATAACATAGCAAGTACAACACAAAAATGTGCCAAAAATAACACTTAGAGGAAATTGAATAAAACTAACCTAATATATATAACTTAAAACTATGTGTAGCTTTCCCCCTAGATCAAAAATAAAGTTTAATAACCTTTTTACCTCATGAGATGATGAATTGAATGAGGCATGCATCTCTTTGACCCTTGGTCTTGATGCCTACTTCTTCATTGTTGCAATTGTTAACCTCTTTAGCATGATGCTCAATGAAAACCAAGTAGCTCCAAATAGGTCATCTATGTGTATCCAGATAGTCTCAATTTTCTCATATGGTTCCTCAAATACAACCTCCAATGGTGGTTTAAAAAGTCATACCTTCATGATTCCCATAGTGTTCTCAATAAGACTGGGCTTCTTCTTTGATTCAAGTTCTTCGGGCTTATCAAGGAGCTCTGCATATTCTACCCAATCTTGGTCAATGTCTTCCATGGTAACTCTTTGTCCACCTTCTCAAGCACTTGATCCTTAACTTGACAAAGATCTATAAGCTCTTGAAAGATATTCATTTGCACTTGTCAATCATATTTATCCTCCTTATCATCTAGAACCACCACTTCCTCAATCCTCTCTTCTTAATGCATGGGACCATCAAGTTGGTGTTCTTCATATTGCAATGCACTAATGGAATCCTCAAAAGATCTGACCTACTACATTGTCCCATCATCCAAGTTTGCCATCTTGAGCTCATCAATCTCACTCATGAAATCATGGTACAGTTGTTGCCAATGGTTATCTTCCTCAAGAATGTTCTCTGTCTCAGTGATGGTGTTGTGTGAGTTGTCCTCATGGCTACCTTCCAAAGAAAGATGCGCATGTACTTGATCTCTATCAGCTACCACAAGATCTTGAGAAAACTCTTGATCTTAGATAACTAATATGTGATTAATAGGTTCTTGAGAAGTAACCTCTTGATCAACCATAGCTTGGATTTACTCTTCTTCACTTGCTTCTTCTGAAATAGGCTCCTTCTCAAGAAAGGATGGGTAAGATGTGATGGGGGGATGGTAAGCTAGAGATAGATCATGGGATGTGATGGATGGTTTACAAATGGGTTTTTTAATGAAGGAAACCTTCTTTCAGCTTGGAACCTTGGGAATGGTTGGCTCTTGAGATAACTTTTATATGGAAAATAGGTTAAGTTGGGAAATAGGAGTACCTTCTTGTACCAGATCTTCATTTTCCTGATTGTCCCTCTTCAATATTTTTAAATTGTTCTTCAACCTTCATAATTGAAATATCCTCCTTGTCTTGAGAACATCCTTGGATGGACCTCCAAGATGGGAAAGCTAGAGGTCTTTATTTAATCTTATAATTCTAGTTCTCATCCTCTTTCCTTATCTTTAGCTCTAACACTCTAATCTACTTATCAATATTTTATTAGAATATATTTTCTTTAAGGTGGTCAGTGGTTTCATGAAGATAAGTAACATAAGGAGACTCTTGAAGAGGGATAAGAGAGGTTTGCATAGGTTTAGATCATGCCTTATCTTGGGATCTCAAGTCCAGATTTGCCTTACTTTGCCCACCCCATGACTTCACTACTTGATTCTAGCTTGGAACCTGAAGGACCTCATAAGGGGTTCTTAAGGAAAGATAGAGTCTTGGACCCCAACAACAGGCTATTCTACAATAATCTCCTTCTTTCTTTGACAACTCTCTTGGATAGATCTCCAAGAAGGGAAGGTATGAGGAACACATAAATAACTTGGCATACTCAAAGGGTCACTTGGAATGGTCTCTTGAAGAGGGATGGGAGGCACATAAGAAGGTTGAGGTGGTGTATATGAAGGCACATAAGGTTGGCAAGGTTGGACCTATTGTTTTTTAAGGCCTTTTAGCTTGTCCTCAATACTTTGAATGTAACCACCTATGTCTATCATCTCATCTATGAGATTGTTACAATTTTCTCTCTCAATAGGTGTCCATTGTGCTTTCATTTGCTGCAATGACTCTCTCACATGATGAACTTGGTGAGTAGGGACATCTTGGCCATAATACTTTTGTGAGCATAATTCTAGTGCATGCTTGTCAAGGCTTATTAAATTTCACTTAAGTGTTGGTATGGGTGGCTCATGATAGGGTTGATGAGGAGCAATATTATGATGGGCTTACTATCTGTAGGAAGGATTAGGGCAATATCCTTGCATATATGGATCATGAGGAACTTGACAAGGCTCCTCATAGATTTGATAGGATTCTTGATAAAGTTGATAAGGGTCATATAGATTAAGAGGATCATATTGGGAGTACTGATAAGGAGGTGGATAATAGGAATATTCACCATAATTATTCATAGTGACCTCATATATCAAATGAGATGCAAAAATTGATTGAGTTTTCTAATGAGACATACCTGGTCTGCTCATAACTAGAATTTTGATTTAGAGTTGCCATTGGTGCTAATATGCTTGCTTCCAAAAGCTAATTAGAGGAAAGACACACCAAGATCTTTCCACTCTTTTGGACCTTGTCCCACCGGTCGTGCCAAAAAATATTGTGACATTAATGTGCACCCTTAGAGAGGGTTCTTCAGGCTCTCTCCCATTAAGTCACAATATTGGGACAACCCTAGGCTATGGGTAACTTATGTTGGGGTTGAACCTTTGGAGTAGGAGAGCTTCTTCTTTGATTAAAACCTAAACTAATGCTTCATGGGGAAAAGGGTTAGAAAGGGGATAAAGGATCCTAAAAAGGTTAACCAAATGATGCACCAAATTTAAAATGGAAACTCCCATAAGCTTGAACCCATATTAGATCTATAAAAGATGGTACCAGCTCATGCAACCTCAAGATCAAGCTAATTGCAAAGTATTTCATAGAAGAGGTTCAGGGTAGAATACTAATCTAGACCTACAAGTAGCATTGAAAACTCCCTAAACAAGGTCAGAAAGGAGGACTACACATGAGGAAGATTCTCCTTCACACAATGCCATAGTGCACAACTCACCAAACTAAGTCCAAAGCAAGAGATAGGCAAAGAAAGTCTTATATTACATCAAGAGGTAGTTCTTACAAATGTTTGACAAGGTCGAGCCTAATCAAACTGAGCATACTTTACAATATCTCAAGAATTCCCCTGTCCCTCAAAAAGATAAAAAGTCTAAAATCTGAGAACCTTTACAAAGGAGAAGAGAATGGGATGATATAGGAGAAGGGGAGAAGAGAGAAGAGGGAACATGTTTCAATAATAATTAATTAGCTACCAGCTTTTAATGGAATATTCCACCATGCTTTGGTCCAATCAGGATGTAATCTATCATGAACAAGACAGTCATTATTTTTCCCAATATATTTCAAATAATACACTAGAAGACAAGAGTTTTGCCAAAGATGGTCAGTCATGATCCTGTTTATGAAAGGGACCTTTAGGCACTCTAAAAATCTATTAAATGCTCAGGTTGCTTCTCCAACCAATAGATCTCTAACTTTGATCTTTATGCATCCTTTCACTTGGCTTCTGCACAAAGACAAAGCCCTCACATCTATAAATCTAAATGAGCTTTGATTATGTCTGCTTTGGGTGACTATCTGTTGAGAGCATGGATTGAGATGCTCCTTCATTGATTACATATAGCTACCCCTTGCTTTGAAAACTAGACCTCAGTTTACTATAGAGGAAAATGAATCTAAGATTATTAGTTTTCTTATAGTCCATATGGATACGACATTTTGCTCGATGCCTGGTCCCTTTTACAACAAGTTACTACCCTTTTAGCCTATATTAGTATAAAAGACCTATTTTACCTTTATGAAGATCTGCTAGCAATGCTTGGTCATTATTGTTTATCCTGGTTCAACTCGGGTTGAGCTCAAGCTCGGTTTCATGTATTTTTTGCCAGCTCAGGTTTATTCATTTGTTTTTCCTGAGTCGACCTGCTCCATCAACCTTAGTCAAAAATGTCTTGGCTTAATCCTTTATCATTGGTTGTTGTCAAACTAACTCAAGTTATATTGACCTATTGACTTTTTCTCTTTATTGATCTTGATCTGTACGATCAAGCGTCAGCCATCAATCTTGCCCCTTGACTTGTCAACCTTATCCAAACTTACGCCACATGTCAAATGCACATTAATCTTTAGGATCATGTGTCAGCCTGCAACCTCATGCACTTACACCACTTATCAATCTCTCGAGATCCTTTACTAGTTGACTCATCTTGCATCGCTAGATTAAGATGTACGATGCAATGAAGACTGTTAGATCTACTAGGGCTCATTGATTGAAATCCAATGGCTATTTCATGAGCTTAAAATTAACATCTATGCTCACGTCAAATGATGTTCACGCGACCATCATTGACGGTCATGTGACCATCAAATTTAATCTCAATAGGATTTGTTTTACTTGATTTTAAACTTTTGATGTTAGCACGAGCATCTTATGTTAGAGGTCCCTCTTTGAAGATTTATATCTTGACCTGAAAAGCTCGTGTGGTCATGAAAATTTCAGAGGATGATCCTAGCATGTAGATCTACAATTGCACATGATTTATTGGTCATGTGAGGCTTTTGAGTGAAGATATTAAATGCACAAGTTAGCTGGTCCATTCATTTCTCTATGACATCTTAGTGTTGGTCTAGCTCAAAACTTGCACAGCTCATCCTCTAATCATTCTTTCAAGGTGTTGATGGATTCTTAAGGTTTTTGCAACTTATTCCATGCTTTTGAATGCTTGAGACATATAAGAACCTACTTGGATCCTTCTAATTTGCATTATTGGACTCATTTCTAAGCCTTTGATCTGTTGCTTCATCAAATCATGTAAGAGCTTTATATGTGGGGTAAAAATGGCTAACAAGTACTCCCTTAGTCAATCAATACAATCCTCTTCTGGTTTTTTAAGAACTCTACTACCCTGAGACTTTGTGGATCATTAACACTTAATAATGCATAGCAATAGATGGTTGGAAATAACTAGATTCTAGCTCATCTACAACCTCTACAGATTTTTCTTCATTAATGCCTTCAATATAGAACAATTTATTTTCAGCATATTTATGTCCTCGATATTATTTACTGTCAGTTGAAACATAAACCTTTTTCCCTTTTTCTTCAAATTTTTGAGGCATCAACTGTGTTGGTGAAGAAAATCACAGTTTTGATGTGCCATTATCATTGCTACTAATGACTACATGTTAACTGGTAGCCAAGCATTTTTCCTCTGCCCTTCATGCCATGATAATAGAATCAAAAACATTAAGTTGATTAAACATGTACTTCATGTTGAATGTGGTCCTTGACACCACCAAGAAATAGATCATTTAGTTCTCAATCATAATTATTTCCACAGGTAAAGATAGGTTCTAAAATTGATGAATATAACTCTTAATTGAGCCTATTTATCATAGCTTTGCCAATTAGCTGAAATAATTTTTCACCCCACTACTATAACATGTTTGCAACTCGTTTGTAAAAAATGACCAAATGACACTAAAAGCCTTCTTATTTTAAGTGCACAACCATTGATACCAAATGAATTATTCAAATTCCAAATATAAGGATGTCATTAACCACCTTTTGTCCACAGAAGATCTGATGTACATCAAAAATGTTCTCAATTTGGTTGATCTAGATGGTCGAACCCTTCCCATTAAACTTATGCATTTTCATTTTTGGCATCATGTTTTATGACTACAATGTACTTGGATTTGGATTGGGTTAGCTGGAAAATCCACCTTGGTTGGGTTGAGTAGTGGTAATAGGTGGTTTTTTTGCTGATAATTTTACAAATCTACATGATCTTCACCAAATCTCTTTGATTGTGATCATATTAGAGTGTCTATTTAATACATTGTGTTCAAGTTGGCTTACTTAGTGATATGTTGAAGAAAACCCTAGAATAAAAGATCCACTAATTCTCATTTTTGACTTCAACATTTCTTTGTTAGGAGTTTTACTTGGCGTTTCAAAACCCTTATCTCAGTTCCTAGTTTGTGGTCCTGCCATACCAAGGCTTGACAATGTTGAATTTGATTTTCACTTTTAACTGAACTTTGTCAAATAATTTTTACCTTTGTTAACCTCAAATAAACAAAACACACAAAAAAAACCTCCACTAGATTTTTTTGTAATCTTTCTGAAAATGTAAATAAATTTAAAAAAAAATCCTTAAAATGCAACTTGTAGAGAAAATTAATGAAAGATACTAAAACCACAATAACTCACTCAAAATTGATCATCAAACCATAATATTTTTATTGTAGAATCTTCAAATGATTCACTCTATTAAAAATAATTATTAAAAAAAATTATAAAAAATTGTAAATATAAAAGTGAATTTTAAAAGTTAGGGTTTTGCCATTACTTTTGCCCAAATTGAGGCTTCGATACCACTTGAAATTTTCAAGGCATAACTATGTTGGTGAAAAAAATCACACTGTTGATGTGCCATTATCATTGTTACTAGTGACTACATGTTTACTGGTAGCCAAGAATTTTTCCTCTACCCTTCATGCCATGATAATATAATCAAAAACATTAAGTTGATTAAGCATGTACTTCATGTTGAATGTGGTCCTCGACACCATTAAGAAATAGATAATTTAGGTTCTCAACCGTAATCATCTCCACAGGTAAAGATAGGTTCTGAAATCGATGAATATAACCCTTAATCGAGCCTATTTATCACAGCTTTGCCAATTGGCTAAAATGATTTTTCAGCCCATTACTATAGCATGTTTGCAACTCATTTGTAAAAAATGACCAAGTGACACTAAAATCCTTCTTATTTTGAGTGCACAACCATTGATACCAAATGAACTATTCAAATTCCAAATATAAGGATGACATTACCACCTTTTGTCCACATAAGATCTGATGTACATAAAAAATGTTCTCAATTTGGTTGATCTAGATGGTTGAACCCTTCCCATTGAACTTCTGCATTTCCATTTTAGCATCATGTTTTGTGGCTACAATGTACTTGGATTTGGATTGGGTTGGCTATAAAATCCACCCTGGTTGGGTTCAACGTGGTAATAAGTGGTTGTTTTGCTACTAATTCTACAAATGTACATTATCTTCACCAATTATCTTTGATTGTGACCATATTAGAGTGTCTGTTTTGTACATTGTGTTCAAGTTGGCTCACTTAGTGATATGTCGAAGAAAACCATGGAATAAAAGATCCACTAATTCTCATTGCTGACTTCATCACTTCTTTGTTATGAGTTTTACTTAAAGTTTCAAAACCCTTGTCTAAGCTCCTAGTTTGTGATCCTGCCATACCAAGACTTGACAATGTTGAATTTGATTTTCACTTTGATAGATAATTTTTACCTTTGTCAACCTCAAATAAACAAAACACAAAAACAAAGGCCTCCACTAGATTTTTTTGCAAGCTTTCTAAAAATGTAAAGAAATTTAAAAAAAAAATCCTTAAAATGCGACTTGTAGAGCAAATTAATGAAAAATCCTAAAACCGCAATAACTCACTCAAAATTGATCATCAAACCATAATATTTTTATTGTATAATATTCGAATGATTCACTCTATTAAAAACAATTGTAAAAAATTGTAAAGATAAAAGTGATTTTTAAAAATTAGAGTTTTGTCATTACTTTTGCCCAAATTTAAGCTTTGATACCACTTGCAATGAAATTACTTCACAAATAAAGAAGAATCATAGTAATAGGTCACAATATGAATAAAATATAGTAGGAAATATAAATAAATGGCAAGCCTCTTTGATGGGGCAACCTCCACAACCATACAATAAGAACATAAATCATAATATGATAATGAAACACTGACCACTACCTCATATATATACCTTAACTATATTATGGAAACACTCTAGGTTGACCCTACCACTATTATTAAGCTAAAGAGATGATCATATAAATTGATTGAATATTATGCAAGGCACAAGTCAGCTACACATATCCTAATATATGCTATTAGCTAAGGTCATAGCAGTAAGTTTGTAATTGTTTATTTAGATGACATTTTGATTTTTAATAAGACAAACGAGAACCATTTAACGCATCTACGACGAGTTCCAAACATGAAAAGACGAGAAGTTGATAAATATTAAAAAATAATAGTTTTGTGAAGATCGAGTTGGTTTATTTCAACTTTATGGTCACAAACAATGGATTTAGTATGCATCCAAAAAGGTGAAATCCATTTTGGATTTGCCTACACTAAAAAGCATGTTTGAAACTAGGAATTTTTAAGGATTAGCTAGATTTTACTGGAAGTTCATCAGAAAATTCAACGTGATTTGGGCACCCATAACTAAAACAATGAAAGGTGATAGAAAAGAATTAGAGTGGACACTTTCAACTAAGAAATGCTTTGATATTTTGAAGAAAAATGTTACATAACAACCATTGTTAGCATTATCAATTTTCAACAAGGTGATCTAAGTTGATTGTGATGTTAATGTAATATCAATAGATGTTCTGAGTTAAATGGGAAAATCCATTGTCATTTTCATCTTTCAATCAAGATAGAGCTACTAGATGGGATGGATATCTCACACTTCTCAACATGGCAAATCTACATCATTTCCATAAGAAAAAACCACATGATGATGTTAGTTTAGTTTCATCACTTCCATATTAGACACAACGGTTGCCTATAAAGGAGCAAAGGAGATTGATGCAATGATCAATTCCAAGATCATCAAAGGGACAAGGGGTAGAGAATACAGTATGTATTTGGTCAAGTGGAAGGACATAACAATAAAAGACTCCATTTGGATGGGTGAATCTAAAATTGGTCAATATGACAAATCATTAGAAATGCTCACTTAATCTTCACGAATGAGAGCTCATGGATTTTTTACTTACCTAGGGTGTCTAATGCATAAACATCCAAGTATGATGTGCATTCTTACATCAACCATAAACATGTGTAGTTTTTCATGGTGATTGTTAGTGTTTTTCTTTTTGTATTATGGGTTTGATTTTTTAGATCCCTATGACACTTAAAACTCTAAAAACCTCAAGGATCAAAGTGCAATTAGTTTCAAACAATAAACATTGTTGATTTTGAGCATTTCCTGAAGGTTGACAAAACTACTAAAATAGGCAAAGGCGGGTTGCAAAATAAACAATCTACATTAATCAAAACTTTCATAATTGGCAAATTACGTTCAATGGCAATTTCTCCCTCATTGGCTGCATCAATAAGGTAATGATCTAAAATAACTAGTTTCACCATCTTGATTATTTTAGGAACCTTTGGGGTGTTCAAATAGGCATTCCCCATGATGCAAGGGGAATCAGTTGGTGTGGTTAAGGAAGGAGGGAAAAAAGAGAAAGGCCTCAAGAAGAAGAGATCAGCTAAGAAATGCATAAATCAAGGTTCGGTTGGGATCACCATGAATGTAATTATCCTCATTTTCTCCTTATTTTATTTTAATGTTTTCTTAGCTCCCAGAATAGTACCATTGGTATGAGATTTGTCAACAATAGACTAGAAAACCAAACATGTTTCCTTTTCAATGCAAATTATTATTCAAATTGTTTGTACATTTCACTTTGGTTACTAAGATAAATGTGTCTTAAAGATGTCCTTCATTGGACCTTTTGTTCTAGACCTACACTAACAAACTACACATTTAGTAATAAAGATGCGTTTGTTAAGCATGAAATATACTAAGAGGGAAGGCGGGGCGGGACGGGTGAATCAGTATATTATATATCTTTTTACTTAATCAAATTTATTTTCTTTAACTACTTAATCACACATTCAAGATATGCAATAAAACTGAAACAATAATATGCACCACACACGAGAGAGAGAGAGAGAGAGAGAGAGAGAGAGAGAGAGAGAGAGAGAGAGAGAGAGAGACCAAATTTTTACGTAAAAACCCAAACTAAGAAAAACCACAGAGAACAATCTCAAATATATGAATGGGCACCAACTCAAATTACAAAGTTAGCAAGCACCAACCTCTTTTATGTATAAAACACAACTATCTCTCAATGTTGCTTACTCAACAAATGATGGAACTCTACAAAATCTCTTATTTTTTTCTTCAAAAACAAATACAAACCATACACACTCTTACATATTTCAAATGGCTTCTCAAACTTTTATTTATAGCTTTTCAAATGACCTTTAGCAATCACCATTTATGATATTAAATCTTCATGGAAAATGACACCAAACTTGCATGACCCTTCGTATCTTTACATTTGAAAAATCACATGGTGACCCTTCATAAGCAAATACATCATTTCCTCTTTCGTCTTTATCTTGGTAACTTTTCATATTCCTCAAAGTGTCCTTTCATGGAAAAATACGTCATATCCTCTTTTGTCTTCACATAATGACTCTTAGAATTCTTCAAGATGACTCTTCATGAGAAAATACATCTCATTCCTCTTTTGTCTTTACCTCGTGACTCTTTGACTTCTCAATGGGCCCTCTTTTGACTTATATGCAACCAAAAATATATTTGTTAATATTAAATAAATATTAACACATATTAGCTAAGATATGAATATTAAAAACACCATTAAATACTATAGGGCTTTTATCACGAATGATGTTAGACCTTTGACATCAATGACAATATTTTTAACAATCTCTTCTTTTGTCATTGATGACAACCTCAAACTAAAAATGTCACATCTTGAACCTTGTACTACACATGTCAACCTACACATACTGTCATTTGAAACATATACAGTAACTTCCCCTTACTATAACAACCTGTACTTGAACCTATTTCTGCACCTGTATCTGTATCTATTTTTATTCTTCTCCCTCTTTGACATCAATGGCAAAGGGCCTAGCTGGAGCTAACACTTAGCTCTCCTTCAACTGATGTTGATCCTCAATGACAAGAAGTAAAAGAAATTACTCCCAACTTCCCCTGTAGATACTCAAATATTTTTTTTGGTAGTACCTTTGTGAAAATATCTGTAATATGTTCTGTCGCACTGATATATTCTATCTTAACCTATTGATCTGTAACTCTCTCTCAAGAAATGATATCTGATGGAAATATGTTTTTTTCTTCAATGCATTACTAGATTCTTCAAAATATTAACAACACTTATGTTGTCATAAAAAATAAAAATAAGTTCATCATATTTTACCTTGATATCTTCCAAAGTCTACTTCAGTGAAAGCACTTGAGTAAAACATAATATCGTTGCAATATATTCTGCTTCAGTTGTAGAAAGTGATACTGAATTTTATTTTTTGTTTAACCATGATACTAAGCTATCACCAAAGAAGAAAGCTCCTCCATTTGTACTCTTTATGTCATCCAAGCAACCTACCCAATCTGAATCTATATAAGTAATCAAAGTAAAATATTTGCTTGTGGAATACCATAATCCATAATTTAATGTTCCCTTGATATATCTGAATATTCTCTTCACCAATTGAACATGGCTACCTTTTGAAGTTGACTAATATCTTGCAACCATACCTACTGCATGCATGATGTTTGGCTTTGATGCTGTCAAATATAAAAAACTATCAATCATAAATCTATATAAAAATTGATCTACAACAGGTGAATCTTTATCATTGTTCACCTTATTTTTTGTACTCATTGGTGTGCCAACTGGGGCATAATCTTCAACCAAATTTTTTTAACATTTTCTTGGCATATTTACTTTGAAATATGAAAATTCATTTATCTAACTAAAATATATGTAATCTTAAAAAAAATAGCAATTCTTCAAACATAGACATCTCAAATTATTTTTGCATATTATTTAAAAAAATCATATTTTTAATATTTTCTCTAAAAATAATGTCATCAACATATACTACAACAATCAATTGATGTTCACCTTCTATTTTGATGTATAAATTATTGTCAGTAAATCTTCTTTTAAAAACCTTGATCCTATAGGTACTTATCAAGTCTTACATACCAAGCTCTAAAACTTTGTTTCAATCCATATAATATTTTTTTCAATATGCATACATGGCTACTAATATTTGAGAGAATAAATCTTTTAGACTACTTAATGTAGATCTCTTTTTCTAGATTTTTGTTTAAGAAGACAGATTTGACATCCATCTGAAACACTTTGAAATTTTAAACACTGTATATGCAACAAACATTCTAATAGCCTCTAGTGTTGTTACTGGTGCAATTTTTTTTTTAAAATCTATTCCCTCAATCTGAGCATATCTTTTACATACTAACCTTGCTTTATACTTGGTTATTTCTCTATTTTCATTCAACTTATTTCTATAAACCTATTTTATTACTATCACATTGTGATCTTTTGATCTAGGCACTAATTCCTAACTATCATTCTTTTCTATCTGATTTAATTCTTCATTCATTATCTTAACCTAATACTTATCATGTCTAGCTTTTGAAAAAGTTTTATATTAAATTTTGGATAACAAAGAAAAATTAACTTGCTCAGATTCACTTACTATTATTTTTCTGATGTAAATTCCTTCATTTATGTCCCTGATGATGTCACTTTCATTATATTTTTTTGAACATATTTGGATGAAGTTTTGATATCCTTTTTCTTTCTTCTCATCTTCATCTGATTCTTCAAAATCTTCCTCTTCAATGATTTCAGAAATGTCTACTTAATCATTGATTCTTTATGTTCCATCTTTTATCCTGACACTTGCACTTTCAACAATTTTTTGGGTTCTTTTGTTATAACATTCATAAGTTTTACTTTTACAAAAATAACCAAGATATATACTTTCATCTTCTCTGGATTCAAACTTACCAAGTTTTTCATCGATTCTCTTTATGAAGTATCTGTTGTCGAAAACTTTAAAATAATCAATTATTGTTGATTTGTCTGCCCATAGCTCATAAAGAGTCTTGTCACTATTGACTTTCAATAATGCTTTGTTATGAATATGCATTGTTGTAGCAACTATCTGTTTCTAATATTTATTTGGTATCTTAAATTCATTTAGCATTTTCTCGCCATCTCTTGAACTGTTCTGTTTCTCCGTTCAACTACTCCATTTTGTTGTAGAGTTCTGACTGCTGAATAATCTCTTTATTTCATGGTCTTCACAAAACTCAATACACTAATTTGTAATGAATTCTCCTCATTGATCTGATCTTAGACACTTAATTTTCAAACCGGTTTTATTCTCAACTAATGCTTTGAAAAGTCTAAAAGCTTCTAATTTTTTCTTTAAAAATATTATTCAAGTCATACGTCAAAAATCAACAATAAGCAACATGAAATATTTCTCACCTTGAGTACGTTGAGTTCTCATAGGTCCACAGAGATCAGTATGAATAAGCTCTAACATCTAAGTGGTCGAGTACTCTTTTATTTTGAACCGCCTTCTGACCTACTTCCCATGCTGACAAGGTTCACAAAATGTGTTAGATGGTTTTGTAATTTTTATAAGATTTTTGATTGCTTGCTTCTTATTGATGTTGATAAGATTGTCAAAATTTGTGTCCCATTCCCCTGTGCTATAGCCAAATTTCTTCAATCTAACTAAAATATTTTTGGCCTTTGATGTCTGATAACATATATAAATTATTGCTTGTTCTTTGAGCATCTGCAACCAACATATCTAAATTTTTTCTCCTAATTTCACAACCTTTTGCATAGAATTTTAGTGTCTCTGATCACACATTTGACTTACACTCAAAAGATTATGTTTAAAACCTTCTACATACAAAATATTTTCAGTTTTAGTTCTACCATTATTCGAACTTAGTGTACCTTTTTCGACAATTTTAGTAGTAATATTATTTTCAAATTTCACTATGTCACCATTGATCTTATTCAAAGTTATGAACTTGCTCTTATCCCCTGTCATATGCCTCGAACATCCACTATTAATAAACCATGGCTTTTTTTTCATTTTTTGCATGCAACGTTGTCTGTATCAACATAGATTTTTTAAGTTGTTTCTTTTGTCATGAACTTGTCTGAACTTTTTTTTTGATGAATGAAGCCTTGAAACTCTGATCTTTTTTGACTAAATCGAACACACTTCTACAACATTGAGCTATGTGTCCGAAGTTGTTGCACTTGTAACATATTATAACCTCTTTATTAAATCCTGATAAATGAGCAAAAGAGTTGTGGTTTCTACTTGACTCTGCACAAATTTCCTTCTTATTTCTGAAATTGTTAGCCTTTTTTCAATATTCTAATTTTTATGACCATATCCATTACAATAAAAATAATAACCATAAAAATAAGTCATGTTTGTGTATCTCTAATTTGACTATTTTTTGTAGCTATGTTCCTTCCAACTTTTTTTATTTAAAATGTTCTCTGTATTCTTAACTTTTTTTTTTTTTTTCTCTTTTGTAAAAGCTTCAACGTAGCTCTTTCTTTTTTCTTTGTCTGCGAAAGTAGTGGCCTTACATTTCTCTTTTTCAAATTCGATACCTATTTTATCTGGCATTGATATTTGACTTTCTGATATCTTTTTCAACATATTAGTGATATTCTCAAATTTTGAATCATTTGCTGCTCTATCATTGATTGCTTTATTTATTTTTTCAAGATTTGCTTTTAAAGAAGCAATTTCAATAGCATACATTTCACATTCTTCACTTACTTTTTGTAACTGTCGTTAGATCTTTTTCATTCTTCTTGACTTTTTCAAAGTGTGCTTGTAAATTTTCAATTGTTTTTTTCGACTCTTTTTCATTTTTTTATATTTGAAAAGAAAAATAAATAGCTTTTAACTCTTCTAAGACACAAACGAGTTCTCCTTCCAGATTCACTTTGACTTCATTTTATTCTTCTTGATCATCTGTACTTTTACTTGCAAAAGTATCTTCATATATGGTCATGAATAAAATCTTTTCTTTTGAATCACTAACTCTACTATCTTTCGTTGAGCTAGAATATTTAGAATACAAACTCTTCTTCTCGAATCCCTTCTTAAATTTTTATTTAAAATTCTTCTTATATGTACACTTTCCTTCTTCATTGTCATGATTACCCTTATTTGGGCATTTAACTGCAAAATGTTCAATCTTTTCACAATTAAAACATTTAAAATGTAATTTTTTAAATATTTATTTGTGCTCTTTTTTTATTTGCGAATGAATAGAGCTCCGTTGTCATCTTCATCATCGCTAGAATTATCACTTGATTCTTGAATCTTAACCTTCTATTTCTTTGATGTCTTAAAAACCGCTTCTCTTTGAATTTTTTTTTTGTTTGATCCGCATCTCATATGCCGTAAGAATACCATGTAGCTCATCCATCTTTAACTTGACTAAATTTTTCATCTCTTCAATTACCGAAACTTTTGTATCATATCTCAATAGTAAAGAACTCAAAAAAATTTGAATCACAATTGATTCTTCTAACTTTTTTCCAAAACCTTGAATCTAATGAACTATTTGATCAACCTGTAAAAAATAACTTGCTATATTTTCTCTCTTCCATCTTCAAACTCTCAAACTGTCTTCTGAAAGTCTGAAGCTTAATTTGTTGAACTTTTTCATCACCTTTGTAAATATTTTTAAGTTTTACACAAGTTTCATGAGCAGATTTACATGCATAACTTTAACAAATTTTGATTCACATAAAATAACATTTAAAGCTTTAGCATTATTTTCACTTGTCTTTTTCTGTTGGAGTGGTTACAAATGTCTGTGGCTCTTCATATTCCTCTACCACTGTTTGGCAAATATCGAATCCAAAGGCCATCAAATAAGTCATCTTTATGCTCCAAAAAGTATGTCCCATCAAACAAAGGTGTTTTATTTGTAGAAAAACCTTCATGTGATCTAGTCATCGTGTTTTCTCAATCTACTTTCACTATAAAATATTTTAAAAAAAAACTGCTTTGATACCAATTATTAAGCACGAAATATACTGAAAGGGTGAATCAGTATAGTATATTTTTTAACTTGTTCAAATTCTTTTTCTTTAACCACTTAATTACACATTCAAGATATACAATAAAATTGAAATAATAATACGCACCACACAAGAGAAAGAAAGAAACCCCAAATTTTTACATGAAAACTCAAAGTGAAAAAAACCACGAAGAACAATCTTGAACACCAACTCAAATTACAAAGTTAACAAACACTAACTTGCAAAAGCACCAACCCTTTTGTCGAGCACTAACATAACAACTGTTTGTGAGCACCAACTCACAAGAGCACCAACCCCTTACAAAAATTTGGTAGCACCAAACCCTCTTATGTATAAAACATAATTATCTCTCAATATTGCTTACTCAACAAATGATAAAACTCTACAAAATTTCTTTTTTCTCTCTTAGAAAACAAATACAAACCATGTATAGCGTCTCAAGCCTTTATTTATAGCTTTTCAAAAAAAAAATGACATTCACCCTTTATGAACCTTCAATCCTCATAAAAAAAGATGTCAAACTTACATGACCCTTTGTATCTTTGCATTTGAAAAGTCATATGGTGACCCTACACAAGCAAATGCATCATTTTCTCTTGTCTTTATCTTGATTTTTCGTATTCCGCAAAGTGTTCATAAAAAAATGCAACATCATTTTTTATCTTCACATGGTGACTCCTAAAATTCTTCAAGATGACTCTTCATGAAAAAATACGGCACATTCCTCTTTTATCTTTATCCCGTGACTCTTCATGAAAAAATACGTCCCATTCCTCTTTTGTCTTTACCCCGTGACTCTTTAACTTTTCCATAGGGTTTTTTTTCACTTATATGCATCGAAAAATATATTCGTTAATATTAAATAAATATTAACACACATTAACCAAAATATGAATATTAAAAACATAATTAAATGTTATGTGACCTTTATCACTAATAATGCTAGACCTTTGAATGACAATATTTTCAACAGTGTTATCTTTTAATTTGGTTGTACTCATGTAGAGTATAAAGCCCAATTGGATACCTAAAATATAAGCACAAACTACTCAATTTGAATAAATAACACAATATTATTTCTTATAATATGAGTAACAACCATCACAAACTCAAAAAAGGGGCAAAAGACACTATTTTGCCACATGTATTGGAATATTAAAGTTGACAATGTAATCAATAAAGTAAATATCATCGAGTCTTACATCTCATTGAAGCTTAAAGAAAAGTATTAGTGTCTACAGATAAAAAATAATAAGAGGTAGTTGAAATACTACAAGGATTTTGT
The DNA here is from genome assembly GCA_037957365.1 of Torreya grandis. Taxonomy (NCBI): domain Eukaryota; kingdom Viridiplantae; phylum Streptophyta; class Pinopsida; order Cupressales; family Taxaceae; genus Torreya; species Torreya grandis. The sequence continues at coordinate 421,068 of JARHVA010006090.1, forward strand.
TGATCCAAAATTCGCTGATTAAAATTATCTTTCAAACATTCTAAGCTTAAAAAATAAAATGAATATTTCTATAATTGGGCAAAAGACACTATTTTGCCACATGTATTGGAATATTAAAGTTGACAATGTAATCAATAAAGTAAATATCATCGAGTCTTACATCTCATTGAAGCTTAAAGAAAAGTATTAGTGTCTACAGATAAAAAATAATAAGAGGTAGTTGAAATACTACAAGGATTTTGTTGATCCAAAATTCGCTGATTAAAATTATCTTTCAAACATTCTAAGCTTAAAAAATAAAATGAATATTTCTATAAGGGGCAAAAGACACTATTTTGCCACATGTATTGGAATGTTAAAGTTGACAATGTAATCAATAAAGTAAATATCATCGAGTCTTACATCTCATTGAAGCTTAAAGAAAAGTATTAGTGTCTACAGATAAAAAATAATAAGAGGTAGTTGAAATACTACAAGGATTTTGTTGATCCAAAATTCGCTGATTAAAATTATCTTTCAAACATTCTAAGCTTAAAAAATAAAATGAATATTTCTATAATTGGGATTGAAGTTCACAACCTCCATAGTGAAATTTGTGATACTAATGAAGTTGAGGATGACACCATTCCAATTTAATTTGTCCCACCCTTGAATGAAAAATCACTTCTAGTTTCATAACTCAACGAGTCTTCAAGACCTAGTAGCCTACAAAACTCAAAACAAACTAAGGTACCTTCATTTCCACCATGTTCAAATATAGAAATAATATTATAAAAAATATCTAGTCTCATTTCTATTTCATCCATATGTTTATGAATGACTACCACCTTATTTCTCTTTTTTATTTTGTAGAGCATTTCAAAATCAACATTAATAAAGATTCAAAAGAATGAAAGAGAACAATTGAAACATTGAAGAATCTCTAGTCTCATTTCTATTTCATCCATATGTTTCTAAATGACTAGTACCTTAATTCTCTTTTTTATTTTTGTAGGGCATTTCATGATCAACATTAATGAATATTTGAAAGAATAATGAAAAAGAAAATGATTGCAACGTTGATGACAATTTCAACTATGACACATGAAATTGGGCACTCTTGAAAGAGTTAAAAAGCATGGTCGATGCAAATGAAGTCATTAACTCATCAATAGAAACTACAATGATATATATCACAGAAATATTAAAGATAATACAATGTATATTGGAATGATACACTTCGATATGTCCTACAACCAATTTGGTCTAAAGAACATTCATATTTGTCGCCATTGTCATTGTCGTCATCAAGAAAAAAACATCTACCAAGATCACTAATAGACACTGTCTTTGTTATTTTCTAAATAAACTTCCAAGGCACCTTTGTCAAATGTGCCACAATGCTTGATCACTGACACCGAACAATGCATGAAATAACATTGAATAATTTATTAATGTCAACACACATAAACATATTTGCACTTGCTCGAGAAAGAGCAATACAAGCATGTCCTTGAGCACATCTAAAAATGTCACAAAAGATTCCCATATGTAGGTAGAGACATTTCAAATTGCATCTCTTTTAGAAAATCCTGATCGGTGAGACCAGGGATGATAAAGCCAACATAACTCTTTTGAATTAAGAATTAACCATGAGGAACAATTTCAAAATAAAGGTCGATTAAACAAAATGCCAAAGCTGCAATTTTCTAAATTCTCAAACATCAGAATCTACATGGTGCATGTAATGCATTATTGGCAAACCTGTAAAAAACACCACTTGAAAGAAAAAATATGGCCACCAAGGGCATTGGGCTTAAATGATGTGCAAACATTCACTCCCAAGAAATAATAAAGTATCATACATTACCATAATTTTAAGTTTAGATCAAAAAACTTTGGAATGGCAACACCTGAAACCAAAGCTGCTGCATATGCAAGTAGAATGCAATATGCTACAAATGGAGAGACAAAAAGAGTGTCCACTGACATATTTATAAGCCCTGTCAATATATTTGCCTACAGGGGAAAAAAAAAGATCTTGTAAAGAATATAAGTTAAAACTAAAATTGATAATTAATATGACAAAATTATCACTGGAAACATCTAGCAAGCAAAGTACTGTGTATTGAATTGAATAAGAACCAAAGAAATCAACCAAAAATGCCTAATTACTTCTTGATCATTATGTCATTTCTTAAATAAATTTTGATATTGGCAAAATACATGTAAAAGCAAGAGGCTTGGGAAAGCTCACCAAGAGGAAACTTGCAAGCAAATTCTGATTAAATACTTCAACAATGACCAACCGTTTCTTTATAGGCACTAAATATGAGAGCATAATTATCCCAAGAACCTGCAAAAAGTACAAAATAAAAAGAAAATCATTACTGCATATTTCCAACTTACCAAAACATGTCAGTCTAGAAATATTAACTAATATTCTGCTTTTCAACAAGTATTCTACAACCACAAAAAGAAACGGTTATAAATTCTCAATTATATAACATGATTAATTTTGCAATCGTGCAGAAGGAAAAAGCATTCCACAAAAAACAGCAGTAGAAACTAGAAAGTCAATATTGAGATCTTCTAGAGGAGAATGGTGGGCATATATATTTCCCTTTGCAAAGAGACCGTGTAATTTTTTATCTAAACATGTTTGCAAGCATGATAACACTAAATAATGTTGATCAACTTCTAAGTTGGATTTTTATTACCATGGCATGCAATGCGAAATAGGTAATCCTCAGATCTTATACCAATGTACATTTTCTTGTAGTAAATCAAAAACATTCAATGAGTACCTGAACCGTCAGCTAGGACACCCACCAACACTTAAGTTTTGTCCCAATGCCCATCATCCATCATTAATTCAATGCATTAAGGGTTTCTTACCACAGCTTCTGCTGCCCTGATATCAGATGTGCATGCATGGTACTAATAGCCATATGTAAAAAATTATTCCCGTGTATATATTATTTTCAAAACAACTAAACCTGGTCCCAAAACCCTAATCTCAAAAAAGTAAAACCCAAACCCTCATTTTCTATCCCTAAATCCAACATCTTGAGAGAAATCTTAACCAAACCCCTACCCTCTAGGGGAGTCCCAATCAGTATGGCTTTCAGAAAATAGCTTTGAAAGTTAAGCATTGGTGGAAAACCTACTGCATAACTGACAAGCATGATGATGAACTAGTAAGCTGGATGAAGCCTGAGAGAAGCATACTATACCGTATGTAAGTATGACAGCCAACATTATCAAGTTACAGTAGTTGTGACAAGAAAATAACGAATAAGTCTGGGAGTACACCAACATTTCAGCAGCATGACAACAAAGTCCGGGGTGTGTGACACTCAGAAGAACTGGATCTTTAAATTGAGAGTTAACTTGCCTTCCAATATTTAAACTCAGATACATTGCCTGAAGATTTCGACATTGGGAGATGCTTATAGGTATGCCGTGAAAATTAAATCAAGTATGGTGTGAAAATTGAAGCAAAAATTGAACATAAAACTGAAAGTGATAATTCAGAATCTGACGAGTCCCAGAATAAGAAAGACAAAGATGGGAACAAGTCTGATGGAAAGCGTTGGGATAAATGATCTCAATGGCAAACACAATTTTCTAACACAACAGGGAAGAAGAAAACACCTAATGAGACCATAAGCAGCAAATGTCTGGCAAATGGTGTATTGTTCATAAATCCAGAACCCATTCTGATAAAGAATGGTGTGCTAGGAAAGCTCTGTTGACCTGATGCTCAAGCACCAAATAGAGGCAAGCAAATCATTGAATCGGGATCTGATGCCACTGTTGCAACTACTCAGGTAACACCTTCAGACTTTGACTCTAAAGAAGCAGAACACCAATTCCATTCTAAAATATGGGTTCAAGGACAACCTTTGCATTTCATTGTTGATATTGGTAACAGAATTTTATATCACCAAATGTGAGTTATGAGGCTCAGACTACCATACACCATTGGGTTGTTGATTCAAGAGAAGGAGATTCATCAGGAAATAGTGGCATCTGCATGCAACCAAAGCATTCAGGGGTGAACTTAATTTAAATGTTTTGGACATATGTGATGTTCTACTTGGGCATCCATTCATGTGCCAGTGTCACGTTGCATACGAATCAACAGCATTTCAGGATTCTAGAGGTAATCCCCATTACAAAAGTTTTCTTGATTTGATTCAAGGAAAAGAGATGCATCAAGCAATAGTGACATCTGATACATACAATCAAAGCATTCAAGGGTGAAGTTATTTGTAATGTTTTGGACGTATGTGATGTTCTCCTTGGCTGTCCATTCATGTGCTAGTGTCATGGCGCATATGAATCAACAACATTTCAGGATCCTAAAGGTAATAACCACAACAAAAGTTTGCTTGATTATCACCAAACAGTGACATAACTTGATTAGCCGTAGCATAAAAGTTTTTCCTCTTGAAAATTAGACTTGAAGGAGAAAAGAAGACAGCTCTAGCAGCCAACCTTCTACACACATTCAATTGGCACAGCAAAAGCAAATGGACTGGATGCTGGCATAAAACAATGATATTTTCAAATCATCAAATGAAGTTTCATTTCATTGTTAGGTGAAGCATTTCCATTGGCCTCATTTCAGGTTTGTCATTGCCTAAGACTTCTTTGTACCATCGTGGTTTTTTTTCAGAATGATGAGATAAAGCATTATATTCATTTATTTCTTGATTATCACCAAACAGTGACATAACTTGATTAGCCATAGCATAAAAGTTTGTTCTCTTGAAAAATAGACTTGGAAGATAAAAGAAGACAGCTATAGCAGAAAAACTTTTACACACATTCAATCAGCACAGCAAAAGCAAATGGACTGGATGCTAGCATAAAACAATGATATTTTCAAATCATCAACTGAAATTCCATTTCACTGTTAGGTGAAGCATTTCCACCGGCCTCATTTGAGGTTTGCCATTGCCCAAGGCTTCTTTGTACCATCGTTGTTTTTTTGAGAATGATGAGATCCAGCATTATGTTCAATTATTTATACACAAAGGACACATCAGGCCTACTTCATCATGTGGCAGTCCAATCATGTTGGCACCAAAGAATTTATAAACAAAGGACACTAAGTTTGTGAGTTGAATACAAGGTTCTCAACGAGCAAAATGTGAATAATCGATACCCAATTCACAAAATTGAATATCTTTTAGATCATCTCCACGTTGCTAAGTATTTTGAGAAGATAGACCTCAAAGCAGGTTTTTATCAAGTACCTATTGATGCCTTTGATATTTGAAAAATTGCAATCAAAGCAAAAGAAGGATTGTTTGATTGATTGGTCATGCCCTAAGTTTCCAGGAAACAAAAACGGATCCGAAACGAGGAAATGCCAATTTTCCAAAAACCATTGGAAACAACACGGTACGGAAATGTTCGTACAATAAATCAGAAAAATATAGATAAAAGAATCACAAAACTCATTTTTAATCCATAAAAGATAAAACACTTAAAAAAATATAGTATTCACAAAAATTCAAAACATTTAATATGCATAAATTTTCACATATTCATCTAACATATCATGTTTAATAGGTTCAAACTTTAAAATGTAAATGCAAAATCTTAATAGTGAAATCTTCTCGAAGGTGCTATGGGATAATAAAGACAACTTCATTGGTGAAAACCTCACTATGTGATCATTATAATTAGAATAAATCATCTAGTTTCTCCTCAAATCATTGTCATCAGTAGCACTATGAACACCATTCCCACTAGCCCCAGTCTCCACCCCTTGTGCAGAACTCCCTTGATTGTCATCATTGACACTGAGTCATGAAAGTTGGGCAAGAGTAGCTGCGGAAGTATACAAGTCAGCAGCCTCTAGATGAATATCCCAAAGTTTTTTGGGCCTTCCAGTATATACCTCAGTCTTGTGTGACAACAAGGGCAAATTGGAATGCACACCTCAGCCTTCTTTGATGCCAAATTGTTACGTTTAATTGAGCAGATAAAGGAGAATGTACTTTGATTCCACTCTGCTAAAGAGTTACTAGCCACCTATTACATAAATGGTTGTCGGATATTAGTAACAATTTACAAAAATATATGTTAATATAACTTAATAAAGAAATCTGAAATTTAAATAATTCCAGGTTGCAGGTACTTGACATCATGGCCATGCACATACCACCACTTGGCTGGAGACAAGCTATACTTGTCAAAACTAGCCTCAATTTCTACCATGCTACCTTCTGAGAGTACAAACATTCTCATTTCATTGCGGATGACACTTGCTATAGATAGATCAGAAAGATGTCTCTTTAATGTTGCCTTAATTCCATTTGCAACTTTCATGTCATCATATGGTGGTTGCCTATTTGGTAACTGAAGTATTTCATTGTTGTAATAATTAGGATTTAGAGCATATGCAAGGAGATGCAATGGAGTGATCATTTTGTTCCATCTCCTCATGACCACACTCTTCACTTCATTGTAGAAGATTTCTTTGGGATCTTGCTCTTTTTCCTATGTGATCTCTCTCATACGTTCGAGAATAGAGTCAATTCCATCATAAATTTATCTCATGCAAGCATCATTTATATTTGCATATCTTATCATAGATAGAATAGGCTTTGTAAAACTGAGCAAGTACCCAACCTTGGCCCACCAATCATCATCAAGGATCAAAAATTGTATCTTTTGGGCTCTGCCTATGTTTGATTGTCTCCACACACCCCAAACGTTGCTAATGAACATGTTGCTTTAAGCTTCTCTTACCTTCACAAGTCGTCTCAAGATGATCATGTGAGATGCTAATCTTGTCTCAGAAACCTATTAAAAAACTACATATGAAATTTTAATTTTAAATTGACTACATTCTAAATTTAAAAATTTAGACATTTCAAAAAATTAATCAACTAAAAATTTAAAATAAAGTTAAAATTGTAGAAACTAATAATTTATTCTCTTACCTTCAACAACTCCTGCCTTGAGAATAACCTAAAGATGCCCTAGGACAACATGATTTGTTACAATTATCTAAATCTCACATGCCTCTATGTATACTTGCTCTATCAATGAGATTTTTTCAATCTTTTGAAACATCAAATTGAGGGAAAGGACTACACAAGGCATCCAAAATATGTGCTCATATCTCGCCTCCACAAACAATCATGTTGCTTTACAATTTTTTGCATTGTCCATGATGACATGGACAACATTTTGGGAACCAATTGACTCAATAGCCTAAATCAAAATATTGGCAATAAAACATGCATCTTTCACTTGTCCCTAACAATCAACAACCTTTAGAACATTGCCCCCTTAGGGCATACTGCAACATTTATAAAGGGTCTATTTCTTGCATCCTTCCATCCATTTCAAATAATGGAAATGCCTATACTATCCATGAATCCTTAATTAGTTGCAAAGAAGTTTGTATATGCTCTATTTCTTTCGTTAAAAGCGTGGTTTCAACTTTTTCATAATTAGGGCCCTTGTACCCATGTGTAGCTTCATCGATGTCTTTCACCATTTCTTGCCAATATGGTGACCTCAATACATTAAGGGCAGCCCACAAACATAAATGCACCTTGAAACCAACTCTAACTATCTTTGTATTCTCCATGTTGAATATCTTTTCTAATGCATATTTTGGTCTTTCGTGAAGTGGTGTCTTCATCCAATGGAGTTTCCAGTGGGAGTTTGAATGAAAGGATGTGTTGTTGTTGAACGTGTAGGTGGTTTCCCTAAAGGTCTCCTTTGCATAGGATGTGATCTAAACTAAGATCTTGCAACCTGTATATCAGCTTCCTCTTGCTCTTTCGTGTAACATATTCACCTTTTCAACTTTACCACCATTTTTTATCCCTGTTCCTCCAATCCCGCTTAAATGGGCTTTGAGTCGAGTATTTGAGGCCTTATATACTACATTGTCACGATTGCATATCCAAGCAAGGGACCACCATCAACAACGTTTTCAATAACTTTCACATGTCTACAAAGAGCAGAAATGGGGCCATGTTTCATGGAAATACTTTTACGTGGGTGTTCTTCCCTATTCACTTCACCTTGCCCTCCACCTAACCCTGAACTTGATGCCATTCATACCTCACAACTATAATGGGAACGAGAATCATTGAAACTTTTATGGAGTTTGGACTCTTCATTTTATAGAAAGAATGATTTTTTAACTTTTTGTATGATAATGTAATCATGTGTGCATTGGTATGTTATTTTTTCCAAGTTCCATTCAGACAATGCACATATCATACATGGACACCATCACATCGAAAAAAAAGGAGAAAAAGGAAGAACAAAAAACCTATTTCGTTTTCCCTAGAAGCTTGTAGCCTTTGTTGCTACTACTAAACTCAGTCTTCTTTCTCCTATGCTCATTGTTCTTGCTCACCTAAACCCTAAAATGGCTGCCACTAAAATTCTAAAAGGATGAAATGCAAAAGAACCAACTACTATGTTTTCAAGTTTCTTTTTTAACTTCTTTCAACTTTGACATGATTTAGGCTTTTTGCTTTTGTTTTGTGTTATAACATGTTTAAGTGTGGTTAGGGGGTGGGTTTGTGAGGGTTAGGTTACTTTTAGGGTTTTTCAAGTTTTTTTTGCTTTACAAGAAATGGGTCAGAAATGGCATGGAAATAGAAATTGACATGTATTAGTGTGGTTAGGGGTGTGTTTAGTGTAGGTTAGGTTACTTCTAGGGTTTTATTTTTAATTTTGAAGTATTTTTTAAGTTTTCCGCTTTATAGGAAGCGTCCTGGAAATGGCAGAGTTGTTTATGTGCTGTTTTTGGTCCTTTTCTGTACCATGGCAGCATTTTCAGAATGAGGTGTTTCAGTTCAGAAACGGATCCAATACAACCCCTATATATGGCAGCATTTTCAGAATGAGGTGTTTCAGTTCAGAAACGGATCCAATACAACCCCTATATATGGCATTTCCTACATATTAGGTCATACCTTTTGGCCTAATCAATGCACGACAACATTCATGAGAATGATGAATGATATTTTCCATTCCTTCACAGAATCATTGGTTGTTTTGTCTATTTTGATGACATCCTCATTTTCAGCAAAATGTGGAAGAATGCCAAGATCATGTTCAGCAAGTTGTTTGCACCTTGCACCAACATAAACATTATACCAACTAGAAGAAATGCTTCTTTTTCATGAAACCAATCCAAGAATGACCATGGCATTCACATTGATCCAAAAATAATCAGAGTGATTCAAGAAGGGACAACAAGGACCCTTTGAGAGTTTTGATGTTTCTTGGGCCTAGCAAACTTCCATAGGAGGTTTATACTTGGGGTTTCTCACATTGCATTGCCTTTGAATCAAGCAAATAAAGGTGGCTTGTGTTGGAAATTACCAGTTGGTACAACATAGTTAGTAATATTGATCTAGATTAGTGGTGTTATTAGGGATGAGTGTTTATATTTGAGTTGTGGCAACAACTAACCTATAGAATAGGGAGTATGAGAGAGATTTTAGGAAATGATTAGCTTTGACTCCTGTTATCTAGGATCAAGCACATGTATTTATATCTCCATGATTTCAAAATAAAATTAATAGATTTAGTTACTTCATTTGGTATCAATACAAGCATGGAATCCTGAGTATTGAATGGGGCAACTCCATTGTTTTTCACAGTTGCCCCTATGGATGAAATTTATTAATATGTGAAAGCGTGTAGGGGTTGTTTCTTTAATGAGAGCTTCTTTGCAAGGTTTAATATTCTTTCGTGAATATTAAGGAAAATAGTGACTATCAATAATCTTCGCATGTGCAATCAATCTTTGTGTGACAAATCTTCTGACTAGCATCTGCTCATGTGCTTACTATCTTGTCACACACTCCTGCTACAGCCCTGGAAATTAATGAGTTGTAGACTGTTCATGTTTCAAACCATATATACGGTCAATAATTTTAATAGTCTACTTGACTGTGCATTGTCCGCCTCGTGCACCTCTAATCATGTATCTACGGTGCTTTATTTTTTGGTTAAAAACATGTGCATTGTTGACTCCACGTACATGAAACTTGCCTACCAAATCATGGTTTGTCTTCATCCATTGTGAGTCATGTTAATTCCATGCACTAAGCATGGACTTAACATCCTTGTGCGCATTCTTTCAGTTCGTATGTGATCCTAGAACCACCATTGTCTTCCATCTGACATACAATAATTCAGTCCCATGCATTCTTTTCAATCATTTGAGCTTCATGATGCATTGCAATTCTGTGCATTCACAATATCTCTTCCACCAGAGCATGCACCACCCCGACTTGACAGTTTTGTGCTCTCCATGCACACAATCATGCCCATGGGCAATACAAGTGCTAAAATCAATTAAATGCCTTAATAGTTAGTTTTGTTTAATACTTTCTATTGTTGTATAGTTTATAGCTTGAATGTTAATCTTGCCTGATAGTTTAATGTTGTTTCTTTTTTATATATTGTTTAGACTTCACTTTATAGGCTATTGAGTGTATACCATAGTTCCACGACGTTTCCTGACGGGGAGACGTGGGGACGGGGGGATGCAGGGACGGGTTTTCGGGACAGGGGGACGTAGGCGGGGGGCGGTGAGGGAGTGGTGCAAATACATATAGTACTTGAAAAATTAGTTATAAAAAGATGAATAAGGAATAAGTATATTGCAATGAACATCAACAATTTAACATTTAAGTTTTAACTTTTTAACAATGAAGTTTCAAGTTTGAACCACTGAACCAATGAACATTGAAAATCAAAATCAAAATATTGAATTCAGAATTTATCAAAATTTCATAATGATGATTCATGATTACAATCAAATATCAAAAATATTCAAAAATAAAATAGTGAAATACTAAATGCTAAATACTAATGAGTTGATGGTTAATCATCCCCACAGTTCTCGCCAAACGCCTCATCACTAGAACTATTGGACTCCACATGCTCAAGCTCCTCCAAACCAATACCAACCAGCGTTGTCTATGTAGCATCATCATCAATCTGTGTTGGATCCTCTAGCTCTACATCCCATCTGGTTGCTAGACTCTCCTTGTGTGTTGCGGTCAATGAGACGCAAGGCACTATGTATAGCCACAAGCTTCTCTACCCTCCTAGAGGTAAGCTTGTTTCTCTTAACGGAGTGGATGAAGCTATAAGTAGACCAGTTCCTCTCAGCAGTAGAAGAACTAGAAACCTGGGACAACAAACAAATGGCTAGATTGGTAGTCAAAGAAGCAAGTCCATGCAAAGTCCACCACAAAATTGGTTCCTCTTGTGCCATTGTCTCCCTATCTATTTTGGCCACCTGTGAATATCCCCTAAGAGTGGCAAATTTTGTCCACTCCGTACAAATGATGCTGGCCTCTGTAGAATCGTACATTTTCTGAATGGCCTTTGTGAACCCTACCTTCACCTCAACATCTTGTAAGTCTACCAAGCCTTTGCACATACCACTTCGAGTTCAATGCATAGGCAGCCATGTGTAAGGAAGTGTTGAGCTTCTCTCATCTGTGATGAATGATCGGTTGAATATGTTTTGTGTAGAATTGCAATGTGGGGTCCTCTCATACAACAACCTTCATTTGATCAAGCATAGGATCAATGCACTCATACACCTCTCCAAGGGTAGGTGCATTAGCATCCCCATATCTAATCACTGTGAAGACTGGAGTAATGATGGATACACTATATTTCGCATCAGTGCAAAAAACATTCCTCTCACCACCTCCTTCACCTTCATCCCCTACTTTGTCTTCAACTCAGGGCACCGATTCCATTTTGTTGTCATAACCATTAGTTGCAATGCCTCTTGCAACTCAAGCATCCTCTCTAGGAGAATAAAGTATGATGCATACCTAGTCTCTACAAGTTTCAAGAATTGCTTCTTGGAGAAGGTCCTGAAGAGTGCATGTGAAGTGTGGTGGTTGCAGATAAACATCTACACATCTCTAGCATCACTAACAACTGCTTTGATCCAGCGGATTTTTCCCATGTCCTTGAGTGCATTATTCATGGCATGCACACAAGGAGTCCACCAAATGTCTATAGGCTGCCTCAATTAACTTCTCTGCAGCTTTGCACACATGGGCTGCATCTGTCACTACTTGCACCACATTTTGTGGCCCAACCTCCTCTATAGCATCTTCGAGGATTTGAAACTGAAAATCAGCATCCTTGCGATGCCCTGAACAATCAGTAGCCTTGAGGAAATAAGGGACAATTGTACTTGTAAACATTTTATTGATGAGTGGACGATGCCTAATGTCCATCCACCCGTCCATGACGATGTTGCATCCACTTGTGACCCAGGTATTCTTCATTTTCTCCATTAAAATATTAATCTTGGAATAGTTCTTATCCAAGATTGTTGTCCTCAATTCAGTCTCCCCTGGTGGCACATATGATGGTCATGCTCTTATTATTTTTGCCACAACCTCCTTATAATAAGGAGAGCGAGCCACATGGAACAGAATGCCATTGGCAAAGAAGAATTTGCCAATGGCATCATCTGCATCATCCTTTGCTTGCACATTGAATAATTTTGCCAGTGGATTTGAAGCATCACTAGTCACCTTGTGTTTCCCCTTAGGCCCTGATGCCCCCGAACTAGATGGATTCATTGGCCTCCCCCTTGGTGGCAAAGTAGCAGATGTAGGTGCATCTTCTTCATTGGCACCCAATAATTTACATATTTCAGCCCTAAATTTTAGGTTTTTTTCCACCTTTTCACATACATCTACACCTTTGCCTCAGATAAGGAGGTGAGCATTTGTTCTAGTCATGCTACCAAACCATTCAAGGTCACATATGTTGCACTTCCATTTCCTAGTGCCCCCAAATGTCCCAGACTTTGTTGGTACCTTGCAAATTGTTTTAAAGGTTTCTTCGGATCAAAGGGACCCTTAGCATATTGTTGTGGGGTTTGTGAAGGGCAACTATAATTTGGACTCCCAACAAAACTTGTTTAATTTTCACAGTCACCCCTCCTTGCTTTTAAACCAGGATCATCAGGGGCATAATCAGAATCATTTTCACTTTCAGCTTCAACTTCAACCCCTTGAGGTTGACCCTCATCCTCACTCATGCTATGAGAACTCATAATGACACTGCAAGAAATAATTTTTTTTTTTCATTTTGTAAGTTTATAATTTAAAAAATAAACTTCAAACTATGCATAATGCAAGGGATTAAGACACAAGGATGTTCTTTTTATTTTTCTTACTTCAGGTCACACAAAGCGCAAAAGCAGAGGATAAAGAAATAGGAATCCTTGTTCTTAACCTTTGTCAAACAAAGATTTCACTTTTAATTTTTTTACTTTAGATTTGAACAGTATGAAGATTTGAAATTTAAGCATTTGATTTAAATGAAGATTTGAAAAATTTAGCATTTGAATGAATCATAAATAATTATAAAAAATTTCAATTTAGAAATGATTCAATGAATCATGAATCAAAGAACAAAACAATTTACAAATGAAACAAAAAATCAAAAATTCAAAGAATCAAATGCATAGTGATAGGGCCTACCTTGTGGCTCAAATGATGAACTTAAAGAGTCTTGAGTCTTCTTGGCTTCTCTATCCTCTTCTTGATCTCACTTTCCTTCTCCTAATGCTCTCTCATTCTTGCAAACTTCTCCCTCTTAGCTTGTTGCCTCTACATTCAGCTCTCTACTTCACTCAATGAAGATTGTGTGATTTGGAATGGGAGGGATAGGACTTTTTATAAGCTTTTGCGAGGCCTTGGGGGTGGGCATGGGACCCATTAGAAATTAGGGTTAGGGTAGAGGGATAAAAAACAAAAAACATTTTTTAATTTTAAAAAAAAGTTTTTTTGGCATCCACCAGCACAAGGGACGCCTGCACATTTCCTGGGGGATCGAGGGACGATTGTGCATCCCCTAGATGTCCCCTCTTAGAGGGAAACACCAGTGGATGGCAACGGTGGAGGGGCGGCAGGGGGACGTCCCCGTTTCGAAAATGTGGGGATTTTTTTTTGGGGGGGGACACGTCCTCGTGGAACACTTGTGTATAGTGTGTAGTTTTATAGTCTTTAGGTTTATTGTTATTTACTAATGTTGTGTATTAATGATCTATAATTTGTTGATTAGATCTATAGGTTGTTTTTTATTTCTTTTCTATTGTCCAAGTCAAATAAATGGTTAATTGCACACTTGTTAGTCATTATGCAGTTTAGTGTCTTTTGGTCGTAGTCATTAATTAATTTAAGTTCCATTAAATAGTTTAATGAATAGAGGATGTGTCGTCTAACAACAAAGTCAAATTAATACTCTTTGTAAAGGACGCATTATTAGGAGAACACGACATCCTTGGGAATGTGTAGGTCCATTCTGTGGGGGGGTTATTCAATGTGAAAAGACCATGCACTTTGACCTAGCCAGTTGAACACACTGCACCAAGGCTGGAAGAAAGAGAGGAAGGAGGTCAATCAACCTCAAGTTCGTCAATAACTCAAAGGTTGCCATTTGTTGTAGTCAAAAAACCGAATGCACCCAAAAGACAACATAGTTGAAGAGTTGTTAATCATTAGTTGCAAGGATGATGGACTCTGGCTACAAGCAATTGAAAATTTGCACCAAAAGGACTAAAGCCAAGAATAGTGTCAGGTGACAATGGTGACCGTTTTTGTTGTTCATGCTCATGTGGTAATAACCAGGTATAGTGGCTGCAAACACAAGGTTCAATGAGGTGGCCAACACCCACCAAAGACATAGCGAGGACCCAGTCCCACTATCTTTATGTTTATTAATGTGTTTGTGGTTGTTCAATGAAGATGTGTTCTCACAAAGAGTAATTGTAAACAGTAGAGTGTGTCCCTGTTTACATGTTTATTATCAAGCCATGTTAAATAGTTGAGTGTGTCCCTATTCATGCATAGCTGACATGTGTAATCAGCCCATGACAAATAACTGTCCCTATTCATGCATACCTAATGTGTGTAGTGTAAACAGATGTGTATATTTACATATATGTAAAGCATGAACTCAAAGTGTGTCATAATTCGTACTTGGATTGGCAATGTGTTCTCATCCATCAATATGTGTGTCGAACTACATTTTTGTTCCAGTTCGTGTAGTGTTTCCTTTCCCTTGGACCATGTTTGTACTAAGGGGAGAAATGTTGGAAATATCTAATTAGTACAACATAGTTAGTAGTATTAATCTAGATTAGTGTTATTAGGGATGAGTGCTTGTACATGAGTTGTGGAACAACTAACCTACAGAATAGGAAGTATGAGAGAGATTCTCGGAAATGATTAGCTTTGAGTCTTATCTAGGATCAAGCATATGTATTTATCTCTCTCTACATTCTAAATAAAATTTATAGATTTAGTTACTTCAGCTTGCGCTAAGGCAATATTTACTTGGTAAAAGTTACAACAAAAAGCATTTGTAGAATTGAAACACAAACTTTGTTCAACACCATTACTTGCGCTAAGTAGTTCGATATTGAAACCGATATATCTGTCTATGAACTTTGATTTTTGTGCAGACATGTCGGCCTGTACGTAGTTGTGTCATCTGCATGCTCCTCTTAAGGGCTTTGTGCTCTCTAACTTTGCAGCATCTCGCATCATCCGTGTAGCCTCACAATACCATTGCGTGCTTGTTCAACACCTTGTGGCATACCATTTAGCTCTCCAATGCCACAAAACCAGTCAAAACTTCACAACCACGTAGCAACTTGTCACTGATTCACAACATGTCAGATGGCACTTTCCAAGTTTTTGCCATGTTAGAGCACATGTCAGCAAACTGCAACACCGGATGTCCAACCTTCACACCTAAAAGAAGGTGAATTGTCTCTTAGGTAGAAAAAAAACCATTTTGTAACTGTTCTCTTTTGTAACTACCTTCTTGTAGTTATGTATGTATATTGCAAGCCATTCAACCCTATGGGAATCGACATCAACACCAAAGATCATAAACACGAATGTTAGTATGCCCTAAGTATCTAATATCAAATGATCATCTATATTTTCATGGCCAGTCTAAGCAAATCAATTAGGTAGTGTTCCCCCTTTCAAATCACAAGAACCTCCATTCCCAGCTGTCATGTCCCCTTTTTTGTGGACATTGACAGACTTAATGATTAGCCTATTATGCGACCTTCGTAGGCTAATAGGATGGATAGAGGGTCATGATGGAGATTGGCTTGGCTTTGATTTGCAGAATTCCTATAGTTGGCTTTCATTCAGGTTATTTCAGACACATTTGGCCTGAGCTCCTATTATTTAGGGATACTTGACATGCAGCAGAGCGCCCTTATTTTGGTATGGTCATGTGCGGAATCACTCCCTGGTTCACCAGCTTCGAATGGTTCGAGGATCCGACATGTATTGAGGGAGATATTAATATTTGATTGATTTAATCAAATATTAATTATTTGGTCTAATTAATAATATTAATTATTAATTAGTTGGTCTAATTTTAAGACCCTAATTCTAATTTAAGAATTGGTCTAATTTTAAGACCCAAGTTCTAATTTGAGGAATTCTAATTTAAGAAACCCAAGTTCTAATTTGAGGAATAATTTTAGCAAGCACACCTTTGGAGGGTATAAGGGTTTCTCATGGGAGAGAGTTTGGATTCATGCATATGATTATTGATTTTGATATTGAAGAATTCTTCTGTGAAGACTGAGCCAAGGGTTCCAGGATTCCATTGCAGTGGAGAACGTCAACTCTTCATTGTGTGCGATTTAGAGGCTGTGAGATATCAGCTGATTTATTGCCAAATTGAGAGATAGCTTCATACAGAAGTTATCACAGAGGTATACAGATTTGAGAGATAGCTTCACACAGAAGTTATCACAGTATTTCAGGTATTTCTTTATTTAGTTCTGATCCACTAAGTTATACAGATATAGATCTTCTGTATTAGAATCATATATTCTTGAGATCAGGTTGTTCAGCTATCAGGAGTTGAAAACAGACAGGTTGTGTTTAATTGGCGGCCGTACGGAGTCCGTACAGATCCGTATAGATTCACGCAGATACCGACATCAGCAGGCAGAGATCCCCAGTGACCGACATCGGCCTACTGAAGACCGACGTCGGCAGAGAAGGACCTACAGAGACCGACGTCGGCAGTATATCGACCGACGCTGGTGACTGTGTGTTCGACACAGCAGGCCGAGACAGAATTTCCGGATTCAAGCTTAACTCCCAGATTTGCAGACGATCAGGGTTTTAAGACCATATTTTAATATTCTTTATATGTATGAGAGAAGACTGTAATTGTAATTATCTGAACAAGTGATACGATATTTGATTGGCAGATAGGATATTTACTGTGGTTTATTGTTTATCTGAAATTTATTCTGCAAGATTGTATCCTTGTTCAGAACTGTTTGTGTTTCTATATTCCCTATTTGAAGGGGATATTACAGTGGTATCAGAGCTTTGTAGGAAGAAAAAGAGCCCCTAAGTAAGGGACATCACAGTGGTATCAGAGCCAATGTCTTGCCATCCTGTTGGGTAGTTTGGGTAGGTTGAATCAGCGAAGTATCCATGATGTCTTCAGGTACTCAGAAGCAGTGGGACAAGGATATGAAGAAGTTGAAACAAGGTTTGAACCAGTTGGTTGAAACCCAGAGGAGGATGAATGAAATTCTTTCAAATCCTACATTTGAAGACAAATTAGTACGGTATATGGCATCTATTCGTAAAAGGTCCACATCACAAAACATAACGAAGGAGAAACAAGAGGTCTCTACAGGGGTTGAGGGCAGCTCTACACCAGTTGTTAGACATGTTGATTTGACTCAAGAGGATATGAGGGCAGCCATGGGGAATGAGTTGTCTATATCAGCTTTGCAAGAAGTTCCACTTGAGACTTCTACATTGGAGACCAGCATAGAGCATGCTAATGATATGGATAATAAGAGTATGGATTCTTTGCATGATCATATTGCTCCTTCATCTTCACATCAAGAACATCAAACTTGGACGGATATGGAAAGGACCCAAAATTTATGTGATATGTGGTCACAAAAGGCCAAGGAGGCTAGATTAGTGGCTGCCAATGCGAGACATCTTCAAAACATAAGGAGACAGAAAGGAGTTACAGCAGGTTCTTATGATGACTTACAGCGAGATCTACAGGGGTCACAGTTTCAGTCAGAAGAGATGACCGTGGAGTTAGATCATTTGCGGTCTTCACCAGCCCCAGAGACAGTTCAGTTGAACAGTGAGGTTAGTACATTGAGTGTTGATTGTGAGTATGTTCCTATAGTTGTAGCTGAGGAACCCGTTGTGGGGGCTAACACACATGTTCAGGATTTGGGAGTACCTGGTCCTGATGAGTTTGGGATACCAGTGGAGTCGAGTCTCCAAATTGATTCTTCTCATAGATATGATAGTATGGTACCGTTTGTTGTGCCATTTTTACAGAGGAATCAGTTGTGGTGTGTGGGGGAGTATGTTGATGCTTCCTCATATAATTTTTACTGCACTGAATCATTCATGGAGTATTTGCTGGATAGTGCAGGTGTTCGTTTGGTCTCGCATAAAGTGACAGAAGGTGTTCTCATCCAAGGTACTAGTGCTATAAGCAGATTGGGTGGGGAGATTATAGTGATCCTTTCTACTATGCTACCTCACAGGGATTTTGAGGTGAGGTTTGTTGAGCAGATTGTGCAGGGTCTTATCCAGCCTACAAAAGCTCTGACATGCAAATTCCTGCCATCCTGTTGGGCACATCAGAGCCAATGTCTTGCCATCCTGTTGGGTAGCTTGGGTATCAGTATGGCTTTAACAGATGTCAAAGATTTGGAAGAAAGAATGCACAATGCGAAGAAGAAGCTAGATAATCCATTCCAGCAAGCAGATGACATTCTAAAAACTTTGGAGGAGTTAGAAATTTATTTAAGCAAGGTTGAGCAGTTAAATTCTATGAGATGAAGAAGTTGAAACTAAGTTTGAAGAGGTTAAATGAATCTCTTTCATATCCTACATCAAAAGACAAATCCACACGGTATATGACAACCAATGAAGAGTGGGACTTACTACCACCTCGAGTTCAGAAGTTGTTGCCTTTTGATCGCTTTGTTAAGCTAAGGAGAGAGCACTACAGATCACTTCGACGAGAGAGCAGCATGTCCTATGATTATTATGATTATTATGAGATAGGAGATAGTGAAGATGAGGATGAGTTAGATGCTTGCACTCAGGGTGTAGAGGTGTGCACAGATGTTAGTGTACTGAGGGTTGATGATCTCTCAGCTATGGCAGAGATTGTAGAAGAGTCCCAGGATCCTATTATTGCAGATGATACTCAGGAGAATGCAGTGGACAGTTTTGAGGACTTAGTTTCACCGGTTGTTTCTGTCCGTATGGAAGAGTTAGACAGTGATGCTACAGTTGTTGATACTCCGTCTGTTGATATGAGCTTTGGAGTTGATTTACAGAGTATGTATGAATTGATTATTGAAATTGGAGAAATTCTTCTGTGAAGACTGAGCCAAGGGTTCCAGGATTCCATTGCAGTGGAGAACGTCAACTCCTCATTGTGTGTGATTTAGAGGCTGTGAGATATCAGCGGATTTATTGCCAAATTGAGAGGTAGCTTCATCCAGAAGTTATCACAGAGGTACAGATTTGAGAGATAGCTTCATCCAGAAGTTATCACAGAATTTCAGGGTTGAGAGATAACTTCACACACTGTGATGTCCCTTACTTAGGGGCTCTTTTTCTTCCTACAAAAGCTCTGAACAACTGTAATATCCCCTTCAATCAGGGAATATAGAAACACATAAAGCTCTGAACAAGATACAATTTGCAGAATAGATTCAAATATGCATAAACAAATCACAGATCTTATCATTCATCCAGATGATTACAATAGATGTCCTTCTAAACTATTACAATTACAGTCCTCTCTTACGCATATAAAATATGAAATACAGTCTTTGAAAACCTTGGCTTTGCAAATCTGGTAGTAAAACCTGAATTCTGGAAGGTCTCGGCTTTTCTGTGTCGACACACAGACGCCGTCGTCGGTCGATATCTCGCCAACGTCGGTCACTGTCGGTCGGATTTCTGCCGACGTCGGTCTTCAGTCGACCGATGTCGGTCACTGGAAGCTCTCTGTCTGTCAAGGTCGGTCCCTGAGCGGATCTGTACGGCCCTGTACGGGCTTAGTACGGCCGCCAACCTGTCTGTGCTTAACACCTGATTGCTGAACAACCTGATCTGAAGATATACTATTCTAAATTCTGAATTATATACAGTTATGAATTATGTTAGCCATTGATTATTGATTTTGAAGAATTTCTTCTGTGAAGACTGAGCCAAGGGTTCCAGGATTCCATTGCAGTGGAGAACGTCAACTCTTCATTGTGTGTGATTTAGAGGCTGTGAGATATCAGCTGATTTATTGCCAAATTGAGAGATAGCTTCATCCAGAAGTTATCACAGAATTTCAGGGTTGAGAGATAACTTCACACAGAAGTTATTACAGATATTTCAGGTATTTATCTTTATTTAGTTTTGATCCAATAAATTATACAGATAGAGATATTTTGTATTAGAATAATATATCTTCAGATCAGGTTGTTCAGCAATCAGGGGTTAAGAACAAACAGGTTGGCGGCCGTACTAAGTTCGTACAGGTCCGTACAAATCCGCTGGGGCTCCTTTTCTTCCTACAAATGCTCTGTTACCACTGTGATGTCCCCTTCAAACAGGGAATATATAAACTCTAAAGCTCTGATCAAAGATCCAATTTTTGCAAAATAAATTCAGATTACAGATAAACAATAACCATAGTAAATCTTACAATAGCAGATCAAAGATCTTATCACTAGTTCAGATGAGTACAATTACAGTCCTCTCTTGTGCAAATCAAAGAATATTACAGATATGGTCTTAAAACCCTGAATTCATGCAAATTGGGAATAAACTTGCAATGCTGGAAGTCTCGGCTTTTCTGTGTCGACACACAGATGCCGTCGTCGGTCGATATCTCGCCGACGTCGGTCACTGTCGGTCGGATTTCTGCCGACGTCGGTCTTCAGTCGACCGATGTCGGTCACTGGAAGCTCTTTGTCTGCCGAGGTCGGTGCCTGAGCGGATTTGTACGGACCTGTACGGACTTAGTACGGCCGCCAACCTGTCTGTTCTTAACCTCTGATTGCTGAACAACCTGATCTGAAGATATATTATTCTAATACAGAATATCTCTATCTGTATAATTTATTGGATCAAAACTAAATAAAGATAAATACCTGAAATATCTGTAATAACTTCTGTGTGAAGTTATCTCTCAACCCTGAAATTCTGTGATAACTTCTGGATGAAGCTATCTCTCAATTTGGCAATAAATCAGCTGATATCTCACAGCCTCTAAATCACACACAATGGAATCCTGGAACCCTTGGCTCAGTCTTCACAGAAGAAATTCTTCAAAATCAATAATCAATTCTAATATGTTTCTACAAAATCAGACTTTGGGCCATATGTTGGATATTTCTTGAATGCATTAATGAGGCCTACTATGGTAATTAAGTGAGAACCACTCTAAGTTTGATCTGCCTACTATGGTAATTGAGTGAGAACCACTCTAAGTTTGATCTGAACCACAGGGCCCAAGATGGTGTCTTAGAGGATAACCCTATAACTTGGATAGAAAACTACGGGTTATAGAAATGCAATGGAAAACTATTACAGTAGTAAACCAAAACACATTCGAAAGCAGAATATATGTAGGATAATGCAACCTATATTCAATAAGAGAATAGGGTATGGTACGTAGTTGTACAATGCTCAACAAGGCTGGGAATGGAGGTTCTTGTGATTTGAAAGGGGGAACACTACCTAATTGATTTGCTTAGACTGGCCATGAAAATATAGATGATCATTTGATATTAGATACTTAGGGCATACTAACATTCGTGTTTATGATCTTTGGTGTTGATGTCGATTCCCATAGGGTTGAATGGCTTGCAATATACATACATAATTACAAAAAGGTAGTTACAAAAGAGAACAGTTACAAAATGGTTTTTTTTCTTGCCATCCTGTTGGGTAGATTGGGTAGAGTATCATGATGACTTCATATACTCAGAGTCGATGGGACTATGATATGAGGAAGTTGAAACTAAGTTTGAAGAGGTTGAATGAATCTCTTTCATATCCTACATCCAAAAACAAACCCGCACGGTATATGACAGCGAATGAGGAGTGGGAGTTAGTACCACCTCGAGTTCAGAAGTTGTTGCCTTTTGATCGCTTTGTTAAGCTGAGGAGAGAGCACTACAGATCACTTAGGCGAGAGAGCAGCATGTCCTATGATTATTATGATTATTATGAGATAGGAGATAGTGAAGATGAGGATGAGTTTGATGCTTGCACTCAGAGTGTAGAGGTGTGCTCAGATGTTAGTACACTGAGGGTTGATGATCTCTCAGCTATGGCAGAGATTGTAGAAGAGTCCCAGGATCCTATTATTGCAGATGATACTCAGGAGAATGCAGTGGACAGTTTTGAGGACTTAGTTTCACCGGTTGTTTCTTTCCGTATGGAAGAGTTAGACAGTGATGCTACAGTTGTTGATACTCCGTCTGTTGATATGAGCTTTGGAGTTGATTTACAGAGTATGGATGATCATTTGTATATTGAGGTGGTTGGTGATGAGGACATTCCTGCAGTTGTTGCTGAGGAGCATGTTGTTGATGTTTATACACATGTTCAAGATTTGGGAGTACCTGATTCAGATGTGTTTGAGATATCAGTAGAGTTGAATCTCCAGATTGATTCTTCTCACACAGATGATAGTGTGGTACAGTTCGCTGTGCCGCCTTTACAAAGGGATCAGTTATGGGATGGATTGGCACCATCTCTGGCAGATGGAATTGGCAGTTTGAGTTGTCCATTCTACTTGGGTTATGATGTTTTGAGAGTTTGTTTCTCATGTGCTCTTGGCTATGGTATTTGTAATCTTGGAGGTTGGAGTTTCATGCGCCAGTTTGATTATGAGTCTTTCTTTGTTCTACTTCTGCTGATGTTGCAGGTACTTGCATTGATTCACAGCAGTGCAGAGCATAACTACATTTGGGATCCAGGTGGATCGAGTGGTTCATTGTTCCGAGATTGCTTGGGGTCAAGCAATTTCCGGAGGGGCGGATTGTCATGTCCCCTTTTTCATGGACATTGACAGATTTGATGATTAGCCTATTATACGACCTTCGTAGGCTAATAGGATGGATAGAGGGTCATAATGGAGCTTGGCTTGACTTTGATTCGCAAAATTTTTACATTTGGTTTTCATTCAGGTTATTTCAGACACATTGGACCTGAGCTCCTACTTTTTAGGGATATTTGACATGTAGCGGAGCGCCTTTAGTTTGGTATGGTCATGTGCGGAATCACTCCCTGGTTCACCTGCTTCGATCGGTTCGAGGATCTGACATGTATTGAGGGAGATATTAATATTTGATTGATTTAATCAAATATTAATTATTTAGACTATTTTTAATTAGAAACCCTAATTCTAATTTAAGAAACCCTAATTAGGGCAAGCATATCTTTTTGAGAGTATAAGGGTTTCTCATGGAGGCCATTATTGATTGTGTATGCATAGATTATTGATTATTGAAAATTGAAGAAATTCTTCTGTGAAGACTGAGCCAAGGGTTCCAGGATTCCATTGCAGTGGAGAACGTCAACTCTTCATTGTGTGTGATTTAGAGGCTGTGAGATATAAGCTGATTTATTGCCAAATTGAGAGATAGCTTCATCCAGAAGTTATCATAGAATTTCAGGGTTGAGAGATAACTTCACACAGAAGTTATTACAGATATTTCAGGTATTTATCTTTATTTAGTTTTTGATCCAATAAATTATACAGATAGAGATATTCTGTATTAGAATAGTATATCTTCAGATCAGGTTGTTCAGCAATCAGGGGTTAAGCACAGACAGGTTGGCGGCCGTACTAAGCCCGTACAGATCCGCTCAGGCACCGACCTCGGCAGACAGAGAGCTTCCAGTGACCGACGTCGGCAGAAATCCGACCGACGTCGGCGAGATATCGACCGACGACGGCGTCTGTGTGTCGACACAGAAAAGCCGAGACCTTTCAGAATTCAGGTTTTACTACCAGATTTGCAAAGCCAGGGTTTTCAAAGACTGTATTTCATATTTTATATGCGTAAGAGAGGACTGTAATTGTAATAGTTTAGAAGGACATCTATTGTAATCATCTGGATGAATGATAAGATCTGTGATTTGTTTATGCATATTTGAATCTATTTTGCAAATTGTATCTTGTTCAGAGCTTTATGTGTTTCTATATTCCCTGATTGAAGGGGATATTACAGTTGTTCAGAGCTTTTGTAGGAAGAAAAAGAGCCCCTAAGTAAGGGACATCACACTGCATGAATTCATTATACAAAAGACAGCAAACTGCAACACCGGATGTCCAACCTTCACACCTAAAAGAAGGTGAATTGTCTCTTAGGTAGAAAAAAAACCATTTTGTAACTGTTCTCTTTTGTAACTACCTTCTTGTAATTATGTATGTATATTGCAAGCCATTCAACCCTATGGGAATCGACATCAACACCAAAGATCATAAACACGAATGTTAGTATGCCCTAAGTATCTAATATCAAATGATCATCTATATTTTCATGGCCAGTCTAAGCAAATCAATTAGGTAGTGTTCCCCCTTTCAAATCACAAGAACCTCCATTCCCAGCCTTGTTGAGCATTGTACAACTACGTACCATACCCTATTCTCTTATTGAATATAGGTTGCATTATCCTACATATATTCTGCTTTCGAATGTGTTTTGGTTTACTACTGTAATAGTTTTCCATTGCATTTCTATAACCCGTAGTTTTCTATCCAAGTTATAGGGTTATCCTCTAAGACACCATCTTGGGCCCTGTGGTTCAGATCAAACTTAGAGTGGTTCTCACTCAATTACCATAGTAGGCCTCATTAATGCATTCAAGAAATATCCAACATATGGCCCAAAGTCTGATTTTGTAGAAACATATTAGATATTGAATGTTAATAAGTCAATTCTTGATTTCTACTCACTGAATTACCTATACCACCTTAGGCACCTTTGTCTTCCAAGAAGAGCATCAAAGATTAATATGGGAAGCCCATTTTAGTAAGGAAGTTGGACATTAATTGGCAGTTCTGAAGAAATACTTCTATTGGCCACGTCTCATGACAAACAAGTTATCACCAAAATTTTCCAGGGCTCTTTTGGTGATGATAAGTGCATCTTAACCTCTTCAATAGCTAAATGATTAGAATCATGCCCATAAAGTACCCAAAGACTCATTTGTCTAGTGCAATGTGCAATATAGTCACATGTAAACACAAGTGTTTCCTAGTCTCGCATTTAGACTATAGATGCAATAAATTATTATAAAACCAACAATTTATCTTATAGTTGTAGCTATAACTCCAAGCATAGTTTAATTAAGAAGCCATCAAACCACAAGAAGGGCAAGTGCACCAAAAGATTTGAAATTAAATAATGAGCCAATGGCAAAGTGTTTCAAGATTAAGAGGGAGTGTCCCACCTAAGGACCCTATCAACGTAGCTTAATTGATGCCACCAAAAATATAACCATCTTCAACTCAAAAAGAAGTTGATAAAGTTGTTCAAAGTGTTTGAAGAGTAAGCAGGAGTGGCCAACCATAAGGCCCCTATCAACGTAGCTTATTGATACCGCCAACAACAAAACCATCTCCAACTCAAAAGGAAGTTGATAAAGTTGTCGATCCATTGAGAATATTCATTATCAAGTTCATGAAATCTTGCAGAAGACTAACACCAAGTATAAGCAACATCAAAACCAACATTGGACATCAGATGCGTACAATGTTGGTGAAAGATTTTGGCTACAGTGGAAAGTGTCTCCCAATTCCTTACCAGACTGTATAGCATTACCAAGCATGCAAGGAATAATGCCTTTGAGCTTAACCTTCCATGCTACCTTGGTCTACATTAAATTTTCAATGTTGAGCTTCTACATCCATGCTTTCCACCTTTGTCTAATGCATCAGATGCAAAATAACCTCTAGCCAAACTCTATCATAGATGTGTTTTTGTCTATTCCAAGTGCCCTTAACTTGTGACAAATGAACCTTTCTACCACTTCTATGAAAGCATCATATACTTTTGATTCATGTTCTAAAATTAAAAACCCCATTCTTCCTAGAAAAGTTATGAATGAAAGTTACGAAATAAACCACGCCTCTAATTGACTTGATTTGCATTCATTCAAATTTGTTAGTAAGGACAACATCTTTGTTCTTCTCAAAGCTTTCACTCTAGTGCTTCCCTTTGAGATGAGATTGACAAACTTCTTTTCCACGTGCAATCCTTGGCAATCCTTGAACCATGCCTCACTTGCTACGAGAATTGAGATACTAGAATTCCAAATGATCAAATCTGCAACACCATCAAATTCAAAAGATTTGTGAGCCAGTATCATAGCTTTTGGACTCACCATTGTATAGGCCCCTTGTGTTCAATTGGCAATTACAACACCACTCGTATTACCCTCTAAGGCACTTTCCCTCATGATTTTCGATGTTTAAGCCTTACATTGCCATCTTATCAACAAAAAGGGGAATATGGTTCATCTCAAGAGCGTAAATGACATTAGAAACATAAGGATTTCACAGACCATTAAAATAAGAAACAAGCTTTTGGAAAAAAACTGTGAAGCATATTTTTTATCATTTACATTGTTGCCCACATTCCAACCTATAAATTTGATTGGTACATATCTAAGTCATTGGGACAGATGTGACCACCCATCTCAAAGAGTGTTTTTTATTTTTATTTTTTTAATAAAAAAGCGAACTTTTTATATATGAACAAGATAAGTACAATGAAGAATGACTCCAAGAAATCAGATCATACAAAAACAGACAGACGAGAGCATAAAGAAAAAATACATTAGAAGCAGTACATTGCATTATCATGCATCGTCATAACAGCATTCAAGGACAAAAAGGCCAGCTGTGTAGTAAGAAGAAATATCAATTATCATTAAGAGTGATTTGAATATAATTACATTTATCTTCATCGGATACTTTAACCCCTCGTTTTTGTAGTACGTCTAATTTAAGGTTCTTGAATCAAAATACTAGACATATTTGCAGATGCATCTTGACAAGATCCAAAGAAAAAAATCTTCCTCGTAACTACTCTCCAGCAACACGTCCACCTTTGAGAGCTATTGTTTTGAGCCATATCATAGTTTCTTTTCCTGAAAATTCCCTAGAAGTGACCTAGTTTACCACAATAGAAGCAAAGCTTTACACTTCTTATGTGAGCTCATGCCTTGCTTGCATGTGTACTATTCTCTTACTTTAGTTTCTTGTTTATCTTCTTGCCCTTTGTTTAAGTAGTGAATGCCTTGCTTGACGTTGTCTTTCACTAAATTGCTTGCGAACTTGTTCCTCCTCCAGCAATAAACCCATCAACTCATCAAATGTAACAGTGCATGTTGCTTGTGTAATATTCATTGTTGTCATAAAGATGCTATGACTTTGATACACTCTATTGGTTTATTGATACTAGCACCTTTTTCTACAAAAAATTATTTCGCTGCATGCAATTGGTCCTTTATTTCTTTTGACTTTTTGATTTGATTTGCAATTGAATCATCTTCTTGTGTCTTCAAAGACTGACAAAATCTTTAAATGCAAAACTCTAGATTCATTGGTTGTCTAATACATCCTCTTCAATGTGTCCTATACTTCATGTGCGTGTTCCACATGTTGAGTATGTGAAAGAATGTCATCTGCTATCAACAAAGTCTATAACCTAATTAGTTCTGCCAAATTTTGTCCAACCTTCCCCAACCTCGTTATTGACTAAATTCTTAAGACCTCTATAGCCCAAGATGGTCTTTATTATCTATTTTCACCCATCAAAGTTACCAACATTCAATTATCAACCACCATAATACTTTGGAAGTTTGTTACTGCCTATTGTGTGAAATAGGGAACAAATAACCAACTTGTGCAAACAAACTATTAAACTACTTTTCTCCCCCCTATCACAAAACATTCTCTCCAAGAAAAGACCCATGACTTGGATTTTAGGGGCAATCCGATGGACCACACATTAAATGGCTAAATCTAAGGTGATATGACAAGAAAGAAATTAAAGCAGATGATGCTCCAAAAAAGGAACAAGAATAACGAAATCAATAACTTTACTGATACAAGAGATATGCACGACAATCTTTGAGAAGAGGTGTGCAGCTATTACTCTTTGGTTAAAAAATGCAAAACAATCTTTTTGCAATGTTTTGGGTCTCCAGCAATTTTACCCCAAAGTGACTAAAAAAGTGTGATAGGCACTCGTCTATATCAGTCGCATCTACTTGAGAAGCAATCGCCTCCTGTAGATCATGCTTTGGTAATAAGAGCTATAGTGAAACAAATAAATGAGTAATTTGTGTTATGACTTTTGGAGGAGTGCTAATTTAATTTTTGTGACACGGGTTGTCTTGACAGTGCATGTTCCTCAACCATTGCACCCATTTTCCTAGGATTCTCACACTTCTATATATCGCATTACGTACATGGCAATGAGAGACAACATATGAGTGTGATGATATGAGTATTGTAAATCATTATGTGATTAATACAGAATAGTCCATTTCCTATTTGTCACATTCTATAAGTTATCTATACTACAATGTTTGTGTTATTTGTTAGGTAGGACTGTGTGATGTTCGATCCAGAAATCCATTGTTGTCGCCAAAGATCTAAGCATGTGTTGTTCTCTATCCACTTAGGAATACTTGACAAAAAAATTGAAAAATATATAAATAAATAAATGATGAGATGTCAAGAGGACAATGAGATAGTTGAGGTTTGATTTGACGGTGAAGAAGAGACAAATATTTGTAGGAAAGAAACAATTGAGAATTATAGAAAGGCTCAACAGTGAAGTTAAGGGAAGGACTAAGTCTTGGAAGACATGGCACCAAATAACAACATAGAGTCGGATATTTTACCCAAGTGCCTGGAGGGTCATAGGTTGGTGACCAGGACCTACAATGCTAGGAAAGCATGAGTAAGGACCCACCAAACCAGCAAGAGGAAGGGATGACAAGTTCAAAAACAAAGGGAAGCTACACTAGGCCAATCTAACCAAATAAGGGAAATATCGCCAAGACTGTGATGGGCTATAAAAGTCAGCCAACAGTAAGGTTGAATGTTGCAAGTGATTTTTGGAGTCCGATAGAAATTAGGGATGACGAGCTTGTCTTTGTTGAAGAGGAAGTCCTAGCAAGGGCATGTGCCATACTATTCTACTGGACAAGGAGAGCATTGTGAGCTGAAAAATAGAAATATGTGTTGAAGCAACATGTTTTCTCAATTTTTTGAGGATTTGTATTACATCATGGGAACAATATGTGGGCGGAAGAGATGATATGGTTTATAAAAACAATGTGTGCTCACAATTATTAGTAGAAGTTCCATCAAAGTTGTTGATACCATCATAGGAGCAATATGAAATGATGAATTCAACAAGTATGGAATCAAGCATGTTGTGCTTCGAAGACATGTGCCGACAAATGAGCTAGTATAGAGGACAGCTCAAAAGTTGAAGTTCATTTAGATGGTGGGAAAGATGCATTTGCCAAAACAAAGGTTAAGAAGTTATTGAGACAGACACAACCCAAGACCAACCATCATCGTTGTTAGCCATGGATGGAAATTAACCGCAAAGATTAGAGGGATCCTCTCACAATATTTAGAATAGTCAGTGCTTAGCCCCACTAGGAGATTTATTGGCAAATAAAAATAAACCTAGCCACAATCCATTAAGTGTGCAATCTGTTTTGGATACAAGAGGTATGAGACAATAAAGTGGTTGTTCTCAAGAACCTCAACGATGATGCGATTGGTGATGTGGTTAATGAGTTTAAGTTAAAACCATAATTACCAAATCCAGCCGGATCTGCACAAAATCTGGCCGGATCCGGATTTTTTGGCTGGCCGAAATAGGTTCGTCCGAGTCGGCCCAATTTGTTTTTCAAAAAAAAAAAGTTTTTTTGTGCAAAAAAAATCCCAAAAACCATAAATATCATATAACATTAACATTTTATATTATTTTATTAATGTTTTTCATTGCATTTGTTAGCGTTGCATATTTATAAACCCATGCTCTCTCTCTCTCTCTCTCTCTCACACACACACACACACAGATATATATATATATATATATATATATATATATATATTTTGGATGGGATTTTTCCGAACTTTTTCAAGAGTTTTGGATTTCGGATTTTTTTGGCCCTCCTGAATGGATCCGGATTTCCGAACTTGGTAACTATGGTTAAAACTATAAAAGGTCTGAAACAACCTTAACATCACTACTGGCACAAAGGAAATAGTTAGAGAAAAGAGAATTGAATGAGGCAAGTCAGAGTTTGCAAGTGCTAGATTACAAGAGAAAGTACTAGGAGATAAGAAAAGAACAAAATGTGTGATGTGTCATAATAAGGATCACTTCCTAGAAAACTATCAACTGGGAAATGGAAAGGGGAAAACAAGGAGAAAAGGAGTGACCTGGTTCCAAAAAAGTAGAAAAGAGGGCTAATTATAGAATTTATAAAATAGATAGATAAACCACCACCTTTCTAAAAATAGAAAGGGTGGTTTATACAAAGCAGAGGAGCCAGCAATCCAAATTCTTTTGGACGGACATGTATCAAGATTTTATTTTTTAATTCTAAAGAAAAAAGGATGCAATAATAAAAAGATTGGAGGAAGGAAAAAAAATTTAGGTCCTCGCAAACATTTGGAACAATAAATGGCTTGTAATTGGAAAATATATGCCTTCTAATTGAGTGTTGATTTGTATCTAAGTCTCCCTTCCTCTGAAAATCAGATTGCATCTCTTGGGAATTTGAATGCCTTTCCTCCCAATATACTTCCTCTTGATCAAAAAATTTAGTTTTTGTTGCGTGAGTGCCAAACTTCTTCTATTCTAGCCATTCCTTCTCTCCTTGAAAAATTTTGTTATTTATCTTTGTTGGTGTAATCATTTGTTACACCATATTATTAAACTTACTTAGGTATTAAGTAGGAATATTTTCTATTTTATAAATAAGAAATTATCTCACATGTAGTCATCTTGCACATGAGATAATTTGGCCACCCACCTTCACATCATATTCCACATGGGTTTTGGCCAACCACCGTCATTCAATAAATTAAGCTCACTATCTTCATTTATGAGGGCAAGCCTTTCCTATAAAAAACTCTCTTCATTATTTTAGCATACATAATTTGTATAAGATCTCCATGAGAGGAGATTAAGTTGTTGGCAATTTTGGCTGATGTCTGTAATATTGTCATTGATGTCAAAGGCAACTTGTGCTATCAGACATTAATGTCAAAAGCTGAATTGCACAGACTTATAGTGCAAATCGAACTTATGAAGAGCTTCTACTTATAAAATAAGTAAAGCAGTCTTGAGAACCCAAATAGGTCTTGTAAAGCAAATCGGGATTCCAGAACAACTTTACTTCTCTCACCTTTATAAGTTGAGTTGTCCCGAGAACCCGAATGGGCCTAGCAGTGTTAATCGGGTTTATGCAACAACTTGTCTCATTTTTATAAGTCAAGTTGTCTCAAGAACCCAAAAGGATCTAGAAGAGTTGATCGGGGTTTCAGAAGCACTTTACTTCTTTCATGTTTATAAGATAAGCAATGTGGAAAACCCGAATGGATCAAGGAAGAGGTAATCGAGATTTCAGAGTGACTTTGCTTCTCTCATGTTTATGAGTTAAGCAATGTGAAAAAACTGAATGTGTCTGGAAGAGTTGATCGGGTTTCTAAGATGACTTTACTTCATCCAAGTCTATAAGTCATGTTGAATGAAGAACCCGAAATGGTCTTGGAGAATTCTTTTGGAAAATTTGGCAAAGACAATTCTTTCGAAAAAATTGGCAAGGACAAATATTTCGGACAAAAAGCCCGTGGATATTGTTCCAAAGGGCATGTAAATGCCTGCAAGAAAGCCGAAGGGTAAGTGGACCGTTCAAAAACACTAAAGGGTACATTCAAGAAAATCCGAAGGGTATGTGGATCCTTTCAGAAAAGCTGAAGGGCACTTCTCAAAAAGTCCGAAGGGCAAGTGAACCATTCAAGAAAGCTAAAGGGCAATTCTCAAGAAGTCCAAAGGGTAAGTGAACCACTTCAAAAAGTCCGAAGGGTATGAGGACCACTCAAGACTTCTGAAGGGACTGTTACAAAAAGCCGAAGGGTATGTGGGCCTTTACAAAAAAGCCGAAGGGTACATTTACAAAGCCTCGAAGGGTATGTGTCCTAAACAAAAGTGCCGAAAGGGGACCCGGACAAAAAGTCGGCAAAAATTGTCCCAAAAGGGACCTAGACAAAAAGTCTACGGAAATTGTACCGAAAGGGACCCAGACAAAAAGTCTACGAAAATTGTCCCAAAGGGGACATGCTAAAGTTCAAGCAAGTCTGAAGAGATCGACGAAGGCGAAGCATCTCAAAGACGCCAAAAGAAGCGAGATGAAGTCAACATGTCGAAGGTTAATGATCTAATCAACATAAAGAGCAAGCATCTTTGATGATCCAACGACACACGCAAGTCAAGTTTAAGAAGATCCAACAGAGTGAGTGAATCCAAAGCCTTAAAGGTGCTCGAAGGTTAATGCATAGTGGCAAAGTTAAATATCGAGCATATTCGAATAAATCGAAAGGAGCGAAAGCGATCCTAATATATAGGAAGTAGCGAGATGCAAAGAGGAGCTCGATGGTTAGACTTGGCGTAAAGAAAGAAATCAAAGGCCCGCATTTAATATATTCTCAACGAACAATTGAAGGAACAGACAAAACCTGTAAATGATTGCACAGAGCTCAAGATTGATCGATCCAACCGATCAATCATCGATTAAGGAGATTGTGCATTTAAGAGATAAATCTAGCAGCTGCCAAACATGGTAAAGAGACCAGAACATTACGACGTGATGCATGAACCAAGACACGAAAAGGAAACAGCGCAGTTATGACCAGAATCCAGCAGTCGTCAAAGATAGAAAGAGATATGAGCATCAAAGTGTAATGTATGAATCGAGACACGAGGATTCGCATATGTCAAAATCGCATTGAATGTGAACAAATAGCAGGAGTCAGTCAAGAGGAGCTAAAGTGTGAACACGTTGCATAAATGAAACCCTAAAACTCAATGTATAAACACATCTTATGCATTTGTGAGGTGGTTGTTGTTGTTGCAATAGAGAGTGTTGTAGAGCAACTCAGAGTGTCACTTTGAAATGCATGTAGACACAGATTGAAAAACAAAGCAATAGAGAGTGAGGCAGAGAGGAAGAAAGAGCACACAAAGAATGTGCAGAGATTGAGTAGAGAGCGAGCAGTTACAGATTAGACTTGTAACAAAGAAACTGATATGGATTTATTTGTGAATCCATCTTGTATACTGAAGGTGTAGCTTCATAGTCCTGATTGGTTGGTGCCATCAGAAAACTGAATTGGTGCTCAGTTAGGGGATTGGTGTCTCCTTAGGGAGTGAGTGCTTCCATAGAGTCAGTGCTCTTGAATGTAACCAGTGAGGTTAGCCAGTAAGACATTTAATAGTGAGGCTGGATTAGAATAGTAAATTCTAGCAACCATTTTCACTGTGGTTTTTTCCTTTGGGTTTTCCACGTAAAAATCTTGAGTAATGTGTTTTGTGTGTATGTGTAATCTCTGCATTTCTTCTTGGACTTGCATATGAATTTGTATTTCCTCTAAAAGGTCTAAAAGAACTAGTTTTAGCTGATCTACTGATTCACCCCCCCCTCTCAGTAGATAGTTGTGTTCAACATAAGTATTATAGAAGCATTGTTGTTGTTTTGCATCAGTTTGTCTTGTGCGGTTTGTGTGAAAGTATTGATCTTGAAGTATAGAAGGATTAAGACAACTTGAACATTGTCGATAATTTTCACTTCTCTCATATGGTATCAACTAAATTACCAATTTGGGTTCAGTGTAGGTTAGGTTTGAAGAACGGGTTCGTCGGTACAGCGATTGTTTTTGCCTTGGGTACAGCTTGGAATTGGCCATAAAAAATATATATATAGAAATTCTAGCCTAATAAATAGGAAATTAGTGACATTATGAATGTCAAATGTCATAATAATCATAAATATCAATAATAATTAATTACATAACATTCATAGTCATCTTACTCTTCATCAAGAGCATCAACATCATGATGTGGTTCATTAGAACCACGAGGACTAGCACTCCTACTAAGCTAACCTAAGTGTCACCAAAGAAGTGTCAATGTCAACTAATGAGTGGTGGGAAGTGGAAGCATGCAAGTCAATGTCCTCTAGATCTATATCCCAATGCTTTGTTGTCCGCTCCTTGTACTCAAGGTTCTTGTGCGATAGAAGATGCAAATTGGAGTGTATGTAGACCAACTCCTCGACCTTTTTTTTTGTGAGCTCATTATGCTTTTAAGAGTAGATGACATAGTATATGCTCCAATTCTGCTCACTGAACTTGCAACCTGTATTAAAATTTATAAAAATTAAAAGTTACAACTCAAGTCTTAAACATAAATTTTAAAACAAAACGAGGGTAAAAACTTAAAAAATAAAAAACTTAACCTCTAGCAAGACCTTAATTGGAAGATGTTACAAGTTCGGTGATCATTGGTCATGGAGATACCACCACATATGAGCATCTTTTTTGTATTTGCCCTGAATAGCATCGAGGCTATTAACTTGGGAGGTAATGAAACCCCCAAACATGTTCATAACCATGTCTTTTGTCTTGGGATTGGGGAAGATCCTAGAGAATGCCAACTTATACCCTTAAGCCACTTCGACATCCCTATATGGTGGCACCCTACTCAACAAAGAAAGGATCTTTGTGCTATAGAACCAATGAGTCAATGCAAAGGCAAAGAGATGCAGCGACGTGGTCATTTTGTTCCACCGCTCAACGAAGAATGAATGCACTTGTTTGAAAAATGTCTCCTCGAGATCTCGCTCTTTTGCATTAATGATGGCCTTCCATCTTCTCAATCATGAGTCGATCCCATCATATATTTCTCCCAAACATGGCTAATCCATGTTAATGAAATGGCTCATACTAGCTTGTTTGATCAACTAAACAACTGGAAAATGATCAGGGTATGCAAAAAAATTCTCGTAACTATGGCACCCCAGGGTTGCTATTTTAGGGCTGAGTATAGTCAGAACTGGAGCTCCTCTACCTTACAGAGCACCTCCCACACTCAAAATGCCTTGCTCCACTCAAAGAATGGCCTTGATTATCAGATACATCCTCTTCTTCCTTCAAAAACACCTTGTCTTCCACTCAGGTACCAGAATGAGATTTTAGTTGAAACTTCTTGCAAATAATTTCAGTTGCATCCAGAAGCTATTTCTTCTT
This sequence comes from Torreya grandis, assembly GCA_037957365.1. Taxonomy (NCBI): domain Eukaryota; kingdom Viridiplantae; phylum Streptophyta; class Pinopsida; order Cupressales; family Taxaceae; genus Torreya; species Torreya grandis. The sequence goes on from JARHVA010006090.1 coordinate 456,522, forward strand.
GAATAGCGCCACTCCTCTAGACAAGAAAAATTTTAATTGTTTTTCTTTACTAAAGAAATCAGTTCTGACAATTGTCCAATAGCTTCTTTTATAGTGTCACAATCAACATACAAGGAAATTCAGATAGAGCCTCTCCAAAAAATAAATATACAGCCACATCCTTATCCTCTTGTTCTTCACGTCCTCTCACCACATCTCTTTTGCAAATAGAGGTTTCCTCTCAAAAAATCTTCACAATGTCATCTTCCTCCCTGACAAGATTTTTTCACAGAGATTTTTTCCTCCCAAGCTCGCAGACCATCAGCTCTGATTACCATATAGAATTACAATAATATAGGAACACCAAGAATACGTGATATTAGATTACCAAAAGATAGCCTCTTATATAGGCCAACAACAAGCTCTTATATAAAAGGAGGTAGGTGAACAAACAAGCTAACAGGGAGTAAGAATAGACTTACCTGTGAAACAACTAAACCAATTTGGTTATAACAATATAACCAATTTGGTTATAACAATATTAATAAGCTAATAAGCTTATACAACAAATATTCTAGACTTCTCAACAGTTTGAAAACAACCATGCCCTCACAAACATTGTAGTTTTCTCAAACCAAAGCTATGTGAGCTTTGTTGACAAATCGGTCTGCTCTAATACTATGAAAAACTTCAGTTCATAAACTAGTATTCATGATACAAACATGAGATTCTTTGAATGACAAGCATATGTGTGAGACTCCCTTTATGCTATGTCTTTTCATGTAATTTTCTCTTTTGCTAAATTCACAATAAATATTCCTTTCATGACACTTAGCATTCCTTCAAGGACACCTAACATTAACTGTATGAAACTTCTTGAATATTTCCTCATCCTAAAATATTAACACACCTAAATGACTAAAATAACAAACTATGTGACCATCATCAAAATATATGGCCATAATTTGTAAAACCCTCTATGATTTACATAGGGAAAACTATAAGCATTGTTTTGAACTTACAAATTTCTATGCATGCAGATTTTGTTCTTGGGTCATGCAATATATGAACTTACTTCTCCATATTTTATGTTTTCTTTGATAGTGTTGATGGTTTTATAAATGCTTCATACGAGCATGATATACTATATTTTTTGTTAGCCTACTCACACTTTGATTATCACAAATAATAGATGTTACACTCACCTATGGACTACATTACCAAGTATATGTACTTGGGGAGGTGGTCCCGGTACGACGCGTACAAGTAATAGTCATGGGTCGGTTCTTTCCTAAATTCATCTAGGGTACACATTGCACGTCTAGGTACAACGGGGTTCATCCCAAGACAACCTTGAGTGTACCTAGAACTGCAACGCAGTACACAAGTGAATCTAACAAGGACCCACAGGGAAAAAATGATTGTTTTTATTTTATTTTGTTTTCACTTTAAAAAATTCAAACTTGGACTTAAAAAAACATATAAAAAAAACAAAATAAGGAAACTCAAAGACTCTAGATTCCTGACTTGGATGCTTCCATTGCCCACCTTTCATTTCTTGACATGGAGATATAGGGTTCTTCACACAACTTCCATAGCGGAGCTAGTGGGAGTGGCATTGCTATTGCTTGCAATTCTCAATTCTAATGAACCACATGATGGTGTTGATGCTCTCGATGAAGACATTAAAGAGCAATATGACTATAATGAATATGCCAATTTATCTTGATTTTTGTGTATACATTGTAACATTTGCACCATGTACTTGTTTTAAGATCGACCATGGAATATCAAGACATTTGGCATTGAATTATCATTATGCATTGTGGTTATTTAACTTATTTTGTTTACTCTATGCATATTATGTAATTAATATTTGGCTATATTTTTTAATATTTTATATATTTTTTTTGTACGAATGTACCCAAGCCATACCCAGGCCAAAAATACTCTTACCCATTCCCATATCAAGACCAAGGTCAGTTGTTTAGCTTGTGGCAGCAAAAGACCAATTACAATTCTCCTTTGTCATATTGTTTCACAAATAGCATTCACAGATGCCCTATATTTAGCTTTTGTTGATAAGGGTGATATGGTTGGTTGTTTCTTTGCTAATCCATGAATATATTCCAGTACTTGAGCACATACTAAAAGTACATCCTATCATATGTTGAACCACTGCAATAAAGATCGATGTATCCTTTTGACTTGAAGTCATCAACTCTCTTGGGCGTTATCTCGTAGTGCATTGTTCCCTTCACATACTAGAAAAATTGTCTTGTAACATAGGATCCAATCTAGTGTTTGCCAAGTATATGAATACAATTAATTGTTGGCACAATGTCTCATCAACTTGTTTTTTGAATCATCTGAAGCTAATAGCTTAAGTCCTATTTCCATGGGGGTTGATGAAGGTTTACATTCAAACATGTGGAATGTTCCAACAACTATTGTGCATACTTTGTCTGTGAGAAAAATTAATTTGTCCATTTATTAAAACTCAATCAAAAGACAAATATGTAGTAGTCCCAAGTCAATCATATCAAATGACTCACCAGGTTCTTATTTCACTTGATGAATCAAAAGCTTACTTGAATTCCTATAGGAATCAGATAAACAACATAGATGATGGCAACTACAATATCTTCCTTGTGCATTTGATATAAATATTTGGATTTGCAGCACTTCAAAAAAATCACTTATCTGTGCAGTGCTTATCAATCATCATATAGCATGCTCATGGTCCCTGCTTTAGCCACACACAAACTTAACTAACCCACAAACCATGTGCTCCTTTCCTTCCACCACAAGTCCACGCGGCTACTCCTTATACGCTTTTCTTTTAAATCTCCATTCAAGAATGCACTCTTGACATCCATTCCAAATTCTATGGACCATTCCATAATCTAAAAGGGTTTGACCAAGTTTGATGTCTTGAACTACTTATTCTCTATGAAGATCTCAGAAAACAAGTTAATCCTAGATAGCAAGGCAAATACTTGCAGGTAAAAATATCATCAAAGATGTTGCATAACAAATTAGGATGTTTGGAGATCAAGCCCCGTATGCAATATCATGGTCCATCCTTTCTTTGAGGATAAAGCATCTTAAGAGGACAACTTGTCATGAATACTAAGTCACAAGGTTCGAGTTCGAGTTCGACGAAGATAAAATTCGGTTCAAGTTCGCCAATGGATAAAGTTAAAAAAAAATCATCATTAAGTTTAAATAATAAAAAATAAAAAAAATATAAAAATAAATTAAAAAATAAAATTAATAATTAATAATTAAAAAATAATAATTTATTCAAAAATATTATAAAAATAAAAAATATTTAAATAAATTAAATTAAATATATTTTTTTAAAAAATAAAAAATCAACTAAAATGGATGTAAAATTAAAAAAATTAAAATAATTTTATTGTACATAAAAATAAATGAAAAAATAAAATAAACAGTAATAAAAGAAATTAGAGCCAATGAGATCTAGAAGGGTTGGTAAAATGGGTTGGTTGTGCCCAGGGCTACCCAGGTTCGAATCTCACAGGGCGTTTATAGGCCAGATATGGCCGTTTGAGTTGACTTAGTGGTGGTCAGTAGTGGCCGTTTGTGTTGGTTTAATGGTTCTCGGGGACTGGGCCCCCTGATTGTGCCCCAGAACCGGTTTGTAACTCTGGTCAAAAGCTATCCGAGCAGAGGTCCCGTCAACCCTGATATCTATAAAAAAAAATAGAAAACAAAGTAAAAAAGAAAGAAAACAAATTAAAAAAATTATATAAAATGAAAAAAATAATTAAAAAAATATAAAACGAAACAAGGGTAAAGTTTAATGTTTTATTTTATATTAAAAAATAGTCAAAAAAAGGGTCGATGCTCGTGTCGATGTGCAATTGTGCAGGCCTTGGTCGACGACTTGCCTAGCACATTCAATAGGTCTCCTCCATGCAGGGTCCTCCACAGCACGTTGTAGGAAAACACAGACCTTGGCTCCACCGCCACAGAGAAAACCCTTCGAACTCCTACAACAAACAGACAAGCTCGCAAACCAGTCGAGCTGCAATTTTCATTTGTGGATTTGAACAAAAAATGATGTTATTTAATAGCCAGATCCCTACATTTTCTTCCCACGCTCAAATATTTTTCCCGCTCAGCATTTTCAGTGCTAAGGGTATTTTTAGGTTTTTAAATCTCACCATTAAATTCACCGAACCAAACATTTTTGACTGAATTTTTTGTCTCCGCAATAAATTTGCCGAATTCTGATATTTTAGGTAAAAATTCGGTGAACCTTGTGACTTAGTATGAATACAATTAATGACTAGTTTGATAGACATCCAAAGCTGTGACCAAGAAAGAAACAATCATGTTGTGTTATTGCAAAATACAAAGCTTATGATTATCTTAGTACAAGATCAACAACCCAGAAACCATTGCATATGGAAATAAAGTGATTAGGCACTTTGTTTTCACACAACATAGTATCAAATGAGCATTACATATAACTTTGAAGTTAAAACAATGAATTACAGTTTTCTATAGTTTCTTATAAATCACAGTTTTCTATAGTTTCTCATAAATCACATGATCCAATTTTAAACTAACTTGAACTTGCCAAGTCTGAACTAATCAAATGAGTATCAATTGCTTGCTTGTTAGAAGGTTTTAGGGATGAAAATACCTCAAAATTTTCCGCCAAAACAAATGCTGTGTATGCAAAATTGCACTGCATTACGCATGTGACATTTTGGTCTTCATTTCACATAAATGCAAAAAAAGAGCAAAAGCTCAATTGCAAACCAAAAGATCTACTGCTGAGAACTTATCAAAATGATGAGTAATTTCCCACATCTACTCCTATGCAATCTATCACAATTTTATGTAATAAAATGAATTAAATGAGATCCATTACCATGCGACGAGAAATTTTCTCCACAAATTGATCCAAGAGGATTGTCAATGCCCTGTTTATTTGAGAAGTATTATTAGATATTCAGAAAATCCTTGGAGTTGAAAAAATAAAGTAAATAGTTTTAAAGCATATGTGCTTGTTCTGTGATAAGAATTACGCTATATGATTTTAAATATGCTAAATATCTCCACGTCTTTGCATGTGCACAACATACCAAAATAAAGCACAAAGGAGCCAAACTTCGATAAGGATTCTTGACTGGCCTTGGACTGGAGTGATTCTAGCACTAATGGGTCTTTTTAGGGAGAAGAGATGATAGCCTAAGTTGACACTGACAAGGTATAAGCCCCAATATCCTGTAAAGTAACAATAGAGCTAATCAAACAACATGAAAAGAAAGGAGTCAAAATAGTGCCAACAAAACCACTTAATATAAGATTGACAGAAGAAGAAACACCAAAGTTTAATGCTTTAGAGTCCCCTGAAGTGAGAGAGAAGTTTCACACATGTTAAAACTCAGATATTTCACAATATCATGTCAATCCACAAAGCATATCCTGAAATTATATGCACCACAACAATGTTTCAAACTATAGAGCGTAGAATAGTCAAAATTATTAAGTTGAGATCCCTTGTTTGAGCAAATGCACTCAAAACACAATTTGAAGCACGAAGGGATAATCTCTTGAAAACATACTGACAATGTTTCTGTTTATCGTATGATCGTTCATAAATTGATTATGAAAACAATAACAAGTGGAGCATAAATTCAGGTCCTACCATCCAGAAATACAAACCAAAGCTCACAATGAACTTTACTGGTCACATAATGTCGCTGTCTGTGTATAAAAATTACCTTCAGTTCATTGTAAAAGTAACTACTTTTACCTTTAACGCATCTTGCAAGTAAGTATCACAATCATATGGTTTTCCTCAACATTGGCTTGAACACATCAAGAAACTTTTTGAATGACCTATAGACCATGCGATGAATAAAACACCTTATATATTAGAAGTTAAGTCAAACTCTTCTTGATGCAATTCTAGGATATACAAGGATCTTGACATGCAACTGGCCAGGCCTACCAGATCAATTGCAATGAAAGATAAACATGCAATCCATTCTTGGATACTCGGAATCTTGAATGGCTCGCATGAATTTCTAATAATGGTAAAGCTTTGAAACATTGCAAGAAAAAATGAATGGATATGGAGAGAGGATTGAGCAAAGACAATGATACATAAAAAATCTAACAGTCAATAATTTCACATCAAAAGTAAATGTTCAGTCAAACTAAGCTCAATGGGGTCCTGGAGAAAGTCAAATAACTTAGTCATAGATAAAATCTTATCAGCCTCTGGATCGACTCACTGCTGGAGAAAGATAATGTTGACGCAGTAGCATCAATGCTGCATGAATATGGTCAAACTAATGCAGCAGGTAAAATCAGAAACATTTCCACATTCTCACATGGTCAACACGACAGAAGTTATGAAGTTCAAATGCCAAAAGCTCAATACTGCATTCAATGTCAAGGATGGGCAAAGTACAATTAGTGTTGCAGCTGACATCAGCTTGCTGGCACAGTTTGCTGCTCTGCATTTCACCCTCAAAATCTTCTCTGCGGGCTTGGGGATTTATTGCAACTCAAACTCTTGATGTCATGCAGGTCAGATGACATCAGCAAGGTAGACTATTACAAATTTAGGTTGGCCAGGAGAGAGAACTAGAGATTTGACCAAATTGGCCCTTGACTCATCCTAATTGAATATGATAAAACAGGTACAATGATGACATTATAAATGATTAAAAGATGTTTTTTTTAATTTTTTTTTAAGGTAATTTATATATATATATGAAAAAGATAAGTACCAAGAAAAATGACTGTAAGAAATCAGATCATCCCAAACTGACCAACAGGAAAACACAATGAACAAAGATAGCAGAAGCACTCATTGCATTACAATACATTGTAATTAGTAATTACAACATTCCAAGGACAAAAAAGACAAAGAGCTATGGTAAACAAGTATGCTGCTTCCTGAGGGGAGTGAGCAGACCATGCTTCCGTGGAGGATGAGGCATGATCAGTGGCACTTGCTGGGCTCCAAGAATGCTCCTTGTACTTCTCTTCATTGTGACGAACTTCTGCAAAGATGGCCTGTCCCTTTGTTGGGGGAGTGTCCAGATTGGACTCGGTGATTGTAGCCTCCAATATTCTTTTGACAGATTCAGAAAGCATTATGGCATTTACTGCATGCATGGTTTTCTCATGTTTGACCACTATTTTGCTCAAATTTTCAACACGTGATAAGAGTGATTCAATTCTTGCATGCTGAGACTCAGTTAATTGAAGGAAAGTGACAAGGGTTCTTTAAATGAAAGAGTTGCGGACTTCTTTGTTCTCTAGGATGTGTCCCAATTGGTGTATCCTAGAAGATATGTTTATCATGGCCAGAAGATCCTCATTCTTATATTCAGAGGTGGTACGAGTGAAAGAAGAATGGCATAGATTAATCGTAGTGTAATTGAAGTGTAAGAATTTGCTTTGGACATGAGGGGCAAGGGTATTGGAAACTCCTCTTCCAGAGGCATTATTAGGGATTTCAACACACGTGGGGACAATCAAGCAGACTGGCATGTGAATATTAATCATGTCTGTATTGAGGCCAAGGCATCTGAATGAAGGGTTTAGAGCAGAAGGGACTTCCTCTGAGAGAGCCTGCAAACTGAGGGGTGCAAGGAGGGGCAGGAGGTTTAATCACAGTAGATGAATATACAAATGCAAGGGTAACATCTAATACCTTGGTGAGGTCCATTGCTTGAGGCCAGTGAGACTGAGAGTGCAGGTTTGAATCTGGTTAAGTATGATCTTATCGTTAAGTTCTTCCTGAATGCTTGGTATCTCATCATCCTCTACATTGATTGGCATCTATTGAGTGGTCTTCATGTGTGAAGCCGTATGTTTCTTTGGTAAACTTTAAGCTATCTGTTGTGTATGTTGTTCCTATGCTTTGCATTGTGTTTTCCTTTATTTATAAGCCATGAGAATTTCTCAGTGGAGTGAAGGTCTCCTTTTTATGGTACCTAACTTGCTGACAGCTGCAACATTGAGGAGAGTTTTTCTAGAGTGATCTTGGTTAGATTGCATTAGATCATATAAGCTTTGACATATTTCAGAGACTGTTCTTTGAGAATTTATTGCAGCCGTGAGAATTGCTCAGTGGAGAGGATGCTTCACTATAGTGTCTATGAGAATATTTGGGGGGCATATCTTGAGCCGCCTAATATTCAAACAATTTGCTTTGCTTTGCGCATTGCCCTTTTCATCAACCCCGTTAAGGATGAATACATCATCTTTCCCTTGCTACCGTGCCTCCCAATGGACCATATCACTGTTCTGAATAATTTTCAATCTAGACTTTTAAGAGGGAGACCTTTGTAAAGAGGCTATCAAACAATATGCAAGTGCAAACATTCTTTTGGTCATAAAATATATAGATCACAATTGAGTGTTGTTCGATGGTCTTGTGTTGTCACCAGGTGGGCATTGTCAGATGTGTCATATGTTTGCCTGACTACATGTGTTGGTAGAAGCATAGGTTTTGAAGCAAAGGATGGTGTAAAAATCATTGGATATATTGCAGTAGTTAAGGGCTTTGGGGGACGTTAGGTCAGGACAAAAAGGATGACGAACAAGTCTTACATTGACATCGAGGTTTATGGGGATTTCAGACAAGGCGATTCGGGGACATAAAAAACATTCACGTGTAGGGACAGCAGTAAAATTTTAAAAAAATAAATGTTAGGAATGTAGGATTGTGAAGAAGTGGTCGGGGTTTCTAGGGAAGGTTGTGGGAGTAGGGAAAGTGAACGGGACTCAGAGAATGAAGTGTGGAAAAAGGTGGAATGATATAGAGCCCAAGTCAAAAACTCCACAAAAAGACAAATAGAAAAAGTGGTAAGGCACCATTTACACTGATGACTAGTGTTGGGTGCCTTGTAAATTTCAGTGAAATTGTTCAGCAAAGGCTTTATGCTTCGAAGACCATTTGTGTTATGCATCTGATTTATCACCTATGGCAGTTTCCTCCAAGTCTAAAGTGTGATATATGTTGAGGAAGAGGGGCCAGAGCGATGTAGAGTTGACGCTTTGGCTGCGGGTGCCAAGCAATAACCAAATTGGCCAGTTGGTTTGCCACGATGTTGCTCCTTTTAGGTCAATGTCGGATGACTATTTGATCAAACTTTTAAAGCTTATTTACAAGTTGGTGTACTATACTTGACATCTTCCAATTCTGGGGATATTGATTGGGCCCCATTGGTGATGTGGGAATTGATAAGCTTTAAAAATCATATTAAGTATGATTCACAATTCGCCTTCTATAATAAGATTTTGAACCGGCAACAGTCTTGCGAGCTAAATTCCATATTGCTAGGCACAGAGTTATGCATAATTGTTAGTTTAAGCCTCTCTGTATTGTACATAAGCTTGACAGTTAATGTCTTGTTGCATCCCTAATGATTCCTCCAATCCCTGCATGACTTGGGTTGCTATTAGCTGCCTCATCAACGTTTAATTTATGCCAACCAGCTGGAGGGTGTTCCTAATTGACTTTGTCCCTGATTGTAATCCATTTCATTTGGAAATGAAATGGAACATTCCACTTCTTGGCTGTCCAACAATCTTCAATACTGGATGAGTTCATACTACCATTTTTTTCCTTGAAGTGACATAGAAAAGTACTTTGAGTGTTGGCTTTCAGAGTTCAAGCGATGGCTGGTGTAGTTTTCTTTTCATTAGCGAAAACTCGAAAGTTTCTTTCATGACGTAGCTGCCAGATAATATGGCTCAGAGCAATTTATGTTAGCTAGCTATTTATAGACAGTCTTTCTTAATAATGCAATTGTTGTTCAACTTTGTTATGTTGTTAATAGTCAGCATTGGGTAATAACGAACTTGATGTTCAGTTAAGCAGTTGTTTCAACGGCCAACCATTGCATTTCGGTATTCAAATACTATGTTGTTATAGGGGTAAGGGCACTTGTATCAAGTCTTTCATGAATTTTATTGAGAACTACCTTTTATGAATACAAAGCTACTATTCTTCTTATACTCTTCTCTGCCATGGTATGTCATGTAATTACTATTTTGTATATGTCGTTATTAGGAATATGGTTTCTATATAAGCATTCTACATTGAATACCTTGTAAATTTGAGTGAAATTGTTCAGCAAAGGCTTTTTGCTTCAAAGACCATTTGTGTTATGAATTCGACTCATCACCTATGTTAGTTTTCTCTAAGTCTACCAGGTGCGATATATTTTGAGTAAGAGGGGTCAAAGTGATGAAGAGCTGATGCTTTTGTTGCAGGTGCCAGGCAATGGCCAAACTGGCTAGTTGGTCTGCCACATTGTTGCTCCTTCTAGGTCAAGGTTGGATGACTATTTGATCAAATTTCTAAAGGTTATTTACAATTTGGTGTACTATACTCAACATCTTCCAGTTCATAGGGATATTGATTAGGCCCAATTGGTTATGTTGGAATTGAAAAGCTTTGGAAATCACGTTAAGCATGATTGGCAAGTCACCTTCTATAATGAGATTTTGAGCTGGCAACAATCTCGCAAGCTGAATTCCACATTGACAGGCACAAAGTTCCGCATACTTGTTAGTTTGGGGCCCTCTGTATTGTGCATAAGCTTGACCTTGCATCCCAGATGATTCCTCCGATCCCTACATGACCTGAGTTGTATTTAGCTGCCCCATCAAAGTTAAATTATGCCAACCCATTGGACAGTGTTCCCAAATGACTTGGTCCGTGATTGTAATCCATTTCATTTGGAAATGAAATGGAATATTCCACTTCTTGACTGTCCAACAAGCTTCCATACTGGATGAGTTCTTACTACCATCTTTCTCCCTGAAGTGACAGATAAATACTTTGAATGTTGGCTTTCAGTGTTCGAAGGATGATTTTTGTAGTTCTCTTTTAATTAGCAAAAACTTGAGAGTTTCTTTCGTGCCACAGCGGCCAGATAAATGACTCGGAGCAATTTGTGTTAGCTATCTAGTTATAAGCATATCTGTTGGTATCTTTGTCCATTTGTGCAAAGCCTAACTGATTGTTGTGGTTTTCTTTCCCAGTCGATGGAACCAAGAAACCACATGTTCCCAGATTGTTACAGCCAATTTGCATGTGAAAAAAGATGCTAAATTGTTTCAGTAGCTTGATTGCAATTCGGACATACTAAGGCCCCAAAAAAAACCCTGGCGGTGAAGATTATCTGTCGTCAGGAGTTTGGCATGCTTGACCAACCATAGAAATGCTTTGATTTTTTGGCAATCTCTGCTGTCCCAAAAGTGATGCTATTTTGTATAGTGAGTAGCAATATGCCGGTTCAGCACTTGATATGGCATGGCCACTATTACCTCTCCTTTGTTGTGAACGGCCATGTTAATCTATCATGTTTGTTTGTAAGAAAGATGGGGCATTGATGAAATTTTGTCTGAAGGATTACATGTTGCCTTTGATAACTTAAGGAAACTACCTCTGATAAAAAATTGAACATATTTTATTCCCATGTTGGTCTAACCCACAGTAATCTGCAAACGGTATATACTCGTGCTTGAAGATTAGCTTGAAAGGTATTGTCGATGGAGAGTGGGGGCAGTCCATTCCAACCAGAATATCAAAATGTGTCAGTTGTCCTATTTTCTATTTAACAACTTAGAAGGGGCTGAATTTTTTGAATGCCTTCATAGATATGGATGAAGGTTTCAGCCATTTTCTTAGGAGGCTGGAGTTGTTGTGTTAAGAGGATTGTATGCTCATTGTATTTTTATTTGAGGTTATCTTTCCATGGCATATCCTTTACTTGATAGAATCTCCATGCTGCTTTCATTGCTAGTGTTAGATTGAATGGTCTGGGGTCTTTGATATTCAAGCCTCATTGTGTTTTCCCCATGGTGATTGTTAAGCAGGCTACAAGAGGATATTTGAGTTTGTCTTCGTTTTCTTGCCAAAGAAAGTTCATTAAAATCTGTACCATCTGAATTTCCACCATATGCAGGGGATAAGGGAGAGCGCGTATATTGGGACTACTTGTAAAACTGCTTTAATCATTTGAATTCTCCTAGCAAAACTAAACCACTTGTTGGTCCAATGTGATAGTTTTGTTCTGATTTTTTAAAGCTATATGTGTTTGTTTTTTTGAGGTGAAGAGGGAAGCCCAGAAAGATGGCAGGAAATTACCCTTCAGTGAATGGAAGTATTCGAAGAATGCCCCTTTTTATTTGTTGATGTGTCGAGAAAGATAATATTGGATTTTGCATTGTTTACCTATTGCCCTAATGCTGATTGGTAGGTAGTGAGAATATCCTTGAGCTCTAAGTCACAAGGTTTGCCGAATTTTTACACAAAAAATCAGAATTCAGCAAATTTTATGCCATTGACCAAAAGTTTAGTCAAATTCGCCATGTTCAACAAATTTAATGATTAGACGGCGCAAGGACTATTCGACGACTTTAATGCTCAAATGGTGCAACCTAAAAATACCATGTGCGGGAGAGCAATGAGCAGGAAAAAAAGCCAAGGATTTGCCTATTAAACCATGCCAATTTTCATTCAAATCCACCCAAAAAAAATCGCGATTCGATTACATTTTGAGTGGGTTTTTTTGTCGCAAGTGTTTGAAGGAGACAAGTAGTTTGACGAGTAAACACAACGGATTTCAGAGGAGGCAAGGTCTAGTTTTCCACTATGTGTGCCGTGGAGGAACCTACATGGACGACCCTACATGTAGGAGCATGTCCTCTGAAAGGAGTAGAACCCAGCTGCGAGCTACTAACGGCAAGAGGGAGGAAAGCCATCGACCAACAGAGCAGCTGCTGAGGAAAACCATCAACCAAGGGAGCAATGGGCAACGCAACACAACCTATTCAGGAAGGAGGTAGGGTTCTCTTCTTTATGCATTTTTTGTTTTTTAAATGAACTCTCTAGGTTTTCATACTTCGTTTTGCTTTTTTTCATTTTCTTTTTTATTTGTAAACTCTTTATCTTATTGCTTTTTTCTTTTTTTTCATTTTCTTTTTTCAACATTACTGGTTTGCCAGTTTTGACTAGCGTTGGGCACCCCAATGCGAACTCCAGGTCCAAGGTTCAGTTCGTTGCCCCAACACCCAGGGTTCGCCCCTGGGCACCCAGGTGCATTGAGGGTTCTTCCCAGAAGAACCCCCAACGCACCCGAATGCCCAGGGGGGAACCTTGGGCGTTGGCGCTGTGAGCCCACAATCATCGACAACCAAAAGCTGCAAAAAAAATATTTATTTATTTATTTTTTTCATTTTTCACCAAACCCAATGCAATTAAACAATTAAAAACACCTTCCTCAACCCTAAAAGCCAAAAGCAAAAGCATACTTCAACACCAATGAGAAGAACAAAGTGACAAAAGGAAAAACATTTGGCTCTTATTTTTCTAATTTTCTCATTGCCTACTTCAACTCCATTGTTGCTGAAGGTTTGAATCTTCATCAAGCATCATTTTAGTCATTTGCCTACGATGATTGAGGAACCATTCGCTATCAAGGTAAGTTTTATATTGTATTATTTATTTTTTTGTCATTTTTTAAATTTTTACGAGTTTCTAGTTGCTGCCCTAGGTTTTTTTTTTTTTTGTGTCTGTTTGTTTTTAAACTTGTAGTTATATATACTATTACTAAAATGTCTAGTAGCTCTTCTTACGCCAGCCAAAGGCAACACAAAACAGACTTGACACACTCACCATTGTGGAGATATACAACACTGATAGACCAAGTTTCAAGTGGGGGGGCTATATTTGAAAAAGCGATATTTGTGATTCTCAGTTCACAAGCTCATACTTTAGGGAGGAAGTACATTTATGTCACATTCCTGAACGTGGAATCAAATTTTGCACGAGAAAGACTAACTCTCCATTGCCACATTCAAAAATCCTTGAATTCATCAAGGAACAAGAAGATGCAGATGCCACACATGCCATGAGACTCGGTCACCAAGTCCTACTGGCATTTCTCCAGTTGTGCTTGTTGGAAGACATCCATTTTTGGGAGCACCCTCTATGCAAAAAGAGGCTTCTCTTCCAAACAAAAGAACAAGAGGACCGTTGGATAGGTCTTTTCAAAATGAGAGCAGGGAGATTGTAGATCAGAAAATTGCACGATGCATATATGCAAATGGGTAGTCTTTCAATGTGGTTCGATCACCATATTGACAAGAAATGGTGAGAGCAATCAAAGAGGCCCCAAAAGATTACAAAGGCCCAAGGTTTGAAAAAATCCACACCACTTCACTAACGAAGGAAAGAAAAAATGTTGAAGATTCTTTGAAGCCAATCAAATATTCATGAACTGAAACATGGGTCTGTCATTTCCAATGGATGGAAAGATCCAAGAAACAGGGCTTTGATCAATATGGTTGTAGTGTGCCCTAAAGGGGCAATGTTTTTGAAGGCCATCGATTGTGAGGGGTGTGTAAAGGATGCAAAGTTCATTGCCAACATCCTCATCGAATCCACTGAGACAGTTGGACCTAAAAATGTTATCCAAGTTGTAATGGATAATGCTGTAATGTCCCCTTTTCATATAATTTTAATAATTAATAAAATTATCCGACTAGTGATTTTAATCATTTGAAAATATAAGGCAATTTAATTAATTATTTAAAATAGAACTATCTTGGATAATTATTGGAATTACCAGAAAAGTGGTTTTAACCATTTGGAAAATTAAGGTAATTTTAATAATTATTCTAAAAGGTTTTATAATTAATAAATTGCTTGAAAAGTTATTTTAATCACTTCAATTATTAGAACAATTTGATTAATTATTGAAGCAAGGACCTTATATAAAATAATTATTTAATTTGCCAAAAATTAATTTTAATTACTAATTTATTGAGGCAAGTTATTTAATTAAGTCAAAAACGCCTAAAGTGAAATTATAAGGGATGTCCTTTTAAAATTTTGGAAGGGAGGGTTATCTAAAAGAAAAGAGGATATAAAAATAAGGTAAGCTATCATTTGATGGGCATGGAATATGGATTTGGAAATTTGAATCAAGTATGTCAAGCTTGGTTTCCACCTCTTGAAGACAAAAACCTTGAAATATCCCCAACCAGGAGATATTATTCCAAACGTGCAAAAATTTTAATTTTTAGCTTGTAAGCATTTTGTCAAACAGTTTGTATGCAGTCTATTATAACGGAAATCTGATTTCAATAACTTAAACGGTTGCAATTATATTATTGATCAAGGGCATATTTACAAATAGATGTCATGCATTAAACAAGCCATTGACATTTTAACAAACACTTTGTATGCATCCATTGACTTGCTAAATATATTCATCATTAAACCATGCTAGAATGAATGATATATATATATATATATATATGTGCTCTCTCAAAAAATCAAAAGTACAGGGATGAGGAATACTAGTTTCTGACCTCCAAGATACTCGTGCACCCACTGCTGATGTGGCAGCCAGTAATATATGGGTTTGGGAAACCCCACGATTTGCACCCAAAGCTCCCACGTTGCCTCCAAATCAATATGCCAACCCTCCAGTGATGGCGTCAACCTTCCGGGCCCACTCTATGACAAATAACCTGTGATATCTTCCCAATTTGTACGACTAGTACCATAATAATTGCCAGTATGCTAAAAATAATCCTCAGTACCTATGAATGTAGCTACTAGGGTTTGAGGATAAATCCTCTCACCGAAATAACCCTTCCAGCTACGGTTCAAAGTTTCCTCTGCACCAAAACCAAGGATCCCAAGGGATTTCACTCCTTGAGCAATAGAAATGAACACGCAAACTCACCAAACTTTTTCAGAGAATAATAACCATGAACATCATGAATGAGACCCTTCAACGTTTTTTATAATCTTCTTAGAACCTTCCAAAAATTATAAATTAATATCACTTTATAATTAAATAAACCTTTTTGCTCCGTAAAGTGACTTTATTTTATATTTAATATTTCTGGCACTTTAGTCACTTTTACAGCCACCTTAAAAATAATTAATTTAAGTCGTCTCTTGGTTCATGTTTTTCCAACAACTTACAATTAATTATTTCCCACACAACCACCTGCAAGTACGAAAGATGTCGAAATAGTTCGAAAGTGAAATCTAAAAGTGCCAATATATACTCAAGAGCTCATCGGAGATCTGACTTGCTAAAAATACACTTTCCAAAAATAGCATTTTCCTTGACATGTCGAAATTGTTCTTGGAAAGTATCAACAGACTCAACAAAATCCCCATAGCTCAACTCCAATAGTTGCAATCCATTCTAAAAAGGCTAGCACTCATCGAGAAAGTTGAGGCTAACTACGATGCTGAAATAACCAAAAATGGGGACATTACAGTCCTCCCTCCCCAAAGATTCCTTGTCCTTAAACAATACCAGCTCATACACTGATTGATCCTAGATGAAGCCCAACGTAACCCCAAGATCCCAGATCAATCTCAAGAAGATCTCACCATGTTGTCGTTGCACCACTCTAATGAAAAATGGAATACCATCTTGCCAAGTCTGCACTCTCCTTTCCTATAACCCAAATAAAAAGTTGTCCTAAAAAACCAAACCAAAATACCTATAAGGACTAGATTCTGTAACATAGAAAATATCATGCCAAAGAATCTCAGTACAATCAACATCTGCAATCCCATTGTCTAACATGATTCTAGATAACAAAAAAATTAATCTATTAAAAAAGAAAGCATGATTCTCAGCAAACGGTGTCCTATAAATGATGTGGATTAATCCCTGTCAATTGGTTGATACAAATAATGACAGCAATGTTAAAACTGAAATTTAAATTCATAGCTATCCTGGGAATACTTCCGCTGTCATAAATTGATAGCACCTCATTAACAGTCAATCTCCAAGTGTTAAAAAGGCAGCCCCATGCAGCCTAATCCACATAATCAACTGCAATCATCACTGCAATATCTGAAAATACAAAGGTTATCAACATAAAGTGATTGCAACAACCAGTACTCACCCATGTGGAAATTAGAAATAGTTGAACTATATCTAAAAAACCTCCCACAATATGCTACAATAGAACCTGCAAGTACTCAAAATCAATCTACTCAATGACTGATTTTATCGAAATCAGCAATGTAATACTGGGGCAGCAACTGCAATGATGAAATATTTTTGTATGCATAGGAGATGTGAACCTGGAAAAGATTGAAAGGACTTCTCCAATGACTATATTACCTCTACCAATCAATTCCAACTGTAAAATACTCCATTCCTTGGCTGGGAATACTTGCCAATCCTTCTACATTCAAGTAACAAAATTCATGAGTTGGCTGATTGGAAGGTGGACAGCAGCTCCGCATCTGAAATCTTGTCCAATGCCCTTCCATAAAACTGTTCCTTGGTAAACTACAACCTCCATTCTTCCCTCTTTGTCAGACGGTCTATCAAGAGGATCACCGATCAAAATCTTGTTATTTTTTATCACATGACTACGCACATCACTCCAGCTTGATTTATTGTTTTCATGTGAACCAAGAAGCCAATCATGATAGAAACTATTCTTAATCCATTCAGTTCCTGGAAATCCACCATCCCAATTCCAAGCCATTATCTCGAAACTGAAAAATTCACCTGGATCCCATACCCTGTGATTGTCACCAACTATGACACTGAAATCAAGAAATGTTTCATCCTCCCTCACAAAGAGTGGGTTATCAAAAGTGGACTCTACATCCAACTCAAAAGGAGGATTATTTGCAAACTAAAAAATACTTCTATTTTTTTGACCCCACCATTCTTCTTGATGTTCTAACTCTGCACCTGCAAACTTGGGAGACTTCTCTAAATCAAAATCTACATGGACCCTGTCAAGCTCATCAATCACCTGCTTGATTTCCTTAGCTATTTCCTCGTTTTATTGCTTCTTAAACTATTTCGCAACAAGCTGATTTTCTACTTCTTGAAGAGCCACTTGAGTACTCTCCAATGAATCCTTAGTAGACTTAAGCTCAAAGGTGAGCTTATCAACTTCTTCCTCTTTTCCCTGCAAATCTACAAGAGGATCCTCCTTGAATGACTTTTTGTCTCTTCTCAACCTGGGCCTTCCAAAAAAGATCTTCAATGAATTTGTGTGTTATCAAAATGTGTTAGCACTGAAACAACCTTTAGTGACTATCAATCGATTCTTCAAATTATGTAACTCATTAGGCCTTTCATAAAAATCATCTTCACACAATAAATTTTCTGATTTGTCTTCAAGAACATGACTCTTAAATTCAGTTATCTCTAAGACATCTTCTTTGCATATTTTATGTTCTGAGGTTAGTAGAACACTGTACTCAAAAGGGAAATCATCGTAAGCTTGCCCTTCATCATATTTTGGTGCCAAAACAACTAGATCCCGTGGACTTATGAGCTGATGGCTTTGATCTGAAAAAGTATGCTCATTGTGTTCCCCTTGAATGGTTGTTTCCTTGCACAAATCACTTTCCAAGTCAAAAAGGTTGAAGCTATCATGAACGCTCTTCTCCATAAGTGTTGTTCAGATGTCAGACTGATACACATTTGGCATTGGAGACTTTCTCTCAACATCTGAACTATTGTCACTAAAATGATGTAAGAATTCATCACTATAGGCTGTTTGGAAATCTGCAATATACTCAACTTCAACATGTTTTTTTTTAAAATTGCATTAGTGATTTCAACAATGTTATTGTCTGCTTTCATTCCACTGGTGTCAACAAGGAAGCTAATAGTCTCAAAAACTTCATTGGTTTGATCTGAATTTGCACCCAAGGTTGTTGTTTTGACATCTTCATTAGACATATTCCCAACATATGTGGATGCAAGCATTTCAACGGAGTCATTTGGGGGCTCTACCATACATACCTCTTGAGATAAGACCTTTCCTCCATCAAAAATTTTCGCTATGAACTCCTCTTCCTCATGCTCCTCTTTTGTCAGATAAGGTTTTAATTTTTCCTCACACTGAAAAAACACCATTTCAGCTAAGCCATGTGCAATTGATAAGGATTTTTGGTCATCCTTACACAGGGTAGTCAATAAGATAGATAAAAGTGACTGTGGCACATGATCACTCTCATTAACAATCAAAGTCATAATGGACTGCATGGCTGTTATAACATTATCTGCATGGTATTTTCTGATGGTAACAAATAAATGGTGAAACATTTTAAAAATTAGATCTTCACAACCCATATCTAATATGATGTTACCCAATCTGATTTTTGCAAATGTTTCTAGTATGGTTACCCTCCTAGAAAAATCAAAACTTGTGACATCTAAACCTAGGAAACTATCCACCAACAATTGAAATATCTCTTTCATTATGTCATCATTGTATGGAGCTTTAGGAGCTGTTATTTTCATGAGTTTGTTTAAACAAGAAGTAACAATCAATCTCACCTCATTATCTTTGTGTCTCAACAACTTTTGTTTACCCAAGGAAGTCATTGCAGGAATTATGGCTGCTTGTATTACCTAAGAAGGTGACTGATCTAGCATGTGCAAACAATCCTCGACTTCCTCCAAAGTGCTGAGAAGAACATCTTTTGGCTAGGATAGGTGTTCAAGATTCTTTCCTGCTATGTAAAGCCTATTTCCCACATTCTTTTCTTTCTGTAATCTCATCACCAACTCTTGTATAGGATCTATTTCTTTTTTCTTGGGTAAAAATTTGGGTGGCCGTCGTCAATCCATGTTCCTAGTTCTGATAATCTTTCAAAGACAAATCAAAGCAAGTGCTGAAACTCTGACATGCAAGTGAAAATTTGATCTCAACTTTGACATGCAAGTAAAAATTTGATCTCAACTTTGACATGCAAATGAAAATTTGATCTCAACTTTGACATGCAAGTGCTGATCACTAACATGTAAGGCTGAAATTTTATTCCTCAACTGAAGATTTGCAATAGGATTAGCTTACCACATAGGCTAGCAAGATCACCAACTCTAATACCACTGAAATATCCCCAACCAAGAGATATTGTTTCAAACTTGCAAAATTTCTAATTTTTAGCTTGTAAGCATTTTGTCAAACTGTTTGTATGCAGTCTATTATGAAGGAAATTTGATTTCAATCATTTAAACGATTGCAATTATATTATTGATCAAGGGCATATTTACAAATAGATGTCATGCATGAAACAAGTCATTGACATTTTAACAAACACTTTGTATGCATCCATTGTCTTGTTGAATATATTCATCACTAAACCATGCTAGAATGAATTTTATATATATATGCTGTCTCAAAAAATCAGAAGTACAGGGATGGGGAATATTAGTTTTTGACCTCCAAGATACCCATGCACCCATTGGTGATGTGGCAGCCAGCAATATATGGTTTTGGGAAACCCCACGATCTACATCCAAAGCTCCCACGCTGCCTCCAAATCAACATGCCAACCCTCCATCTATGGCATCAACCTTTTGGGCCCACTCTACGACAAATACCCTGTGATATCTTCCCAATTTGTACAGCTAGTACCGGAATAATTTTCAGTATGCTGAAAATAATCCTCGTTACCTATGAATGTAGCTACTAGGGTTTGAGGATAAATCCTTTCACTGAAGTAACCCTTCTAACTAGGGTTCAAAGTTTCCTCTGCACCGAAACCAAGGATCCCAAGGGATTTCACTCCTTGAGCAATAGAAATGAACACGCAGGCTCACCAAACTTTTTCAGAGCATAATAGCCATGAACATCATGAATGAGACCCTTCAACGATTTTTATAATCTTCTTAGAACTTTCCAAAAATTATAAATTAATTACTTTATAATTAAATAAACATTTTTGCTCCGTAAAGTGACTTTATTTCATATTTCATATTTTTGGCACTTTTGTCACTTTTACAACCACCTTAAAAATAATTAATTTAAGTCGTCTCTTAATTCATGCTTTTCCAACAACTTACAATTAATTATTTAATTATTAATTATTCCCTGCACAAACAACTAAAAGTACGAAAGATGTCAAAATAGTTCGAAAGTGAAATTTGAAAGTGCCAATATATACTCAAGAGTTCACCGACTTGCTAAAAATAGCATTTTCCTCCAAGATGTGTGGAAAGCACCCGACATGTCGAAACTATTCTTGGAAAGTATCAATAGACTCAAAAAAATCCCCATAGCTCAACTCCAATAGCTGAAATCCATTATAAAAAAGTTGGCACTCACCAAGAATGTTGGCGCTAACTACGATGCTGAAGTCACCAAAAATAGGGAAATTACAAACCTTCAAAAAGTGTCAAAGGTTTGGGGACGAAAATCTCCCTTCCTTCTACTTGGGCAACTCTATTCAAGGGTTGTAAGTGAGCTTCAAATTGCATGTGTACATGCAGGTGGATCTACAAAGATGTTTTGGAACACCACTTACGTTTGAAAATTTGATGACGCTGAGCAAATTCAAATATTTGTCAACAACCATCAACACTCTCAAGCCATTTTCATATCCTTCTTGACATTGGACTTGTTCAAAGTATTTTTATTTTTGTTTTAAAATTTTAACTTTTTTATTTTTAATCTAATAATTGTATAACTATATTTTTAGTTTTGTAATAGGTTGCTCCGACTAAATTCGCTTCTCACACAATCATCTTGAGACGACTTGTGAGAGTGCAACAAGCACTTAGCAATATGGTCATCAGCAACTTGTGAGGTGTATGGAGGGAGGCGAGTAAAGAGAGGGCCCAAAGAGTGAAAAACTTGATCCTAGATGATGATTGGTGGACACGTGTAGATTATTTATTTTCATTGAGCCCATCATGAATATGATCCGTTTTGCTGACATGGATCAGCCATGTTTGGGAGAAATATATGATAGCATAGACTCAATGATTGAAAAGATAAAATTCATTAATGAAAAAGAGCAAAATCCTGAGGAGAAATTTTTCAAACAAGTGCATTCTATCCTTGTTGAGTAGTGGAACAAAATGACCAGCCTGCTACATCTCCTTGCTTTTGCATTGAATCCTTATTTATATAGCATCGATATCCTTTCTGTGCCAAGGAGGGTGCCACCATATAGGGATGTCGAAGTGGCTAAGAGGTATAAATTCGCATTATCTAGGATATTCCGTGATCTCGAAATAGAAGACATGGTTATGAGCGAGTTTGGGGCTTTTATTACCTCCCGAGGTCATAGTCTTGGTGCTCTTTGGGACAAATACAAGAAAGATGGTCCTATGTGGCGGTACCTGTTGGCATCAAATTGTGCACCCTAGGACACTCTATTCAGCTCCTACAAGTTGATGCAACATTGAATCATCTCTCAAGTTGTGGGGAACTTGTAGAGAGATGAATCTCTAGTTTATGAGGGCTAGCTCCCTGGATTCTTCCTTAAATGCCTATCACCTAATATAATAATGCTTGTTCATGAAAAGAGTTAGAAGTTTTGCATAAAATGGAAACTACACTAAAGAGGTGATCCACCAAGATATACCCCACAGAGTATCAAACTACTACTAAGCAACAAAGCTTTCCAAGACCAATTCTAGGCATTGAAGGATTCTAACATAATTGCTTCAATGTGAAGGTAGCATACATGGGACAATCAACAAGATAACTGATCTAGAGGCAAATTGCACACCATAGAGACAATTGTTTGCTTGAAGAAGAGCCTAGTACAATCAACACACTTCACATGACCTGTTAAAATCAGAACTTTTGCTTAAACATGAAGGATATAGGTAGTAAGGATGATACAACCACTTGGCTCCACTAGTCATCACTCACACACTTAGACAAAATGTTCACAACTCAGAATTAGACTTGTATTCAATGTTAAAAGACAAAGTGTAATGTCATTTCAGCAAGGCTTCGCCATACCAACTGTGGTCTCTCCTTACAATAGCCGAAATGGCTCACATTTATAGAACTTGGAAGAAGAGATAGAAAAGAGAAGTTCAAGAGGCACAAGGACAAGTGTACAAAGATGAAAATCAGTTACAATGCATGTGGATGAAGAGATAGGGCGAACCATGCAATATCAGGAGTTACAAATGTCCTCTCTAATCATTCAACACTGCAAAGTGGTTTAGAAATTCCTTTCCTTGCACAAAAAGCTGCCCCTCATGATTTGCCTTCCAAAACTGTCTTATCATTGCAACTGATCAAGTCTGATGATGGGTCTGAATAGGAGGGGTTACTAACAAGCACTCACATGCATTGGATTGGCCTTTGATCATTCCTATCATTTTGTCCATGCCCAATCATCCATGACAGTCCCAAAATGAGCTCTCTCCATGCACCTCTCACACTTGGCACCTAAAACCTTCCCAATTCTTCAGTCTGATCTGTGCACAAGGGGGAATGACACTTGTCAAAGGTGTCAATATCATCAGTTTCAAGAAATTAGCCTTAAAAGGCTTTCCAAATTGAGTTTCACTACTTTTCCCTGAGTGTTCACTATCTGCCCACTAGACTGGGTGAAATGAAAGAGATAGCAGATAGGCTTAGAAGTTTAGATCGCTGATCAAATGGACATGAGGACTTGGAACAAATCCTAAACTCTCCTCCAAAAGTGATTTGGCCTCTTGAAATTTTTCCATGCCTAAAAAACACACAAAAAAGGTCAAAAAGAGCCATGTTCTGACCTATTCCGTACAAGTCCGTACAACAAAATTGCAATGGAGGGTCCCTAAGAGAGTCTACTGCATGTTACCAAAGTTTCATGGCATTTTCATCTCATCTTCATGCTTCATCTTCAATCTTTTCCCAAGCAGGTCTGTATTGAGGGTTTACAAGGGTTTCTAGTGATTTTGAGTCTTAACGTTTGTTCATAAAGAACAAACGTTGGACCTCTGATCAAATGCCATTGAGGGCTTATTGAGGACCCTCTCTAACTTTTCTAATCACCTCAAGGTCCTATGCAAAGCACTGTGGAAGATCCAAGCATTTGAATTTGGCATTCGAGCTCCTTTTCTGCAATCTGGTAGGATCTGAGCACATTCTAGGCCAAAAAATGGTTTCCTGGTGGATCTCCTGCAAACCAAAGGTTGAAACACTTTTGTATATGCCCTACAAACATCCTCCAATCATTGGAATAGCTTATCAAGAGCTTAAGATGAAACCTGACCCCTATTTGGCATTAGGCCTAGACCTTGCCAATAGGTTTGCCTACAACTTGATGGTTGAAAACTCTTTGTTAGCCTTCTACACTTCTATAGATAGCTCCTACATATCATGTCAACCTCCATGAAGATGGTCCACAACATTCCAATGCTTGGCAAAGGTTAAAAGTGAAAATGACCCTTCATGAGGGCTCAGGTTCATACCATGCTTGGCTACCCTACCTGCAAACCTCCTTGTCCAAACTACCTTGTTTATCCTCCAACCTTCAAGCAAGGTTTCTTAGGTTTCCATGGATGTGCTACAGCTTTTCCAACCATCATTTGAGCTATCCTTGCCTTCTGGTCATCCACTCATCACTTTTCCTCAAAACTATCGGTCTTGTGCATGGGAAAACTGCCCCTCCTCTGAGACAAAACAAAGAGTATTAGCCCTATTCATTCAAGATTTTTGAAGGTATGAGAGGCTTTATTAGGTCATGAGGACCCCTAATACCAATTTTCAGACCTTAACTCCTCCATTTGCCCTTCCAACTCTCAAAGAACTTGAGGCAGACTTTTGAGGAGATGACTGTTAGGGTAGGCAGGGTATGAGACTGTGTTTTGTGGAAAATGGAGGTTCTTGCCATGCCTTATGCTCATGTAGAAGACTCATATAGGTTTCAAGCCATATAGGATGCCTCCAAAGGCTCTCTCCAACAATTTGACCTCTTGAACCATCACTATGCTCTTGCAACATAAGACTGTCTACAAAACCCTGAGACAAGGGCACTTTTCACTGTGTTTGGAGGTTGTTTGCTACAAAGCAAGGTTAGAAAAGTGTTTGAAAACGTGTTGAGGGTCTCTTGAGATCACTCTTTACTTTGTCCAAGTCAGACTCCATCAACACAGTCTCATTTGGTACCAAGAAACATTGCTTCCAACCTACTGCCTATATGTCCAACATGACTGTGTTTCCCTTAAGAGACACCCCTGTTTGTGTTTGTAGGTGGTTATAGGCATGGCAGTAGGTCTTAAATGCTGTTTGGAAACCTTCTTTAAGCCTTATAATCCATTAGGCCTTGATGTTACCCCCTCCTCAACTTGAAAGTCACTTAAAACCTCTTCAAAACCCATGTCTCAGTCCATTTCTTATCTCGGTCCTTACAGCCCTTTAGGTGGTGATTTGGGGTCAACAGCCTTAGGACTTGGAGAAGATGTTTGATGATTTTCTTTGAACTTCTATCACTTTTAGGCCAAGCTTTGCATCCACCTATTCACCTTCTTAGCCTTAAAGTTATCAACTCCTATTGAATGCCTGACTATGCTTGTGTATGCCCTGCCTATAGGTGATTATAGGCCATTTGGAATTTGCTTAAGGTGTGGTAGGATCTCTTGAGATTGTCTTGAGACTCACATCATGTTTTGATTTCACTTAGAAACCCTCAAGCCAACATCAACTCTATGCTTAGGTTCTTGACTAGGACACCCCTGCCTTGACTGTAACAGTCCTTGTTCTGACCCCTATAGGTGTTTTTACGTGGTCATAGACATGAATTAGGTCTTGAATGATGCCTTAGAACCTTCTTTACGCCTTCAAAGCCATTAGGCCTTGACATTGCCGCCTCCTCAACCTAAAAGTACTTGGAACCTCGTCAAGATCCATTATTTCACTCCACTACATGTCTCAGTTGTAGGTGGCTAATTGGAAGCATATGTACGGACTGTGGGATGGTTATTGATCCGTAAACACCACTGATAAACTCAAAGTGAAATTTTAAAAGTACGGATTCTGAATTTCTCAAACTTATAAGATGTTGGAATGATTAAATCTGATTAAAATCTTATCCAAATCAAGTTTCAAAACTGAAATAAAGGTGAATTAATAGATCACATCAAATATCCATTGAAACCGTCAGATTTTCCAAATTCTTGATTTTATCCAATTTTCCGTAAATGATCAATTCATTAAATTTTGCATTCTGATTAAAAAAATCTGAATTTATAATATGAATAATAACTGACACTGAAATGCAAAAATGAATCCAAAGATCAAAACACAGAAATTGTTTACGGGGTTCGGAATTCCTACGTCCCCGGGTTATTATCGAACCGATCCATTAATGTTGCTAAAATTTGCAAGCTAAAATAATACTTACAAACAACAAAAGATCATCTCTCTGCAATAATAGTGATCAGACCTTCGAAAGACCTTGGCTGACTCAGCACGACCTTCACCTTCCTGAATCACAAGCAAGGCTTCTCCAAATCGAAATTGGTAACTTATATAGTTCAAAATGGCATCACCAATTCTCCAAAATGGACAAATGAATATACTGCACAGAGCGTATCGGAATTCTAAACAACTTTGTAGTTTACTCCGAGCTCTGGTTCGGCCTCTAAGGTGCAAAATGACCAAATACAACAAACTGGTCTATATTTTTTTTATACACAGTCGGCCAGAAGCTTACATTTAAATAGAAGTTTGTGGCTTTCATACCACTTAGAAATCCAGGGCATAAGCGGTCAAGGCTTATCCCTTTTGCATGGGAGGTCGGCGGTTCAAGTCTTTGGCCTTCTATTTAGGCACTTGACTATCCATTTGTTCCACATGTGTGGGTGGAACGATTCTCCAGGGTTTTAAAAAGGATGGCGGCTCCTTTAATACTGCCAACGCCCCCCATTTTGTGGGCTTTCAACGCCAAACATATCGTGGGTTTGTTGGTTGGTTACCAACTTAGCATATTCGCTAACTTCATGTCCTCTTCTCACATTCTCCAAATTAGCATATATTTTGGGACGTGGCATTTCTCACGGCATGTGTCGTGGCAAGTTGGCTGGTTTCTCCCATGTGGCTGGGGCATGATATTACCAAACATTAATTACAAATAAATATTACAAAGCATTTTCAAATTTTCTACGGACTTTGCAATGCGCTTTTCTACGGACTTTGCAAATGCAAATACAATGAGATTTTTTTTTGCAAATACAATGCATTTATCCGTGCACGCTGTCAAAGACAAAAATCACCCAAAGTTTTTAGACACCCATTGATTGCCACGTGTCACCTTCTGATTGGTCCACTTGGCGTGTCCACATTGCGCCACGTCATCTTGCGACACCACATTTTTCCCTGTTATAAGAAAACTTCAACAGACCATATCTTTTGCATACGGTGTCCATTTTGAAAACCGTGAAAAGCGTCGGAAAGCTCTCGACGAGCTCTACGTTGTGAAATTGATTTCATCACAAATTGCAAACTTTTCCGAACTAAACTCCGGATTAGTTATGTAGGGTATATCAAAGCTCATCTACTTCCTTGATGCTCTTCTAAGTGCTTGATGTTCTTTAAACCATAAGGGACTACTCCCAACATGAATGTATGCCTCATTTGTCTCTAGCCATCAAAAAACATTTGAAACCTTCTAACCTATAGACACCACTGCACATTTTCTGTGTGTTTTAGGGTGAATTTGATCCTCTTTAACACTCCTCTCCACTTACCCTCTTGACTTTTTTCTTTGCAAGGTCCTTCTCTATGCCAAAGACAATCAATTAAGATCATTAGGAGGTATCAAAACCTCATATAGCCTTATCGTATACCCTCCACAAAATGCTTAAGGGCCTTTGTTTGCAACTTTCAGGGTACAATAGCCCTGAACACAGTCAATTGTGTTTTAAGAGTGAGCTTTAACCTTTTAGCAATCCAACTTCCTAGACAAGACATGTTAGGATCTTTTACTCATATCAAGATTTCATAGAGCTCCAACAACATGTCTCATACTTGAAAAGGATGTCCAATTCTTTAATAGACTACCTGTAGGTGATCACTCATTATGTGCAAGCAATAAAGGAGAAAAGTTAGCCATGTGCATCTTAGACCTCTATTTGATTTCAAATCCTAACTTGAGGATTCCCAATGGATTATTTGAGTTGCCAAGGACCTTTTGGGGCTCTAAGTTTGATTCAACATACTTATCTTGAAGAGGGCACCTTTAGAATGCATATCACTGTGAGGGCTAATAGTGATGGGAGACAAAGTTGTTTGAGAATTGTTTTGGCATTTCATGATCTCAAACTTACACCAATACCTCCAAATGCACCTTCATGGATCCAAACCTCTGAAACGTCGTCCCCTGCCTTCATCCAACATGAGAAATCTCTTCACGGTGCCTGAGACAACTGCAAGTGTGAAAAAAAGCAGTTGCAAGCATACATAAGCCTAGAAGAGGCTTCCTTAGGCACTTGAGCTTTCCAAAACCAAGAGAACCATGCAAATGTCTTGGAAAGCATGGAGAAACACCTGGAACAAACAAAACCATCAAAACAAAGCAAGAAAAACTGAAACACATACAAATAGTGACCCCCTCATGAATGCAAGTGCATAAAAATTCCCTAATGTTATTATAGCATATGAGAATGTGAAACCAACTAATCTAAGAGTAGAGCAAGGTTGTCAATAGTTATTGTCAGCAATGGGTATAGATTAGTTAGAGATTAAATCTACCTGGAGTGTTAGCAATGGTTCATAAAGGAGAAGCCACCAATCTGAGAACTCCTGCTATGAAAGTGAAGTGCACTCAGAGACCTTTCACCCACCAAGACCATTCTTCCCAACTCCAACTATACGGTCCACACTAAGCACTTGAAAATGACCTTAGCTTGCAAAGAGAAAATGGAAGAAAAGAAGTTGCCACTGGACTTTTTGACATCCTCCTTGAAAACCAAGCATGGAATATAGTGTGGGGAGGTGAAGAGGCATTCCACCCACGTTTTAGCTGATGGTGAACTCAAGGACTCCGTACAAGTGCCCAAAAAAGGCCTAAAATTAAGGAGAAACTCCCATTTTCTGCATATAACTGACTCTTTAACTACCATCTGACTAATCCTGACATAATCTGACCTCCTCCATGTTGAGATCCACTTTGGTGACAATTATTCTAACTCCACCCTCCATAGAAGTCATTTAATACGCTAAAAAGGTGGCCAAATGACCTTTTTGCACATAAAACCTAGCAAGTAGCCAATTTATGACTTGTAGACACCTTGAAACAAACCAAAGACCATCTTAATACATTTTCAAAATAAATTGAGCCTTTAACTAAGTTTGACTAGTTTTGACCAAGGTTGACTTTAGTTGACTAGCCTAGTACAAAGAGGATGGGCTTCAACAAGGAATAGGGGAAGGATAAGTGAGACATATAAGACAATAAGAGACCCCATAGGATACATAAAACCTTCTTCAAAAGTTCAAAATAGTAGGGGTTGATCCAATTTGACTAGAAGTCAAATTTGGTCAACAGTACCTTCATGGCGAAGGATCACCGAACCCACAACCTCTTGCAATCAAGATCTTGTCATAGGTAAGTTTTGTATTTTTAAAGTTTTTAAATTTATTAAGTTTTTCAGTTTTTCTTTTTCTTTTAAAATTTTTAAATTTATGTTTAAATTTGAATATAGGTTGCAAGTTCATCTTCTTGTGAGCAGAATTGGAGCACATATAGCTTCATTCGCTTACAAAAGCGCAACAAGCTCGCAACTAAAAAGGCCGAGGAGTTGGTCTACATACACTCCAATTTGTGTCTTCTATCGCACAAGAACCCAAAGTACAAGAGGACATCAAAGCATTAGGATATAGATCCAGAGGTTGTTGACTTGGATGCTTGCATATCCCGCTTCTCATTAAATGACATTGTTAGTCCTTCGGCTTTGACGACACAAAACGTAGCTAGAGGGAGTGGCAACGCTGATAGTCCATGTGGTTCTACTTCTAATGAACCACAACATCATGATGATGTTGATGGTCTCAATGAAGAGCAATATGACTATGACGATTGACTTTTAAAGTTTGATGTATCATGTAATTAATTGCAGTCACAGGATAATTATCGATATTTTATATTTTATATTTTAATATATATGATTTATCATTTTATCATTTTTGTTTAATGGCTATACTTATCATTTATCTATTTATTGGTTAATGACAATGGCACTAATTTCCTATGTATCAAGGTAGAATTTCTATATTTTTTATTTTTTTACATATTTTTTGTATTGATGAACCCAATAACGAACCCAAAGAAAAAATGTCATACCAGAGAACCGGGTTCTTCAAACCCACACCAGAACAAAACACGAACCGGTAACTTAGTCTTTTTTATTTGTAAACTCGTTTTTTTCTTTTTTTTTTTTCTTTTGTTTTTCTTTTTTTCTTTTTTTGGTGAACTCTTTTGTTTCTTTTTGTTTAATTTTTTTAATTTCATTTTTTGTCTCACGATTTATTTATTTTTTATTTACTTATCTAATTTTTTATTGTTTTGATTTTTTTATTTTTTTAATTTAATTACAATTATATTTATTTTTTATTGTCTCGATTATTTTTATTTATATTTAATTAAATTATTTTATTTTTTAATTTTACATTTATTTTATTTTATTTGGAAAATATATTTTATTTAAATTTTTTTATAATCTTTTAAATTTTTTTTATTTATATTTATTGGTTATTTATTATTTAATTATTTTTATTTGTTTTTTATTTTTTATTCATTTTTTATTTTAATAATATTTTAAATTATTTTAGTTTTTGTTATTTTTTATATTAGTTTTGCTAGTTTTCTATTATTATTTTTTTATCTATTTTTTATTTTGTTTTTATTTAGTGAATTTTATTTTTATTTAATTTAATATTTACATTGTTTTTATTTATATTTATTTTGTTTTATTTTTTATTTTTATTTTAATAATCTTTTAAAAAATAATTTATTTTTTATTTTGTTTTTATTTAGTTAATTTTATTTCTAATTTTGTTTTTATTGATTTTATTTTTATTTTTTTGGGGTAATCTTCCTAATTTATTTTTTATTTCAATTTTTATATTATTTTTTTTTTTTAAATTTAATTTAATGTTTATTTTTATTTTGTTTTCCTTTTTATTTTAATAATATATATATATATATATATATATATATATATATATAATTTTATTTTTAATATTATTTTTTATTTATTTTTATGTTTTTAGTTTGTTTTTCATTTATTTTTATTTTTATTTTTATTAATATATAATTATTTTAATTTTTACTTTATTTTTCACTTTTAATCTTTATTTTAATTCGCAGAAAATTTCATGGCTCCTAAGAGGTCAAAAGTCGAGGTATGGAAGCATGTGTCAAAAATCGGATCAGGGCATGAAGTAAAATGTAACTTATGTGAAAAATATTTTATGAGAGTTTAACCAATGAGGTGAACCACATACTTCACAAATCGGGTGACCCGGGTGAGGGTGTTAAGGCATGTGCTAATGTTACCCCAGAAATCAAAATGAGATTAGAGAAAGAAGAGAAAAAATCACTCGCTGAAAAGCACATCACTGCATAAAAGAAATAGAGAATTCAAGAAAAAATTCCCAAGAGCACATCAAAAAGTTTTTTTGCAAACATGTCATCTTAATTTATGCAATCAAACACTTGTGGAAGTGAAGCAATTCCTAGCATTTGGAAGCCAATACAGAAGCAAGATATGGATGATGCATTGCTGATTTTTTTTATTCTAGTGTCATTCCATTCAACATCGCTGAGAGTTCATTTTTTACAAATGCAATAAAAAAAAAATTGAATTTGACAAATGATACATTCCACCTAGTTCTGAGAGGCTTAGGACTACTCTTTTGGAGGCCTCTTGGAGTTTAATAGGATGCAATATATTGAGTGATGACTGGTCTAACATGTGTCAAAGGCCCTTGATCAATATCTTGGTGTATTGCCCTCAAGACGTATCTCTCTTGAAAGTGATCGACACCATGAACCACAAGAAGACTTCAGAGTATGTTTTCAAAATCGTAGATGAAGCAATTCTTGAAGTGGGTGAAGAAAATGTAGTTCAAGTTGTCACTGATAACGGCACAAATTGTGTTGGGTCTGGAAAAATGCTTTTGAAAAAGTATTCACAAATTTATTGGAGCCACTATACAGCACATTGTCTTAATTTGCTACTTCAAAACTTGGCCAAATTTTCAAGGATGCATGAAGCAATTAAAAATGGGAGGACAATTGCAAATTTCATAAGGATTCACTACCTCACATTGAGCATTTATCGACACCATGCATCTAAGGAGTTGTTGAAGTATTGTGAAACAAGATTTGCCTCTTTTTATATCACCCTGAAAGAGTGATTGTTGAGAAAGCAGCAATAAGGTCAGTGATTTGTTGCATTGAGTGGAAAAAATTTGTGCCTTCAACAAGTCCTAAGGGAAAGCAAACAAAACAAATCATTATAAACCCTAACTTTTGAAAAAATGCAAAGTTCTTAAAATATGTGAGCTTATTGTTGATGTGCTTCGCATTCTTGATGGTGACACCACTTGTTTTGGCATGCTTTATGAGGCTATAGACCATTGTAGGGAATCCAATCAAAAGGCCTTCAACAATGTGGAGACTGATTATAAATAAATATGGGATGTGATAGATGTAAGATGAAAAATGATGCACACACCCTTACATTCAGCAGCTTGTTATCTAGAGCCTAGGCTCTTCCATATAGATAGTGAGAGTGATTATGAAGTCATGAGTGGGCTTTATGAAGCCAATGATATTGAACTTGCATGCATAATTAGGGAACAAACAAGGGCATTTTGAACGCAAGAAGGGGTATTTGCAACAGCAAGGGCCAAGTATGATAGACCAAGTCTTGAAAGTTACAAATGGTTAAAATATTATGGATCAAGTGCAAAGGAACTACAACACTTTGCTATTCGAATTTTGAATCAAAGAGCAAGTGCATCAGCGTGTGAAAGGAATTGGAGTTGTTTTGACCACATT
Source organism: Torreya grandis (assembly GCA_037957365.1). Taxonomy (NCBI): domain Eukaryota; kingdom Viridiplantae; phylum Streptophyta; class Pinopsida; order Cupressales; family Taxaceae; genus Torreya; species Torreya grandis. Next base: position 489,343 of record JARHVA010006090.1, read on the forward strand.
CAATCTAAAAAAACAAATAGGTTATTGCCTGAAAAGTTAACAGATCTTATTTATGTTTGTAACAACTTGCGGATGTGCAAGAATAAAATGACAAAACTCTTCTTCTTCACAACCCCACCCTATTGCAACTGACATGGAGAACACAGATGATCATTTCTTTGTGATGAATCTAGCGATGATGATGTTGATGAGCCAAGTGCTTTTGATGGTATGGAACTTTTTGATGTAGCTAGTAGCATGTAAGGCCATATAGTGTATTGGATTTTGATGATATAGAACTTTTTGATATGTAGTTTGTATGAAGCTTAGAACTTACTATTACATGTTTTAGATTTTGAGACAGTTTTTCAAAAAGTATCTTTAATATTTTGATTTGACTTATTTTTATATATTTCTTATGTTTTAAAGTTTTTCTATGGTTCGAACTTAATGGCAATTTTTCTTCAAACTTTATCCATTGGCAAACTTGAACCAAATTTTATCCTCGTCGAATTCGAACTCGAACCTTGAGACATTGAGTTGCGCTGAACAATTTCCTTTGTTAAGAGTCAAGATTGTTGAAAAAAGGAGGGCATCATCAGCAAAACCAAAAAATTGGTACATCTTGTCCTACTCTTGGTGGTTGATATGTCATGAGTTTTCGTTTCATCTTTAACTTGTTGGACAGATCTGCTTAGTTTTTTACTCGCTATGTCATGTCCCCTTCTCAAATATGAGAGGTTGAAGACCCTTAGCCTATTTCCTTCTTGTTTCCAATAGGCTAAGAGGCCAAGAAAAGGAAACATCAAAAGCAAAACTTTGGTTCTCTTTTTCAAATTGTAAAAAGATATTTTTTGATAAATCTTTTCTAATTTTGACTTGAAAAGGGGGTTTTTTTATCGTGGGCTAGTTTAACCGTTAAGTGAAATTATAAGGCATGTACTTTTTAAAATGTTCAAATATTCCCTCCAAGTGGAACGCACCTTTTTGGAAGGGATTTTAAAAGAAAATGATATAAAAAAGGGAAGGAGGTTCATTTGGGGGGGTTATCATGTTTATCAATTGAAATCTTGAGTTTGAGCACGATTTGCTAAATTTGTCTCCATTGAAGATGAAAACCTTCATTGCAAATCTTAAGGACGGAAACCCTTAACCTTCAGCAGGGTTTCGGGAGAGGGGTATCGCTGTTGGAGACCCTTTTGAGGGTGGTGTACCTCTTTAAAGGACCTTTTTAAGTCAGCAACCCACTTGGAAGGTCTTCCCTAGAGTGGCGACCCACTTGGGAGATAAAATCTGTAGTTTTTGGGGTAGCTTATTGGAGATTTTGATATATTTTCAATTAAACATTCAGCGGGTATTTATTTATAATTTTTCAGACCTATATTTTCATGCAAAAATCAGATTTGAAGGTATTTCGTAGGCTGTAATATTTATGCAATTTTTGCAAGTATTTTTAATAATAAATATTGCAATTTGTGCCCTAAATTTTTATTTCCAAAATTCTAAAATTTTATGATTAGGGTTTGACAAGAAAATCAGAAATTGCATATTTTTGTGTTAAGAGTTTGTGATTAATTTTTAGATTTGCATAATGTCTTAAAGGGGACATTACAGTGGCATCAAAGACAAATTATTTGTTGGATGTGGGGGTTTGAGTTGGCTTCATGCCAAACAGTGATAGCAAAGTGAGGTACAACGAAAGGGAAAAGAAAATGGGTCTAGAAAATCAAGTAGAAGATCAAGAGCAGCAAAGGCAAGAATTGGAACAGCCAAGGCATAGTGACATGGATGACCCAGATAAGGCTAGGTTTGAAAAAAATTCTAAAATTCAAGAGCAGTGGATGGAGATGATGGTTGAATTCATCCAAACCATGAAAAGTATGAATGAACACAGACCACACAATAGTGATGGCAGCGCTTCAGGTACATACAAGCCTCTCCTTCCACCAAGGGTGACGATTGGATCTACACGAAAGCCTAATCAGCCCGACTTCCTTCGTAGAGAGGAAGTCATTCCAAAAAGGGAGGAGTAGCCTTCTATACAGAATGATGTGGCTGCAAGTTATGAGGAGTAAATAACTTTTCCCCCTGAAATCAGAGGGAAAATGAGCCTTGTAGATTTTGTGGCATTGAAGAAAGGCAAGGGGGGTTCGATAGTGGTCATAAACCAATGAAAGAACCAAGGAGATCTTCAATATGCTTTGAGAAAGCTCACACTTTCCACTTTTGATGGATCTACCAAAAGTTCAACTACAGTATGGATACAAAAGGTAGACACATACACTTTGGCCTATGATGGAGGATGAGGCCATAAAATTTGCTACTTTGCATTTGGAGGGATTTTCCCATGAGTGGTCGTACCACGGTTTGGTAACACAAGGGCACCACCTCATAAACACCTATGAGGAATTTAGTAGAAGAATAATTAAAAGATTTGATAGGGCTGATCTGAAACTTCATTTTAGAGAATTGGCTCAATTGAAACAAAAGACTTCCGTGGAAGAGTATGTGGCTGATTTTCACAGGGTTTCAATTATGATAGAGGATGTTTCAAACAAAAGACTTGTACTATTATTCATGGAGGGGTTAGTGGACCCGGTGAGAGGTTCAGTCAAGGATTTCAGCCCTCTTACACTTCAAGAGGCCATTCAAAAGGCTCTTGACCTTGAATCTACAAATCCTAGAGGCAAAATTCTGCCTTTGGGACCATAGAAAACTAATACTTTTGGGCCCTTTGGACAACAAAGGACAGAACATTTTGGGCAACCTAGGATGGCAATTTTGGAGCAGCCAAAATCAGTCCCCTTCAGGCAGCAAAATAAGCCTTATCAGCAAGGATTTGGGCAGCAAAAAGAGCTGCCAAGGATGAACGAAGATGGGGGAGAGTTAAGAAATGAATTAAGAAGGAAAAAATGTGTTTATCATGCAATGATCCATGGACTGCAGGGCATCTCTGCTTGGAAAAGGGAAAGTTCACTACATAGAAGTGTTTCAGATGGAGAAGAAGAGGAGGACAACTTGGATGGCACCCTTGCCACCTTATCTAGAGCTCCTAGATACCACCTATTTAAAGTGAGGGAGGTCTTGCAAGGTAAAAAGGTCACCGTGTTCATTGATAGTGGAGACACACACCACTTTATTGATGAGAGATTGGCAGCGAGAGGTGGGCTGCAAACTACTGATTTTAGAGGCTTTAATGCGACCGTGGTGGATGGCTTCACCATCCTTGCACCAAGAAGATTCCAAGGTTGAACATCACATTGGGTAAGCATAAAATTGAAGATGATTTATATGTAATAGGAGACACTAATTTAGTTCTTTGAGTACAATGGCTGCACTCACTTGGGAATTCACCCAAAATTATCAAACAATGGAACCAAAATTCAAGGCAGTTGGTAAGGAAGTGGTGCTACACGGTTTGAGCAATGGAGCACTCATGGTGGTGACTTCAAAGAGGATGGAAAGAGCCTTTCATGGAGGGCAGGTTGCTTGGGCAGCCGAATGTTTTGTAAGTGCTACAAATTCTGATTTGGGACAGCAACATCAGCACAAAGACATTTAGCCCATCCTTGATAGGCATGCAAAGGTGTTTGGTAGTATTCCTCATGGGCTACCCCCAGATAGGGGTTTTGAGCAAATCATTGAATTGAAACCAAGTACCAAAGCGGTAATTACTACACCTTACTGCCACTCAAGGGCCTACAAGGAAGAAATTGAAAAAGCTATCAAATGGGTCACATAAAGCCTAGTTCTAGCCCTTTTCCTTCTTCGATTGTGTTTGTGAAGAAGGATGGGACAATGAGGATGTGCATAGACTATCGCCTATTGAACAAGAAAACCATCAACAATAGGTATCCCATATTTAGAATTGATGAGTTGATTGATGAGCTTCAGGGACTAATTTACTTCTCCAAGATTGATTTGAACACTGGGTACCATCAAATCTGGATAAGGGAGGATGTACAGAAAACTCCTTTTAGATGTCACTTTGGACACTGAGTTTTTGGTAATGCCCTTTGGTTTAATCAATGCACCCGCCACTTTTCAATCATGCATGAATCATGTTTTTAGGTTTTCTTTGATGATAATCTTGTCTATAGTAAAACATGGGAGGAACATCTACAACACTTGGACATAGTGTTGGGAGTTTTGGAACAGCAAGCACTCTTCATCAAGGCATCCAAATGTGAATTTGGAGTTTCTGAAATTTTGTATTTGTGACACATAATCAATGCCCAAGGGGTTCATGTGGACCAACAAAATATACAAGCCATTATGGATTGGCCACCCCCCACTACTATGACACATTTGAGAGGATTTACTGGTTTATGCAGCTAATATAGGTGGTTTGTGAAGGGATTTTCCCAGCTTGCTGCCCCACTAATGGATTTGACAAAGAAAGGAGCTTTCATCTAGTCAAAAACAGCCATGGAGGTCTTTGAAAAGCTCAAGAAGGTGATGAGTACTTGTCAAGTGCTCGTTGATCCAAATTTCACCATTCCATTTGTCGTGGAATGTGATGCTTCTGGAGAAGGTATACGGGTTGTCCTAATACAAAAAGGAGATCCTATTGCCTTTGAAAGTAGAAAACTCAAAGAAGTCGAACATAGATTTTCCATCTATGACAAAGAAATGCTGGCCATCATGCACGCTTTGGCCAAATTCAGAAAATATTTGATTTGTGGAAGATTTGTAGTGAACAGAGCACCATAGCTTGAAGTATTTACAAACTGATTTGAGTGATAGGCTGCAAAAATGGGTGAGTAAATTGCAATCTTATGATTTTGATATTGAATATATCAAGGGGAAAACAATGTAGTTGTTGATGAATTGTCCACAAAGCCCGTTTTATGTTCTATGAGTGAAATTACAATGGATTGAAAGGCTGTAATCACGACTGAGTGTGCAAAAGATGGATTTATTAAAGCTGTCATGGAAGGTAAAGTTGATGATGAAAGGTGCAAGGTGGTTGATCGTCTAATTTTATAAAAAAATAGGGTCTTTTTAACTCTTAAATCCAAGTTGAGACAACAAATAATGAAGGTTGTACATGATACTCCTATGGTTGGTCATCCAAAGTACTTCAAAATGTACAAGTGAGGGAGAGATTCTTATGGAAGGACCTTAAAGGGGAGATTCTTCAATACATCCAAGAGTGCATTGTTTGCCAACGAAACAAGGATGAACACACTTTTCCAACTGGTATTTTGCAACCCCTACCGTTTCCCACACATGAATGGATTTTATCACGAGGCTGCCCATTGCACAAGGTAGGAATAGTATGTTCGTAGCGGTGGATAGACTCACTAAATATGCACATTTTTTTGCACTTCCAACAAAGTATAATGCTCCCATAGTGGCTTAATATATTTTTTAAATAAGTATTTAAACTTCATAGGCTGCCTAGGACCATTGTAAGTGACAGGGACAGCAAGTTCATGAGTCTCTTTTGGCACAAACTCTTCCGTGTGGTGGGCACAGCTCTGTCTCCCAGTACTACCACCCACAAACCGATGAGCAGACTGAAATAGTGAACAAATGGGTGGAAGGATACCTCCAAAACTACATTTCAGATCAGCAAACAATGTGGAATAAGTGGCTATACATGGCTTAGTATTGCTACAATATGTCATACCACATATCAATTGGTATGTCACCCTTCAAGGCCCTGTATGGGTATGATGTTTTCTCCTTTGTAGACCTGATTTTAACTGATAGTAAAGTGTCTGGGGCTGCAGATTTGGTACCACAAAGCCTTGAAATTTTGGAGCAGCTCAAAAGAAATCTTCAACATCCTCAAAACTAGCAAAAATTGTATGCATACCAACATTGGATATAGAGAACTTTTGAAGTAGGTGACATGGTATATTTGAAATTGCAACCATATAGACAATCTTCCATCAAGCAAAGTTTGAAAAGCTTAAACCGAATTTTTATGGTCCCTACAAAGTTCTAAGGAGGGATGGAGAAATTGCTTATGAGTTAGAGTTGTTTGAATGTAGCCGGATTCACAATGTATTTCATGTTGCATGGTTCAAAAAGACACTTGGCCGGCACATCACTCCTATTGATTTGCCACCACTTGATGATGGAGGCAAGTTGATTTTGGTTCTAGATTCTATCACAGAGTTTCAAGAAAGGAAACTTAAAAAACGAACCATCATAGAATACTTGGTCCGTTGGAAGGATTTGCCTCTTGAGGATGCTACTTGGGAAGGGGCAACCATTCTGCAACATCCCAACTTGCAATTGCTTGAGGACAAGCAATTTCAAGAGGGGAGGACTGTCATGTACTCTTTTCAAATATGAGCGGTTGAAGACCCTTAACCTATTTCTTTATTATTTCCCATAGGCTAAGGGAAGGAAAAATCAAAGAAGAACTTTGGTTCTTTTTTTCAAGTTATAAAAAGGTACTTTTTGATAAATCTTTTTTAATTTTGACTTGAGAAGAGGACTTTTTGATCATGGGCTAGTTTAGCCCTTAAGTGAAATTATAAGGCATGTGTTATTAAAATGTTCAAATATTCTTTCCAAGTGGAAAGCACCTTTTTGGAAAGACTTTTAGAAGAAAATGATATAAAAAAGGGATGGAGGTTCATTTTGAGGGGCGATCATGTTTATCAATTGAAATCTTGATTTTGAGCATGATTTGCTTGACTGTCTCCATTGAAGATGAAAACCTTCATTGGAAATTTGAAGTTAAGGACGGAAACCCTTAACCTTCAATTGAGCAGCTTCATTTCAAGGTTGTAGAGGGCAGAATTGGCCAGCTTGTGGTTTCTAGGGCATCATCTTGTGGAGCACAGCACTTTGCAGGTTTTAGGAGTGGCGTGTAGCATTTGGAGACCCTTTTGAGGGTGGTGTACCTCTCTGCAAACCTTTTTAGGTCAGCGACCCACTTGGAAGGTCTTCCCTAGGGTGGCGACCCACTTGGGAGATAAAATCTGCAATTTTGGGGGCAGCTTATCGGAGATTTTGATATATTTTCAGTTAAACATTCAACTGGTGTTTATTTATAATTTTTCAGACCTATATTTTCATGCAAAAATCAGATTTGAAGGTATTTTGTGGGCTGTAATATTTCTGCAATTTTGGCAATTATTTTTAATAATAAATATTGTAATTTGTGCCCTAAATTTGTATTCCCAGAATTCTGCAATTTTATGGTCAGGGTTTGGCAGGAAAATCAGAAATTGCATATGTTTGTGTTAGGGTTTGTGGTTAATTTTCAGATTTGCATAATATGTCATAAAGGGGACATTACACGTGAAGATAAAGAGGGTAGAAATGGGAAGATTTTCTTGCCTCAGACCCCTGATGGAATGAAAAGGCTGATTTGTGTCATCATTTAGAGACATTGTAAACGTTGAAGTACATATAGAGCTGCTAATCCATTGAATTATCTGCTCTCCATTTCAAATCTAGAGAGGGTCATCTGAATGAATTTATGAATGCCTCAAATGATGTTGTCTTCTTCTCTCTCCTGATTTGAATGCCATTTCTGGGCTATGTTCTGAGGCTGTCTCCCATCACCTTGAAGATACAGTTAATGGTCTCATTGTGATGTGAACGCCTACTTTGGGTTGTAACACAGGGTAGATTACACTTAGTTCTCGGCTGCCCTTCAGGTGTCACCTTAATGTAAATAGACAACATGCTTGATATAAATTAAAGGATCTTGTTGCCATTACTTAGTCCCTAATAGGACAAAGTGCCAGATATTTTATGCAATTCACTCAAGAGGACCAAATCCATAAAGGAACATTGTGATTCATTTAAGCATATTTCACAAACACAAAGCAGGCTGTGAAACTAAGAATGCATAAGGCAGTTTTCATAATGATCATAATAACTAGGCCTCAACATCATATTTAGCACTACCATGTGGCAGCTTTAAATTTTCACTTCTGCATCTTTCATTTGAATTTCAAAAACTAAGTACTTTATCATCATACATCATTGATAACCCTGTTTCTTTCCTTAGTTTCATCTCAAGGGAGACTATAGATTTATTTACCTGTAAGACCACACGAGGGTTTTGGCTATAATTGCAGTTTAACTCTTTACTGAATGATCAACCCTGGTTGCAAGTTTTCAAAGTTCCTCCATTTCTACATATATGGGCCACTTTCCCTACTTCCCATCCTTGCATAAGAGGTATGAAAATTACTAGCAATTGCCATAAATAAACAAGCCGGCCAATGAGAGAAACAAAAACTTTGTGATGTTATTTTGTTTGTTCATTGGGATTTCTACGTAAGCATAAAATAGCAGATCAAGATTTAAAAAAATTGCTGTATCAGTGATGCATTCAGAGAAAATATTCATACAAATGATTGTAAGCATACCAAATAGACTGAAGATGCCTTCTTTGTTCAGACTGAAAATATGTGTACCCCTCTCATTTGAGAGCAGGTAGTCATTTAGACCACATAATAGAGCTGCTTGATAAACTGAAACATGCACAACAAAGAGAATGCTTCAATAAATGTAGATGTGACTAGTCAAAGGATAAGGGTGAATGCCAAAATATCTAAGTTCTAGCAAAACTTTTAACACCATTTTTTACATTCACTTGCAATTGTAAATAGAACACATGCAAAAACCAAACTTCTCAACATAATGATTTACAAAATTTGGCAGAAAAAACTTCTAACATGGAATCCTCAAATATACCTATGAGTATCAAACATCCAAAACCGCCACAGTATTGGGGACGAATATTGATCAAAGATGTCAAAATGGCCACTGCAGCAAGAGTGAAAAAGAAATTCCAGTGTACACCATACTCGCCAACATGGACCTAAACGGGATATAATTAACCACAATATCGTGTAAGCTATTCATGATTTGTGAACTGCCTCTTTGGCCTTAACACCAGCATATACAAATCTAGTATATCAGTGAGACCAATTCATTCATAATGTTTAGTTATTATGCAATGTTAGCAGCTAATTCAAGACCAAAACAAATAAATTGGGAGCTCAATAAGATGTATCCAAAGTTCAAACATAAACATTTTAAATATATGATCACAATTCAGCATACTTTTATTAGATTGCAACATAACAAATGCCAATACTAACAGATATTAAATTTGTTTTCACCCATAGTCATAATAGAATAAATTGATGCCCATTCTTGGCCCTTAACATCAGCATACAAAAATCTAGAAATGTCATTGAGACCCATCGGTTCATAATATTCAGAGACGATGCATGTAAGCAGCTAATTCAAGACCAAAACAAATAAATAGTAAACTTGATAAGATGATATAGGCACTACAATAGATGTCATTTATGTTTGTAATACACGGGCCAACATTTTTTAATAAGTTGGCTTTAATAATAAACTTATGTTTGAATAAAGCAAAGTTAAAGTTGTATTAGGCAAAGACTAGGTGTCCATGGTTATGTTTGGGTAGAGCCATTATTAATTCTTTGTTAGTATCAATCGGTTTGCATGGTTGACAAAGGTTGTCTCAACCACCAACCCGCCAGCCATCAGTGTACTTATGGTAAAGACTTGGACATTGTTGGGAGCTCTCATGTGTGCATTCTCCATAGACTTCTGTCTGTTGATGCACTTTGCCTAATGACAATACAATCATTGTTGCAGATATCTTGTGCTGCTCTATATTGTCTGTTTCTACATTTTGTTTAAACTACAACAGTTTTTTATTATTACTTTTAGACTGGGCGACCTACAGATGTATCCAAAATTCAAATATAAAATATATGACCATATTAAAGGGTTTCCAGTTGTATCTTTTTCCAGTAAGCACTCTATTTATTTGTATTACTACTGTATCTATTGGCTTTCAAGGGGGTGTTTTTCTTTAGACAACCCCTTGCTGGCGTTCATTGACCAACTTTGGTCATTTGTAGACACTAAAGTAATTTATTTCATTCTTGACTTGTTTTTTTCGTAGATGTGGTCTTAAAAAGTTCACGATTTATGTAAAAAACATCTCTCATCTAGAAAGAAAAAAATATATGTATTAACATTCATAGATGACCAAAAGTAGGTCAATGGTATTCGAAGTGAACAATCAATGATAGAAGAGAAGTACCGTTAAAGTTATTAATTAGCTACAAGTTAATGCTTAACTAATGGGTTGTTATCAACCTTCCCAACTGAATGTAACCACTTTCTGCTTGATAAAAAGACAGACACACAAGTGTGAGTGTTCCATATGCCTTCCATTTCTCTTCATTCTTTCAGCAGTCATTTGCTAACATTGGTATCAGAGCCAATCGTTCAAGGAAGCCCTAGTTGGGTACAGGCAAAGCACATTGTTCGAGCAAGCCTTGAGACTAGGGTGCGAACAAAGAAGAAGAGGCATTAACATATACGTCTATGAAAGACCAGACTAGACACATTCAAATTGTGATTACATGATTGTTGTACGTGTGATTATTGTATAAGGATCATGACACAAATCAAGTGAAACCCACAAAAAGACCAATCGTGTGAAGATCAAACACAAAAATCCTGGTTCAAAACCAGGAAAACGTGATTCATACTAGGGCGAGAGAGAGCAAGGCAGGATGCAAATCAAAACATGAGTCGCCAAAAATATTTGCAGACATGTAGAAGACAAAACGATAGTGAAAGGGAAGGCAATCTCAACCAGAACACATGAAGATCAAAAGCAAAGGAAAATACGATTCTAACCAGTTTGAGGTCGTGAAGACCAAAAGAATATCTAGCCTCCACGCAACAAATGGAAACCCGATATAGAGAGAAGGAAATACAACGGGATAGTCAGAACAACTACAAGTTAGGGCTCCCCCTCAACAGTAGTGAACGAAAAAAGGATATACGACCAGATTAGAATACAATTGAGCTAGGGCACACTAACCCTGCACGAAATCTACAGAAAGCCAAAAAGGAAAATGACCCAAATTGTAAGTACAATTTTGTGCTTTCTTGAGAAAATTCAGAATATAAACTCTATATATCCCTATTACATGAATTTTTGGGTTAGACAACTATACTTTACTTTTTGAATTAATTTCCATGTCAAAGAAAACTATATTTTTTCTATTGCTATACTTTTTTTATTGAATTAATTTATGGGTCAAAAAACTATACTTTTTTTGTTGCACTAATTTCCGGGTCAGCCTTGTACTTTTTCCATCCAAAGTCAAAAATTGTGTATAAAATGGCCAAATTAAAAATCAAGTTCTGCCAGAGTGCAGAAGTTAATTGGCCATAATGATAATGTTTGGTGTCATAACATCTTTGCTACGCCCTTAGCCTATAGCGTGCTTTGGGATATGTGTAGCCAACTTGTGGCTTACATAACCCCTTCCTTATCATATTACATTTCTTTATGAGCGCATTTGGGTAGTTAAGTCGACCTATGGGGTAACCATGACCTAAGTAGACTATAAATAGAAGATAGTAATTAGTATTTGATCATCATATTGCGAATTTTGTTCTTATTGTAAAGTTGTGGAGGTTACCCCCTCTAGTGGCTCGTCATTTACTCATACATTCTACTTTATTTTAGTCATATTCTGATCTATTGATGTTATTCTACTTTATTGGTGAAGTAATTTCATTATAACTGGTAATAGAGTGTCAATTTGGGCAATTGAATGAGCGAAACACTACTATTAGAGAATTGCTTATATCTTGCAATTTGTAGCAAATTTCTCTCCTTTTTTTTACTGGAGTTGGAGGATCTTCTAAGGACCTCTCAATAAAAAATCAGGGTTTGGGAATCCGTTTTGAGTGAGTTATTACTGATTTAGTGTTTTTCATAAATTCGCTCTATAAGCTACATTTTGAGGGATTTTTCGGATTTATTTACATTTTCGGAAAGCTTGAAAAAACCTAGTAGGGGTATGTTATTTGTAGTTTCCAATTGGAGGCCGACATCGTTGCAAAAACTCTTGGTCAAAGTTGGGTCAAAGGTGACATTCAAGATCGGCATTGTCAAGCCTTGTTATAGCAATTGCACAAACTAGGGCCCGAGTTAAGGGTGTTGAAACTCCGAGTAAAACTCCTCACAAGGAAGAGATGGAGTTAGAAGGGGAAGTTACTGGATCATTTTATTCAAGATTTTCTGAGATGGATCACAAAGTGAGCCAGCTTGAGTATGTTGTGCAAGGCATACAATCTGATGTGCAAGGCATACATTCTGAAATGAATGGCGTACATTCTACTTTGGCAAATATCATGACTTTAAAGAATATTCAGCAAAACCAACCACCTATCACCATTGTACAACCCCACCAGGGTGGATATACCAGCCATCACAATCCTAATCCAAGTACCTCACAGAGAAGGAACATAATGCCAAAAGTGGAAATGCAGAAGTTCAACGAGAAAGATCCGATCACCTAGATCAACCAAATGGAGAACTTTTTTGGTATACATCAGATCCCATGTGGACAATAGGTGGTTATGGCCTCCCTATATGTAGAACCGGAACAATTCATTTGGTATCGATGGTTGTGTGCTGAAAAGAAGAAGGATCTCTATCTCACCTAGTATGCTTTTACGGAGGACTTGAAAATACACTATAGCAATAGTGTGAGTGATATCTATTTAAGCCAATTGGCAAAGTTGAGACAAACAGGGGCAGTCAAAGATTATAGTCATCAATTCCAAAACCTATCCTTGCATGTAGAGAACATTCCTAAGAAGTACTTGAATGACATGTTTCTTGGAGGTCTCAAAGACCACATTAAACATGAGGTACGCATGTTTAATCCACTTACTGTCTTCGAATCTATTCACATGGCTCAGGATAGAGGAACCAATTTTATCCAGCAAACAACAGCCATTCACCAACTTCAAAGATCGAAGCAACCCAACACAATCATTTTTTCGATGTACAAAAATGACCCCTCAGCAAATTCAAGAGAAGCATGCAAAAAGGTTATGTTTTGGTTGCAACAGCAAGTGGAGCAAAGGACATAAATACGCTGAGAAGTCATTCTACATTGAAGGTTCCAATGAAGATGAAGAGGATGATGTGGCCTCAGGGGAGGATGAGGAAGAGACAAGAGAGGTACCTAAAGATTCCAAACCTATAATCTCATATCATGCACTTTCAGGTATTATCACTCATCAAACCCTTAAGGTTGTGGTTTTCCTCATGAAACAGGTCACAATTTTGATTGACTCAAGGAGCACAACTTCAACAATAAGTTGACTACTCGTTTGAACTGTTTCATTTACTCAGCGCCAAAAATTCAGGTCATGATTGCAGATGGTGACGTAGTAAATTGTTCTGAGAAATGCCATAGTATTAAGCTTGTTATGGGAGACTACAGGCTAGATTCTCCTATGTTTGTTAATCCTATGGGTGGGGTAGACATTGTTTTGGGGGTCCAATGGCTCACAACCTTGGATACCATAGAGATGAATTTCTAGGAACTGTCTATGCGCTTTCATTCTGAAGGTAAGACATTTGAACTACGTGGATTTTAAGCAAAATCTCCACAATTGGTTAGTTCACATCAAATGAGAAAGATTCTCAGAAAAGGGGTTGAAGGATTTGTAGCCCATTTGTTTTCCATCGAAGGTCAACAAACAAAGGAGCCTACCCATCCTGAACTACAGATGATTATTGATGAGCACCCAACTGTTTTTGGTGCCATGCCAAAAGGACTACCACCAAGAAAAGAACATGATCATGCCATTCGATTACTTCCTAGGAGTCAACCACCAAACAATAGGTCATACAGATATCTCTATGCCCAGAAGAGTGATACTGAAAACATGGTACAGAAGATGTTGGAGGCAGATATTATCAAACATAGCCAAAGTGAATATTCATCTCTGGTGGTCATGGTGTGTAAGAAGGATGACATTTGAAGGATGTTCCCAAACTACAGAGAACTCAACAAATACACCATCAAAGATAAGTTCCCTAATCTAATAATTGATGATTTGCTAGATGAGTTACATGGTGTTGTTTATTTTACAAACTAAATCTTCGTTCTAGGTACCATCAAATTCGGATTAGAGATGAGGATATACCTAAAACAACTTTTAGAACTCATGAAGACTATTTATGAGTTTTTGATCATGTCTTTTGGTCTCACAAATGCACTATCTACATTCTAGAGTTTGATGAACATTGTTTTTAGCCCTTTCTTGAGGTAATTTGTGTTGGTTTTTTTAATAACATTGTAATATACGGCATGTGAAACAAGTTCTATTAGTTTTGGAACATCAACTGTATACAAAACTTTCAAAATGTGCTCTTTGAGTCCAAGAGGTGGAGTATTTCAGTCATATTGTTTCAAATGGAGTCAAAGTAGACCCTAAAAAGATCAAAGCTATTATGGAGTGGAATGTTCCAAAAAACCTCAAGAATTTATGAGATTTTTTGGGGCTAAAAGGTTAGTATCGCAGATTTATAAAAAATTATGACAGCCTAGCAACACCACTCACAAGTTTGTTGAAGGACTCCTTCCATTGGAACAAACAAGCTACCACAACCTTTGAGAAGCTAAAGGAGGCTATGTGCACCACTCCAATTTTGGCTGCCCTTGATTTTTCCAAAACTTTTATTGTTGAATGTGATCCATCAGGATATGGCATGGGCGCAGTACTCATGCAAAATGAAAGACCCATTGTTTTTTAGAGTTGTCAATTCAAGGGTAAAAACCAGCATAAACCAATCTATGAGAGATATGCTAGTTATTCTTCATGCAGTCAAGAAATAAAGACCTTATCTGATGGGTAGACACTTTAAGGTCGAGACTGATCATGATAGTCTAAAATATTTTTTAGAACAATGATTGTCATTAAAAGAAGAACAAAAATAGGTGACTAAGATGTTGGTATATGACTTTGAAATTGTCTATAATAAAGGAAAAAATAATGTTGTAGCTGATGCACTATCCAAGAAGGATGAAGACACTGAGGCATTGTTATGTGCAATGACCATTTGACAGAGAGATTGGTTAGAGGAGGCAAGATCAGAAAGGGAGAATGACAAGGATACACAAGTTCTGATTCAAAATGTCTAGCACGAGTCTAATGCCTTTGAAAATTTTGAGTGGAAAGAGAACGCATTATGGTATAAAGATTGATTATACCCATGTAAGGATTCTATCCTCAAACACAAGATCCTTCAGGAGCTTCATGCATCTCCAATAGGGGGCACTCAAGATTTGTGAAAACCTATCATAGAATCAAGCAGGATTTCTTGTGGGAAGGACTCAAGGGGGATGTACATAGATTTGTTGTTAACTGCGTGATGTGGAACAAAGGTGAAACAATTAAGACATTAGGTCTTCTACAACCTTTATTCATTCCTAGCCAGAGGTGGGAGGAGGTTTCCATGGATTTCATTACAAGGTTGCCAAGGTCTAAAGGTAAAAATGTCATCATCGCAATTGTGGATAGGCTCACAAAATAAGCTCATTTTTGCTTCTTGTCACAGCCATTTGTAGCGAGTATTGTAGTTGTTTCTTTCTTGAATACAATTCAAAATTTGCATGGCACTCCCAAAATCATTGTAAGTGATTGTGATCCCATATTTACCAGTAATTTTTGGACGAATTTATTCTCATGTTTGAGTACTCGGTGGGCTCATAGCTCATCCTATCATCCTCAATCTAATGGTCAAACTAAGGTGGTCAACAAGTGCCTAGAAGGGTATATTCGTTGTTTTGCATCCAATAAACAAGAACGTTGGGTTCAATGCCTGTCACTAGCAGAATGGTGGTATAACACTTCCTTCCACACCTCTTATAAAAGGTCTTCATTTGTGATGCTTTACGATTACCACTTCCCCGTCCAATCACTTCATCTTTGAGGGTGCAACGTAAGGTTCGTGTTGGTGAAGAGCACATTCAACATCAACAAGAAGTACTAGCTAGTTTGAGAGAGAATTTGGCCATGGCACAGAATAGAATGAAGCAGTAAGCAGATCAACACTGGAGTGAACAACATTTTAGATGATGGGACTTTGTGCACTTGCAACCATACAAGCATGTGTCTAGAGTATAAAATTGAAAAAAAGGATAACAAACTTTCTCCCAAGTATTATAGCCCTTATAAGATCCTACAGAAAAATGGCAATGTTGCTTACAAGTTGGAGCTACCCCAATCCACTCTTATGCATCATGTATTTCATGTATTTGTTTGAAAAAGGTAATTGGACAGAGAGTTTTTGCCCAGACTGATTTACTAGAACTGGATGACGAAGGCAGACTCATTCTAGAACCTGAGGTGATACTTTAGACATGCACTAAAAGCTTGCAAACAAGAGAAATTAAGGAGCATTTAATCAGGTGGAAGAATTTGAACTATGAAGAGGCAACGCAAGAGGATGAAGATTTTCTACAGCAACATCCAAAATTGTTCAACGTTGAGAGTAACGTTGTTTTGAAGGGGAGATGCATGTTATGCCCTTAGCCTATAGCATACTTTGAGATACGTGAAGCCAACTTGTGGCTTACATAACACCTGGTCATATTACATTTCTCTATGAGCTCATTTGGGTAGTTAGGTCGGCCTATGGAGTAACCACGACCTAAGTAGACTATAAATAGGAGGTAGTAAATAGTAATTGATCATCGTATTGCAAATTATGTTCTTATTTTAAGGTTGTGGAGGTTGTTCCCTCGAAGTGGCTCGTCATTTACTCATATTTTGATTTATTTCAATCATATTCTGATCCATTGATGTTATTCTACTTTATTGGTGAAGTAATTTCATTTCAATTTTAACAATCGCGAAATATCTTGATTATGATGAAATCATTCTCGGCACTAAAGCAAGACCTACTACGAATTTTACAGTTTATGACGTGTCATAAGGAGACCTTGTTATTGAAATTATTTATGTTGGATGACATGATTCTTGAGGTCTAGAATGTCATTGTGGCAAGTGCATTGTGGACCATTGTCAAAAATGAATATCAAACTTCAAAGAAAATCTCAGTTCTATATCTAAAGAATCTGCTATTTTCCATGAAGATATCTGAGGATGAATCTATTTCAGAACACCTTTTCGGATAAAAGATCTCTGAGACCAGTTAGGAGTCATTAACAAAAAGATTAATGATGATGACATGGTGGCTCTTGTTCTAAATAGTTTGATGCCTCCATATGAATCTTTTGTGGAAACTTTACATTTGATGGCCAAAAACCAAAACTTGACATTTGATCAGGTTAGTTCCTATTTGATGCAAAAGGAATGCAAACATACACAAAATGCATCCAATGTTGGACAAACAAAGTGTTGGTAGTACAATGGAATTGCAAAATTGCAAAGTAAAGATGCTTAACAAGTGTGCGATGGATATTAGCCCGTTTAATGTATTGTATTTTGGATGTATTCGGTCTATGTATGTAGTTCAAAAGTCTTTGAAATGCGAAAAGACTTACTCGCACTCGAATCTAAAGGATGGAATGCGAAGCGACAATGTATTGTAAAAGCCTATAAATAGCGATCACTTGTAATGGAAATGAGTTCTGAAAATACAGAGATCAATATAGAGATTTGATGATGGTTTAATCGAACGTCCTTTATCCTTGCTCTGTGTGCAGTGAATGTTTTGTTTTGCTCAAATTTGTTTAACCATTAAAATTTATCATGCATGTTTTGTACCTGTTAATCTATGTTCTTACAGTAATTACATAATTCCTAACTTAAAAAAGTCTTTGTTTGATCAACGACCATGACTGCGTTCTAATCTTACTTGATACTTCACACATAAAATACAAATTAGTACGTTCTAATGGGTTTTTCAAGAACCTCTGCTAACAAAGGTGCAGTGAGTGTGGAAAATTAAAACATACTGAGATGGTTACTGGGACAAAGAGACCTAGAATGATGGCTTGATAAAAGAATTCACAACTTCACAGAAGAAGCAAAAAGAATAGGGAGCTCTACACAAGAAGTTATTCATGAACATATACACGACGAAATATATAAGATCTTTTGGCGTGAATGCCTAGGCTACTAGCTATGTGGTTATCAAGACTCGCATACTATTGTTTTCAGCCAAGAAAAACAAAAAATTTAGTTTGGACAAAAGAGACTAGAAAACTTGTGGAAGTTGGACACTGACTAGACTCGTGCAATACATTATTGGATAAAAACTACCATTTTTTTCATTTTATTTTTTTAAAAACAACAAAATTATATTATAGAAAAATCAAAGAGTATAGTATTACTGTGCCAAGCTTGGAAGCTAATAGTTCAGGCCTAGGCATTACACACAAAATGGAGCATGTGAGCCCTCATCTATTCAAGTTTAAGTTGACAAGGTTTTCCAAGTCTCTTTGCAACTTAGATGTCCACCAAAACCGGGGTAAATCATAGCAAATAATATTTTGATTGTCTAGAGCCCAGTTATCCAATCCATCAGCTTCAGGGTTTCTTTCTCTGGGAACATGGTTGCATTGTACCCCCTGGAACTGAGATTGCAACCTACCAATTTTTTCCATCTCTCTAGCAATTTGCCAGTTTTTGCTAGGATGGTTCTCTGGATCCGATAACAAGCTTACAATAATCTCAGAATCAGATTCAATTTGTTGTTTTACAGGGCTATATTGCATTCGAGGTTGCGCATGATCTGTTTGTGAGAGAAATTAGAAGAAAGTTTTTGCAGCGACTACCTACTCTTGTCAAAATGTTGGTTGTAGAAAAGGCCATGGTGTTTACTGCCCTACCAACATGGAGTAGTCGCTTTGTGTGTTAGGGGGATGTGAGCAATAATGAAGTGAATGATGAGGAATTGAGAAGGGAAGCTTGAACCTATACCCAAAAGACGGAGGATGTAGAGAAACATAGTGAAAAGCAAGTTCTGGGGTTAGAGCAAAACCTACGACAATAGAGAAGATAGAATAAACAAGATAATCCTAATATAGCTGTGAGTAGAAGTACAGTAGATAGTGTAAAAGATAGGAAAGGAGCAGGGTCGAGAAAAGAGAAGGTGCAAAGATAGACATGCTGAAGAAATAGAAGAAAGTGGAAAGGTAGAAGAGGAGAGAGTAGATTAGTTAGAAAGTAGTTTTAGATCACAGCTAGAAGGGAGGATATTGTTTGGAGAAGAGGCTGAGCAGTCTTTTAAAAAAGTTATGCTAAGTCATAGGATTAAAGCAGGTTCAAGTTCCAATGCAGCAAAAGTCGCATACATGGATCATTAATTTCAAGGGTACACATCCCCTGTGCTTAATTTTTCATCAAAAAAAGAAAAAGTGCAGAAGTTAGTAGAGATAGTACCTAGGTTGACTCTTTTATAAATAAATTTTGGAAGTATAGTGCAGATACCAAGAAAGTGTTGAATAGGAAGAAACTGATTAAGATAGGATTTTAGGTTTCACCAAATCTTAAAGACATTGCCCAAGTCTAGTCCACCACCACCACCAACAGTTTCAAGTGTAAGCATAGGAGGCATGGCTCTCAAAACAGGAGTTCTTGTCACTCTAACACCATATGATGGGTCTATTGACCCAAGCGATATCTACTAACTTGTGAAATGAAGTGGCAGATTAAAAACATAACTACGGATGATGTAAAGAAGTGCAAGTTCATAGGAGCTCTAACAAGAAGAAATTTAGAATTCATTTACAAAAGAGACGCTGCCAAACTAAGTTTTCAGGATGTCAAAGACCAATTGATAGGTGAATTCAAAGTAAAGAAATGAACGAATGAAACAATCCATGAGCTGAAACAGATTTGGTAGAAATCAGACGAATCAACGTGGGATTATGATCGCAAAGTTTCTAATGTAATGAATAGGATAGACTTTTTGTTCCAGGATAAAGATAAGGCCGCATGATTTGTAGAAGGCCTGTGTCCTCGAATTAGGTTTGGCATTGTTCACACATAGTTCGATAATAAGGCAGTTGCGCTCTGTGTGGAACAAATAGAGGATTATGGAGATTGCCCACAGCGCACTGCAAAAAATGGATGCAAAGACTGTTGTTGTGTTGTGCAAGATGGAGGGAACTACATGAAAGTAACAAGCCCAAGCTAAGACTTTGGTGCATGGAATGTGGAAAAGAGGGGTACCATCAAAACGACTACCCAAAAGTTAAGACAGAATTCTACAAAATTCCCTGTATAGTAGGGCATGCAACTACAAAATGTCATTTGTTACAACAGTACATTCAACAACCTCAGATTTTCTATTGTAACTTCTACAAGTCGCACAATCATGATGACAAGAATTGCCAATCACTCTAAGAATCAAAAGAAGACATAACCAAAAATGTCTTCGCGGTCCCAGCACAACAAATTCCCTTTGCGAAGCTATGAATTCAAGCCCATACATCGACATAATTGTTGTGATGCAGACTATTGCTAGATGGGTGTCAACCTCACCAAAGATCAACCTCAGGCTCTTATAGGTTGGACACCACAAGGTCCGTAGTCTCCTCAATACCAAGTAGGATGGACCCCTCCATCTCCTCAATATCAACAGCCTTGGAACGTTGTGTCACCCCAACGGCAGCAAACAAGATGGACTCCATTTTCTCCCCAAGGAATGTATGGAGGATATGATGGACGACAACAAGGTTTGGGCTCTCCCCAAAGGCAAGGAGGATATGAGGGACAAGAGCAGTCAGGTTGGGGCTTCCAAGAAGACAAGGAGGATATAGAGGACGCTACCAAGGTGGTAATCGTAGACAGGATGAACGACATACACATCAACCAATTGTCTACTATATTTGTGGGGAGTATAACCACTTCGCACGCAATTGCCCCACTAACCCACAGAGGCAAATGTATTGTGTTTATTGCAAAGTTTCAGAACAACATCACACTGAGGATTGTCCAGCAATGGAAAAGCAAAAAAGAGAAAAGCCTATGTGAAATACGAATTTAATCAATTTGCACCTTAAGGATCCTGCATTCCTACAAGCAATTACGCGACATCAACAAGATGAGCAAGGATTACCTTCTTTAGAAATGCCACAAGATCAGAGAATCAGAAAGGTCCAACAGCATAAATATCTTGACCTGTGTCAGAAAGGGGTTTGATGTACCAAGCAACACATGTTCTGTAGAACATTCAATAGCAAGTTGCGTCGGAGGTCGATACTACAACCATTGATATGCAAATGTATGGGAAAATTGTGCAAATCATGAGACAAGATGGAATAGTTACTGCCTTGACTGATCTTCTCAAACTCCTAAGTACTATGCGAAATGATGACATCACAAAATATTACAAATCCCTTGCATAATCTGTTGGAGTGCACACAGAAGGGTCAGCAGTGCACTGACAAGGTAGTATGATATGTGAAAACCAAGAAGCCCTGGGATGTCAAATCTCGTATGGATATTGAGTTGGTAGGGTATGAAGTACTAAATGTTGTATTTGACTTTGGAAGCACAATCAATATGATCCCTTGATCTACATGTGAAGCTATTGGATGACCAATGCTCAACAATAGTCCAGTAATGCTAAGCACCGCAGACTATGGGAAAGGAGAACCTATTGGTCGACTGAAGAATGCAGAAATTAGTGATAGTCCAGTACCGCTAAGCATCGCAGAGTATGGGAAAGTAGAACCTATTGGTCGACTGAAGAATGCGGAAATCAAAGTTGTGGACTTGAGCTTGCAAGGAGACTTTGAAATAATGGATATGAAGACTGCCAAAACGCACTACCCTGCATTTATTGGCATGAAATGGGCTTACAATGGTCAGATGACCATTAATACAGTGCGCAATTAGTTGGGGGCGCACCAAGGGGATAAAATTATCATTATTCCCCTAAACAAAAATGAGAGCAAGCCCTATGTTATACCTGAGTCGGATTCACCCTTTGCCTACAGGGATAATAGTTGGTTCAAGGTGGGCACAGGATTCAAGCCCAATGCGTTGCGAGATGCAAAATATCAATTTTTCAGTCCAGAAATGGAGCCTCAACTGCCGTGACAAAAGAATGAACAACTCTTTTCCAAAACTATGATAACAAAGGCACTGAGGGAACTATTGCAACTTGGTGGGAAGCACATAGAACAAACCAGTTGCAATGGGATGAGGCTTATGAGTTGTTGCGAGTGCGATTCCAAATACTGACTACCATTCGGGAACACTAGCCATTTTTCCAAGAAGGGCAATGACCAAAGATACACTTCCATAGGTGCATAGATGTGTGGTCTGAACAAGGTATAGAACCCAAATATTGAGTACATGTATTCAAGTATACACTAGCTATGCTCCCAAAAGCGTGGTACATGCATCAAGAATGCAAAAGGGAGACTAAGAATTGGCCACAGCTCCAATAAGACTTTATTTAGACATTTGTTTTTGAAGATGAGAACCCTGTGGTACACCAAGCTCTATAGAAGTTGAAGATCTTATGACATGGCCAAGCAAAAGATATTAATAGCACTAGACTCCGCTTCACAAGAGGAAGCGGCCAAGGACTTGAACGCAGCTCTGAAAATCTATAAGGAAAATAAACAAAGGGAACAGTGTATGATACAACCTTGCAATCGAATCATGGATGAGGAGGAAGGGGTCGAGTCCAATGACAGTGATGAGGACTTGGATTTGAAGGGATTCTTTGAGCCAAACCAGGAAGTGGAGGAGCCTAGAGCCAAAGTCGCAAACCAAAATGAAGATCAGCAACTACAAAATCTACATATTCAAGAGAGAGAAGCGCAGAGAAGGGTGCAAGGCTCCAACAAAATATATCAAGAGCCATTAAAGAAGTTGGTAGCAAATATTGGGATAGAGTTTGTGTCAAAACTTGCAACTTTGGGTGACTACTTGAGACAAAATGAGGCATCAGAAGGATTACAACTCTTGCAAGATTCCCAGGATGTATTTCCAACTAAGTTCACAGAAGTGAAAGGAGTAGACCCTTCCCCAAGCAAGATGCACATAGAGATAAAGGAGTGCGAACGGTTTGTGAAAAAGTGCCCATACAAGTTAAATCCCAACATGAAGTTGAAGGTATAAGCTGAATTGGTTCGGATGCAAGATGTAGGCATTATATATCCAGTGGAAAAAGCAAACTAGGTTATCCCAATGGTGCTACAGCTTAAGAAGTTTGGAGAAATCAAAGTGTGTGGGGATTACCATGCACTGAATGATGCATGTATTAATTATCGATTCCCAATCCCGTTCACAGATGAAGTCTTGGAGTCAATCGCAGGGCATGACGTGTACTCTTTTACAGATGGGTTCAGTGGCTACCATCAAAAACCAATCACAGCAGAAGATCAAGCCAAAACTACATTTGCAACAAAACGGGGATCTTTTTTATACAAAGTAATGTCATTTGGGTTGAAGAACGCTCTGTTGTGTTCTCCAAGGCTGTGGTCACTGCATTTAAAGACTTCATCCGTGATTTCTTGGAAGTCTATTTAGATGATTGGGTTGTTTTTTCTTTATTCAAGCAACATCTATCCAAGATGACGTTGATGTTGGAATGGTGTCAAGCTCTATGTGTTGCTCTAAACCTAAAGAAGTGCTTATTCTTCATGCCCTTTGGTGTTTTGTTGGGGCATATATATATTATGCGATGATGGGACTTTGGTGGATAAAGCCAAAATTGCAATAATTGTTGGCATGCCACATCCTTCAAGTTCTATAGAGGTGCAATCTTTCTTGGGGCATATAGGATACTACAAGGAAATTTATAAATGGCTAAATAGCTATATTTGCCTCTATGGAAAAGCTATTGGGCAAAGATACCAGGATTGAATGGGCTAAGGAGTGCCAAACAACATTTGTGGATCTCAAGCAGAGATTGGTAACGGCTCCCATTTTGGTCTTTCTCAACTGGAGCGAACCATTTCACATTCATGTCGATGCCTCAGGAATTGCAATTAGAGTTGTTCTAGCACAACCAAGAGATGGAGGATTGAAACATCCTATTCACTTTGCAAGTCACAAACTCTCTATTGCAGAGAAAAATTATACAATTGCAGAAAGGGAAGCTCTGACAATGGTGTTCACATTGCAAAAGTTCAAGGACTATCTTCTAGCAACGTCGTTTGAATTCTTTACTGATCACCAGGCTTTGTGATACTTAGTAAATAAATCCATGTTAGGAGGCAAGGTATCTCGATCGCTGATGTTGTTTGAAGAGTTTCAGTTCAAAATTAATGTGAAGCCTAGGAGAGAGAATTTTATGCCAGACCATTTGAGCTGAATACGCAACAGAGAAGAACCTGGGGAGCTTAAAGATGAAGCCCCAAATGCTCATTTGTTTCACGTCTCTGCAATCCACAACAACATGGAAGACATAATTAATTTCCTGGAGCAAACAATTTTTCTTGCACAGTATGTGGAAAGGGACAAAACGCAGTTGATCACAACATCTATGCCATTCAGCATTATTAATGGATTTCTTTACAAAATGGGGAAAGACAATGTACTGCACAGGGTGGCTTTAGAGCATGAGTGACCACAATTTCTTCAAGAGGGGCAGCAAGTAATTGCAGGTGGACCTTTCGTAGGAGAATCCAATGCAAGGAAAATATTGCAAAGTGGCCTCTGGTGGCCTACTCTTTTTCAAGATGTACACCCAATAGCAAAACACTGCGACATCTACCAAATGATGGGAAGGTCTAATCGTAGAGATGAAATGCCATTGAATCCTATGCTAGCTGAACAACTTTTTGAAAAATGGGGAATCAACTTTGTAAGACCAATAAATCTGCCCAGTAAGCGCAACCATGCAAGGTATATCGTTACTACAATGAACTACTTCACTAAATAGGTGGACGTTGTTGCGATACCAAGTTGCAGCGCTGACACAACCAAATTTATGTATGAAAATATTATAACCAGATTTGGGTGCCCTTTGAAGTTGGTTAGTGATAAAGGAACTGTATGCACCTAAAAATTACATAGTGTGACATGTTTAATACAATGTACAATGATAATGCAGTGATCTCCTAATTTATGCTCAAGTGGGTTCTCTCTAAAATTCTAACCCCTATCCTCTCCCTGTTTTTACACTTAGACCATTTCTAATTCTTTTTTTGATATTTTTGCCTTCTTTTTGCTTGATTCAAAACTTTCTCATTAGTGACGAAACTGCCCTATTAGGTGACAAAACCACCCTCTAGGATTACAAAACCGCCCCATTAGTGACGGGTTCATCAGGGCAGTTGTGTAAACCGCCCTAAGGAACCTGTTATATAAGGGCGGTTATGTTTTAAATATAGGGCAGTTGTGCAGTGCAATAGACAGTTGTGTAATGCAATAGACAATTGTGTTTTAAATATAGGGCAGTTGTGTAATGCCATAGCGCAGTTTTGTCCCCAAGGGCGGCGGTTACGAAACTGTCCCCTGCAAACAAGGGTTGTTCCATCTTGTTGTTTTGTCTTCTAAGTTTAGCTTCCGAGACTCATTCCTTGACACGCTTTGCATGCTTATTGTCACGTTTCTTGATTTTTTCGTCTTAAGTTCACATCCAATCAGGGCCAACTCACTTATTGTCACGTTTCCAGCCATTTTGAATCCCTCCTAAGCTCAACTCCCAGTTCAACTCAATTACACTCCGTGCAAACTCCATTGCTTTTCTACAAGTTAATTTTAGCTTAGTTTTGGATTCAAAAATTTGTATTGGACCCTGGAGTTTTGAAGCTTTTCATAGCCACAAACTACTACCATTATTTTGAAGCTCTACCTTTGTTGTTTTCACGTTTGACTACACAATTTCAAGCAATGGCAATCATTGTTTTCGCAACAAAATCTTTGCATTCAATGCACTAGCCAACCATAGTCAACTGCTCTTTTGTTTGGAGTTGTCTCTTTTATCTTCCCCCCTTTTTTTTGTTACTGTTATTTGATCATCCTTCCAATTAGAGAGTTCCTACAATCATTTGTTGAGCAAAGGAGCTAGCACATTGAGGACCACATTACAAATACTACTCTTGATTTCAGCTTATCTATACCTTGATCAGATTGAGAGTTTCTAGCTTTTATTTATTTATTTTGCTCAGTAGAATAGAGTAGATCAGTTTCCTTTCTTGTATTAGTTTAAATATTTAATTTGAAAAAGATAAATTTGATAGGATGAAGAATTCTTTCTCTCGTCTTTGCACAAAAATATTAGTTTTCTTTGTTGTTTGCAGCCACTCAATAGATTATTGAATGATGAGCATATAGATTTGATTCCAAACACTAGGTAGATATTAAAAAACAAATCAAACACTTTCAATTGTAATCACAATCAATTTTCAGTTTCAAAGCCAACTCTTATTCACACTAACAAGTAGAAAACCCTAGTCAACCCTTGGTAATCAATAGCTGTTGTTTTGCTCTTGATTCTCTTTGTTTTAGTAAATTAAAAATATTGGTTTTAGCTTACTAATTCAGAAAATCAGAATTCAAATAGTTATTTTATTCAGAACGAGTCATTCAGACCTAGTGTGCATCCACCTATAAATACCAAAAATTAGTCTGGCTTGCGTTTGCAAAGATAACCCCTAGACACTTTGTAGCATTGCTACTTAGGATCTAGATTTGATTTTGCATTTACTTGCATGTTAGAAAATCTTAGTTTTCATAATAGATCCATTCATCTACAATCTGAAACTATAAAAACAATTTCATATAGTTTGCACCTAGAAAAGTTAGAAATCAAACTTGCTTTTGTTAGGCTAAATTTTGTTTTCAGTATTGCATGAAACTCAAAAAATGGATAAAAAGAAACACCTCTCTCTCTCTCTTTACTTTCAGTGGTTATTGATTCTTTGCTTTCCATACTTTCATTTCAGCAATCAATTCAATTTCAATTTATTTGCGAAAACCTTGTCGAAATGCGTACAAGTACAAAAACAATCAACAATCAAAACCTTGTCAAAATGCGCACAAGTACCAAAACCATTCCTAAACAAAGCCTTGCCAAAATGAGTGCAAGCAAAAGCCTTGCTCACAAATTTCCAAATAGCAAGCACTTACCCTAAAACACATTCAAAACAAGTTATATGCTTATTCATTACCGACCAATATCTCTCTACCATTGGATGACACTCACTGAGCCTCTTTATTCTCATAGTGCTAGTCCATTTCCTAGAGTGTCTGCTCTCGTTCCAGCAAGTGCACACTAGAGTGATATCGATTCTGATCCTTAGCCATCTTGAAGCCTTAGACGAACAATCTAGCCCTGTAGCCCTTTTAGTAAGACCCCTCTATATTCTTCCCCGCCAAGTAAATAACCTCCAAAATTGAGCCTTTCATATTATTTTTCCTTTGTCTTCGGGTCTAGCTTCATCCTATTTCATTTAGGCTACCTATCGTATCCCATTACGTCAGTTGTCTCGACCAGACCTCGAGAAGTCGAGTGCACAATTTAACGTGTGTTATTCGCGTGCATACATATGCACATTTCCTAAACAACACCATCAAGACTCTTAACAGAAGAATCTATGATCTCGCACCACAAAAGCATTACATATCATCCACAAGCTAATGAACAGGCAAAAGCATAAAACAAAGTCACTAGCTAGATGCTCAAAAAAATATGCATTGTGCAAACGGAAGATTGGGAAGATCAAATTCCCGTGATCATATGGGTGTATAGAACAAATTACAAGCATGCAAGAAGTTTCAATTCGTTTCAGCTAGTTTATGGACTAGAAGCAATTATGCCAAAGGAGTATATAGTTCTTAGACTACACATTGCAAAGATCATGCAACTAGGAGATCACAATTCTCTTCAGGAACGGTTAATGGATTTAACAAGGATGGAGGAAAACAGGCAAAGAGCGCGCTGGACAAAGGAAGTTATCAAACAAAGTCAAAAAGCATGGCATGATCACAACCTGCAATCCAAATTTTTTTCCCATAACAATGAGTATTACTATATGATAGCATATTTAGAGCATTTTCGAGCAAGTTGGGCATTCAATGGAAGGGACCCTATATCATTCATGACATTTAACAATTGTCTTAGAAGATATTCAGGGAACCATTGTACAAGGACGTGGAAATGGCTCCAGGCTTAAGCCTTACTGTCAATAATATCTTTATGATCTCCCTGAAAATTGAGAGAGGTTTGGGAATTTTTATTTAATGTATTGTTTTCTTGTTTTGGTTTTAGGTTTGTGTGTTTTTGTGCAATGCAATCCCTATATCACAGGACTTCAAAACTAAGGTAGAAAAGTTAAAGTCGCAAAGTGTGATTTGAGAACCAACCCAACATGGAAGGAAAACCGTAACACAAAGTCAACACGGGGTCACTAATTAAGTTCGGGAACGAGGCGCTAACAAAGTATGAAGAAAGGACAATCAACAGCGATTCAAAAAGTTGTTAATGACGACACCCTTAAAAGATTGCATATTTCTCAAAAATGGATAGCATGTAAAATTCAGGTGATGTACAATAAAAGAAAGTGGATGAGGGAAAAGACAACACGTCACATCCACCACTCCCGTTAGCCGAACCAATGCTCTGAGTCATTGACTCGATAACATCACATCATCAGCAATCGATTGCAAACTTAGCCATCAAAACACCGCATAGACAGCTCAACACATTCAAAGCGACGAGTAAGATGGCTTCGAGCAGAAAAAGCTATATAAACAAGGGCATGGAGAACACAATGACATTACACATTGTTGAGAACAAAAGCTCTCTACGAATTTCACTTAAATCATTCAATTGCACGCAGAGTGTTTGGACCACCCGTTCAGCCGAAAACAATTGTTCAAATACAACTGCAACAGCAACCATGGATCATGCACAGCTTTTGATTCCCCTTATCGATGCACAAAAGGAAGAAATGGGGATTCGTTTAAGGCTCAGACAGACAGGATATCATGATCCCAATCCATTTGAATTTATTAATACAGCAAAGGCTAATTTATTTGTTCCAGATCAGTGAGCAACAACACAAGTGGGAACCCTAACTTTCCAAAACCCCCTACGAGGATCTGATGCAGAGCACCTCATCAAGCTCCCTACATTTGGGCAATTGGATGAAGCAATGATGACACTTCTCAACAGATATAATGAAGGTGCAATCCATCTTTCTTAGGATGTCACAATATACATCAATCCAGTGACCACGGCACAGGAAATGGGACTTCCAGCATGTGGTAAATCTCTGCTACAATATAAAAGGCTCCTCCCACTCATTCCACCACAAGGGAAAAATACAGTAGGGCATCCAGGGGCATCCCTATTGACTCGGTGGAGAATATTTCTGTGTGCACTCTCTGAATGCATAACCACGCGCTTTTGGCAGACTACCAATATTGCAAGACAGGCTACAAAAGGGGTCATCAATATTTCATATTGAACGATTCGACTGCAAGAGAATTTCAATTGGCCAGAGTTTTTGGTCTTTGAGCTCACAGTAACATAGAGAAGGTTGTCAATGGAACGTCGTGGGTGTTCCAATATCAGTTCTTGGTGCTCTTGCTTCACCCTACGGAAATCTACAGATTGACTAATCAACCCGCATGTGGATTTCTGGGTTGCGGCCGCATTTGCCAACATTGCCTAGGCCAAAATAAGTCAATACTATGAGCAACTTGGCAAATTCAACACATGGTGGGTGAAAGTCTAGCAACTCATTCTTTCGCACCCTCGAGTACCTGCCAATGTCATGCAATACTTGGGGCAACATGCTTCAGTCACTCAGCTCCACAACGGGATCCAAATCAAGGTTCATGAGCTTCCTAAGGCACCAATAACTTCATTACCATTTTTCATTGAGATGTTGGATGTGCAGGCCAAAGTCCTGCGACAAAAAGCTTTGGTTGCTCATTGTGTTCCACCATTGTGATCTATACCTTCAAGTGCACAACAACCATCGACCCAACCATCAACAACACAACCACAAGCGAAGGCACAGACACTGCGAGAGACAGAAGCAACCCCATCATAGACTGTTGAAGGGAAGAGAAAGGCAACAACGCGCAAAGCTTCACCACCTCCTCCAGAGAAGAAGACAAGCAATACTAAATGTTGGCCTTCCGATAGGAATGTTCCACACATCGCAACAAGATATGATCTAACTCAGTCGGGAGTTACAGGGGAGGATGTGTACAAAATCCATGATTTAAGACATAGGCACTGAGGTCTATGAAGAATAAGAAGGAAAAGAGTTTTTCTTTTGGAAAGCAGTGCACACTTGTCAAGTGTGCATAACAATGTTCCAAAGATCTTGTTGGTGGATATTTCAACACTTCCTGCATCCATAATTGTTGACACGATGGTGGAGGAGCAAGATGCACATGCAGGATGGCTCCGATTTTTGAGGAAGCACCAAGTGCAGGGTCTTCAATGGCTCAAGCAAGCCCAAAACAAGAAGAAAACCCATAACAACCATTGATACATATGCCTACAACCCATATTGTGCCCCATTTATCACCAAACATTGTAGTGCATATGAGTTCCTTTGTTAAACCTCATCCAGTGGAGGAAGTTGAGCCACAGGAAGCTCACGTTCTTGGACAACCACCCTAGGAAACAATTCGGACTTACAAGCAGCTCAAGAAGACTTTGGTCCCCCTAGCTAGGCCAAAACAATCAACATGCAGGCGCACTATCATGGAGTCACCGTCTTCCTCTTCTACTTCACAGTCATTCTCAGATCCTGACTCGTCAACTCTAATGCAAGGCCTAAAAGAGACTAAATAACAATAGCCAGAGTAGCCAACCACAAGCAAAAATTGCAACACAAGAACAAGCTGTCAAGGATCAACTCAGGGAAAAGAAGGATCGAAAGGCGGCTGCAAAGAATGCTAGAAAGTAGAAAAAGAAAGAGTAAAGGAAGAAGTGGCACGCAAGGCTATCAAAGAGGAGCAGCAAAAGAAGCAAGAAGAGAAGAAGCAAGACGAAGTTGTGACAAAGGCGAAAGAACAAGCAACTCTGGAAGCGCAAGCAACACAGAAACAAAAGGTTGAAGTTGTCACAACAACAAACACCAAAGAAGATAAATCAAGAGAAGTCCTACGTAAAGTGGACAAAGAAATGCAGAAGCAAGCCAAAGAGCACGCGGCCAAGGAGCAAGCAAAGGCAGCTGCCAAAGCAAAGGTAGAAGCAGAGCGCACAATGCAGGAAGAAATCGTAGTGAAACAAACAACAGATTCGTCTGAGAAAGTTGTGATACCCAAAGTCTAGCAGCCATCTTCTACATCACAAGGCTCAAGGTCCACTCAAGGGGCTGCACAACAAGAGGCATCTCAACATAGGCCACCATTCCCTAGCCAATGTTTGTGGGATGTACTTGGAACCTCAGCTCAACAAACAACTTTTTCTCTACCAATGGCGCAAATCAAGAAGGCACTTCCAACATCTACAACTTCAAGTTTGGCTCTGGCCACAACTGTATAAGAAGCATGGCCCGATATTTCCCAAATTCCACTGTCAAGGCAAATTGAAGGAGCAACTGCATTCCAAGAGTCTATCACTCAGAAGGCTTTTGCGCGAGAGCAAGAGGCATCACAACTAAGGGAGGAAAACATAGGCCTACACCTCCACCTCACCAAAACTCGTCAAGTCATTGAAAACACCTGCCTTGCATTGGTCACTCAAGTCTTGGATGACCAAGTAATGTCTGCGGATATCCAGTTCACAACCCT
Organism: Torreya grandis; assembly: GCA_037957365.1. Lineage (NCBI taxonomy): Eukaryota > Viridiplantae > Streptophyta > Pinopsida > Cupressales > Taxaceae > Torreya > Torreya grandis. Next base: position 520,822 of record JARHVA010006090.1, read on the forward strand.
CCACTTCCAGCTCACAAAAGACTAGCTCACTGAGCAGAAGCTACAACAGCTTCGCACACAAGGTCAAAATATCAAGGCAAAAACACAGGGAATTTTTGAACTACTAGAAGAATATGAACAAGTCTTGGATACGGCTATGAACCATGCTCAACACATAGCTCGATGCATGCTCAACTGGAAGCAGCAGTTGAACATTACATGGTTTGAGGCCAAACCAAAGTTCACCAAGGCGGATAAATCCAAAGCTACAATGGAAGATCAATCGGTTACCTTTGATGCACATGATATCGCAATCATTGCAATCAAAGAGACAGTGTCATGCATAAGCTACAAACTTGACAAAATGATATGCTAAGCAATACATTTGTTGGCATTCAGACGCAGAGGCATGCAGATCGCCTAGAAGAGCTATCACTATAAATCCAGCAAAAAGTGTCGAACATTAGGCCACTCCTCACTATCACAGAAGAAGACTATATTCAGAATTTGATGGGGTGCCAAGTCTTGCCATGCACTATGATCAATATGGTGTGGGAAATGTTCAAAAAGGACTTGTCCCATTTGGATAGCTCCATCACAGAAATCATTCAAGAGCCACAATTCATCCCTCCAAACCAACTCCTAAACGAGCTTCATTAGAAAAGGGTCGCCGTAACCACTCAACCAACCATCCAACCTTATTAGCAAACACCGCCAACACCTGATTCTACAACTACGACTTCTTCGGCAACAACTCCAGCAACAACTTCTTGATCTCCCTCAATACCATCAACATAACCTCTGCCTCCACCTTCTCTAAAGGTATTGCACACATTTCAATTTTGAAATTTTAAAGAATTTTTTTAGTAGGAAGGCCATAAGCATTAGAAACAAGGCCAGGTTGATTGAAATATGTAAAGGGCGGCCATCGGGTTATGTTAATCTATTGAAAACCCGAAAAGGCGGTAGATTAATATGCTACTTAGTTGAAACACTGAAAGGTCAGCTAAATAGTCCGCATGAGTTGAAAACCAGTACACGGCACCTTAAGCAATTACCTCAAGTAAAGTTTTTGGATGAATTCCTTAGAGCAGCGAATTTTCTCAACATCAGCACAAGGCACACTTCTTGTGGCTATCTTGAGATGAGCCAATTGTTCAAATCCAGGAAAGTGTTGGGAATAGAATGGAATTGCAAAACAGCAAAGTATAGATGTTTGACAAGTGTGTGATAGATATTAGCCAGTATAATGTATTGTATTTTAGATGCATTCGGTATATATATGTAGTTCAAAAGTCTTTGGAATGTGAAAAGACTCATTCATGCTTGAATTTAAAGGAAGGAATGCAAAGCGACAATGTATTGTAAAAGTCTATAAATAGCGATCACTTCTAATGGAAAGGAGTTCCAAAAATATACAGATCAAAATAGAGATTTGATGATGGTTTACCTGAATGTCCTCTATCCTTGTTCTGTGCGTAGTGAATGTTCTATTTTTCTCAAATCTGTTTAACCATTAAAATTTATCATGCATGTTTTGTACTTGTTAATCTACATTTTTAGAGTTATTACATAATTCCCAACTTAGAAAAGTCTTTGTTTGATATGTGATCATGACTGCGTTTTGATCTTGCTTCTTGTATACACAATATTTTCAACTATTATCAAATAAGGATGCTTTACATCTTGCAGAAACCCATCGAGACTCGATCTCTCTGAGTGCACGCCCTAAGGGGTGCACCAAGAAAGGGATGGGTAGACCATTGATGCTTCGCAGGATTGTTGTCCCTTATTGTCACATTATTACCAATCCAACTAGATCCTAAAACCATTCCCTAAGCTATTACTCCTTTGTTACGCACTCCTCAAGTCTTTTCCCACTTACCATCCTTTTTTTCCTCACCTTAATCCCCTTTTCTCAGTCAATTGTACTAGGTCGACTGAGTCAACCCTGTATAGTTTCGAATAATTTTCACTTAGGAACTAGTTTGGCCTTTGGCCGACCTAGCTCATGACCTAGTGAATAATTGTCCAGAATTGTGCTAGGTGAACTGGGTCGACCCTATCGGCTGAGATTTTCGGAAGGGTTTAGGGTCAAATCCGCCTAAATATACAAGATCATTTTCTCATTATTTCAATAAGCAATCAAGATTTATTATTCGCTCGCGCTTCTTTAAAATCTGTTCTTCCACCATTCTACTTGAGGAGTCTTAGCTTAAGATTTCTACTTGGAGAATCTAGTCTTGTGGATAAATATTGGATGCTTTGACCTTTCTTAGTGATTCTTACAAACCACAACCTCTTGCAAAGCCCCTTTGACCAAGGGAGAGATTGAGTCTCGACGAGTTCATCATTCAAGTAAGTATTCTCTAACTTTGCTCCTATCTTTAGTAGATAGAAGTAGCATAAGTATTGGCTTCAAATAATTATTACTCTTCATATTCCATGTATTAGGGTCTTACTCATACATAGCTTAATTGAGATTCTCCTATACATGTTTTGATTTACTAACCCCTCATGTTGTGCCACAAGCTTTGGTGAGCACTAGATTAGATTTGCTTTAACTGTTATTAGTTTAGGTGAAATATCAAAACACAAGACTCCCTTAGGGTTATTGCGTGATTGTGCTTGACTGGAGGCTTTGGAACCCTCCCTAGAACAATGCATTGCGGTAAGAGATCCCCTTATCGGGTCTAGCGGATCCTCATATTGGTCATGTTCCCACTTAACAAATATGTCCCCAATCAAAAGTGTACGGTATGATCTATTTTTTCCAAGTTGGGATTTATTTATAGACATGATGCATTTCTGATTGCATACACTTCCTACTTTCCACATAAAAAACAAATTTCCATGTTTTGATGGGTTTCCCAGAAACCTCTACTAACACAAAGTGCATTCGTTGCTCAGTCAAAAGGAAAATGGAAATATATCCCTACTGATTCATCTTCTAAGTACCAGGGAAAGTGTTTTATTGTCATACAGTTGAGTATCTCAAAAAGGATTGTCAGAAGTGATAGTATGCACTTTCCCAACAAAGTAGTGAAGCGGCTAATGTGGCAGCAATTGAAGAAGAATGGGATTCTGAGGAAGAGTATGCCCCCGTGGCATTATACTCAAATGATCATGCTACCAGTGCTTGGTTCATTAATTCTAACACATCCGGACATTTCACGTGTCATAAGGACTAATATGTCACATTTCTTGCAAGTACAAAAATGTATGATTGTGCTTTATTAGTTGATGGGGAGTCACTTGCAGTAGAGGGGATAGGAGATGTTTGCATAGTATTAAATAATGCGAAAAAATCATAATAAGGAATGTTAGATGTGTTCCTGGCCTAAATAAAAATCTTGTCTATAAATCAATTAACAGAAAATCCAAACATTGTTGTAAATTTCTCTGGGAAGAAATGTATTGTGTCTAATGTCAAACAGGACAAAGTAATTGCCCTAGGTATTGGACAAGGTGGCTTGTGTAGGCTTGTTGACTCTACCACAGTCAACGCAAATGCATGTGTGGAGGGAAACTCCACCATACAATAAGAGTTGAAGGATGAAATTTCTCATAGGCTTGTTGACCCCACTCTAGTTAACTTACATGCACTAGTTGTGGGGGATATCCACTATAAAGGATGTATAGGAGGATGCAATTCCTCAATCCCATTCAAATGCACAAGTAGTGTGCAAGGGGATGTTATGCTTAAGTCACAAGCATTGGCTCAGAAGAACAAATAAAAGGTTGTTACTTAAACAAAGCATGGTCATTTTGCTCTCGCTTTTGACCTTTGTATGGCACCAAAACAATAGGTTACAGAACCCATTGGCTGCATATGGGTGGGCAAAAAATGTACTTTGGACAAGTACATGGCTCATCTTGTTGCAAAAGGCTTTTCCCAAGAGCGAACAGATAACTAGTTGGTTTTTACTCCCACTGCTATTGCAGATATGGTCACTTCTCGATTGCTTCTCTCCAGAGATATGTACGAGGAGTTCTATATGGTGCAATCTGAAGGTTTTCAAGTTGGCTATGATCATTTACTTTGTAGAATGATTAAGTACATGTATGGACTTCAGCAAGCTCCATGAGCCTAGTATACTTTGTTTGAGCAACATCTCCAAAATTATGGATTCAAAACTATGGAGATCAAGCTGAAGTTATCAAACAATAATGATTTATCATTGGTCAATGAATCACCCTACAATGGATTGGTGGACAGCTTGATACATCTTATGTCCACATGACCGGATCTTTGTTTTGTTGTTGGCTATCCTTTTCAATTTTTGTTTACAGCAAAGTTCCCACAATGGACAGCAACAAAATGTCAAAGGACTGGAGATTTCACGTTGATATCTTTAGAACAATCTGTAGATGTAATAACTAAACTCTTTGGTCTCATTGTGTATGTAAAATTTCAGGACAAGACTCCAGTTTAGTCATTAGGGGAGGGTGTTAAAGTTATTAATTAGCTATTATTTAATGTTTAACCAATGGGCGATTATCGACCTTCCTGATTGAATGTTACCACTTTTTGCTTAATAAAAAGACAGACACACAAGTGTGTGTGTCGTATGCCTTGCATTTCTCTTCATTCTTTTAGCATTCAATTGCTAACAAATACTAGTGTAAACAAGACCCTAAGTTATGAAAAGTAAATGAATACAAAGAGGGATAACACTGGAGGGGTTAAACCCTGAACTTTAATGTCTAAGTAAAAGTAAAGATAAAATTTGTGCAAAGGACCTCTCAGTGAAGTATCAAGCAATAGATGATAAAACTGTGTGATCATGGCAAGGGACCAACGATGTCACATGTTTGTATAAGGCTTGGAGCTGAAGAACCATAAACATCATCTATCATCGCAAAACAGCCAATGCAGATTTAGGATTAAACCCTAAACCTTAAGATATAAGTACAAGTACAAACAGTTTTGTGAGAGGGGGGCTCTTAATGAAGTATCAAGTAGTAGATGATAAAAGTGTGAGATCATGGTGAGAAACCAATGACATCACATGTTTGTAATAAGGCTTGGAACTAAAAGGACCAAAACATCATCTATCATCACAAAACGGCCAATGCATGATCTACAAATGCTCATTAGGGAATGTCCAAGGTTGATGGCATCAAGCTGGACAATCCTCAGTGCAATTTGAGTACTCCCCTTAGGACCTCACCTAACATCCAAAACAGATGAACATCTTGTGGTAGACAAAAAACTAGAAATGTGTGATTGCCTTTGTGATCCTAGTTGTGGACAAGGGAAAATCCCTTTACATTGAAACAATGCAGATTACTCCACCTAGAGTGAGACTAAGCGATCAACAATTCATCTAGCCACGACTCAACTTAAGTAGGAGATGACATTATCATCAATGATAGCTAGCCACCCTGCCTTATAAGTTTAATTCAAGGGATGCCACAATTGACATGGTGACTACATTTTTTCCTTGGAGTGGCAACATCGAACATGTGGATCCCGTGACTATGAAAGTAAACCTAGCGAAAGAAGCCCATCTTCAAAATAAATGGAGGCAATTCAAATCATTTGTTAAAGGCTACTTTACAAGGTACTGCCTTGTATGCCCCTCTACTCATACTTTTACAGTTCTAGTAATGGTACTTATTCGGGTACCTCTTGAGTTCTATTATCTTGGGTACTTGATTGTCAAAATAAAAATCTCATAAAAATGTGTTGGTCCAGGTAAGTAAGTCAAAATAAAAACAAACAAAACAATGATTAACAAAAATATTAAAAACACATTTAAAAACATTAATAAACACAACTAAACTATTATTAGTCCATTGTGTCTAGTTCTGTAGACACCTAATTTTGGTAGAAGACCCTTTTTTATCAGGTCTTTTCCATGTTTTATCACACTTGGTCCATGTGCACACATTTGGCTATTTCAGCACATTTTTCCCTTGTGTTAGGCCTCGTATCATCATCCTTTGACTTAGGTCTTCAGCATAACATTAGCTATCAAAATTCTCCCACATATATGTTTGCAATGCTTCAACTATGCAAACATACATAGCCACATAATCCAACTAACAGCCAATAAGCTGACAAACATGATTAATAGATGTAGATTAAATTCACGTTTTATTCAATTTTAGTCAAGTTCATAAAGTTCAAGTATGTCTACTAATAGCTTGCACCTCGTGTCATGTAAAATGCACACATATATGCATGGACTTTTGAATATGCTCACACAACTGGAATTCCATATCACCTAGTTCGAGAATAGGATTTAGTTGCTAAGCAAAACAAAAGAAACATACTTAGCAACCAAAAACAGAAACTCCACTAGCTATATAAAAATTTGATATTCCATGTGAACAATTTTTTAGAATTCATACAAGAAATCATAGTAGAAAACAACCTTGGAATTGAAAAATAAACCATGGTTTGTCATGCTTTTTCGTCGTGTGTATAAAACACTCTTCTTTTGGAGAGAGTTAGTCAACCTTGACCACTCTCTATCTCACCTTAACTAAACTAAAAAATTATATATGAAGCAAGTTCCACGTGCTTTCGGATATGTGCTTGAAAAGGTTTCTATATATTATTTTTTCCCCATTCTTTTTTTCTTCAAACATATTTGCCGGTTTTTAACCTCGTACTTTTTTACAGGGATGAAAACTATGAATAGAGTTGTTGCCTAAGTTATATGAGCCATCATAGTCAAAGAGTCATCACATCTTGTGGAGAAAACAGTAAGAGACCAGCAAATATTGTCTTGACTCTTAATGAAACATTATGATTGTACAAAATCAGCCCTTCTAAAATGGCATTCAAGACTATTAATGTGTATTCGTGTACTATAATGCTAAGAGAGGAAAATAAAAAGCCTAACCTTGTTCAATTGTTGTAGCAACATTAGGAATTGCAACCTTTTGGCCAAAAATCAACAAACTTTGTGACATAGTCAATATATTCTAGGTGCAAGGGATTAGATCAGTCACTATGCTTAGAGTGCTATGCTTTTAACCTATACTGCATCTAGGGATATGTGTGGCCGACTTGTAGTTTAAATACCTTCATATTATCTTATTGCAATTCTCTATGGTCTTAGTATGGTCGGCCTATAGAATAACCTTGGCTAAGTAGAGTAGATATAGGAGATAGTGGTTAATCTTTTAACATCATGTTGCAAATTATATTCTTATTACATTGTTGTAAAAGTTGCCCCATCGAAGTGGCTCAATCATGATATTCAAGTATTATGCTCTTTTGTCAATTATTGTAGTGGATCTGCTCATTTTGTTCTTAGTTTTGCGATATATTATTTTATTGTTGCAAACCATCTAAGTAATTTCATTACAAGTGGTCAGAGCTTTGATTTAGGCAAATTCTGTGATGCAGTTTATTCTATATTTGGCATCCTGAGCACTAGAAATTCAAAAAAACATAACTCGAGTTTGGAAAAAATTTTACCTTGTGCAAATTAACAGTTGTTGGATTCATCTCTACAAGACGATCGCAACGATATATTCTACAGGTACACTTTTTCGGGCTAAAAATTTTCACCCTTGCGCACATTAGTAGTCGTTGGATTCATCTTGGCGAAGCAATCGCATCGATATCATCTACTAGTACACTTTTGTTTCGTGGTTTTAACCCTCCTAAGGTTTGTGCATGGCTTGGCCTAACACTCATGGGTGCAGGAAAGGGCAAAAAATGCCTAAAACTCCTCATAAGGATGACATGGAGTCTAAAACTTTTGATTCGTGTATTTCAGAGGGAGTTTAATAACTTAAGTCAAAGTTGCATGGCATGTTACATAAAAATGATCTCAATGCGGTTAAAGGAGACATCACAAGGCTAAGAGGGGACCTGAATGGCTTGCAGGATCAATTGCAACAAATAACCGGGCAATTGGCCAACTTTTCAGCTCAACCATTACAAAATAACCCCCCACTCCAGTTTGGTTCTCCAAACAATCACAACGACAATCCTAAGACGAAGCCGTTGTTGCCAAAAGTGGACCTGCACAAGTTTGATGGTAATGATCCACTCATGTGCCTTTGTTCACAAAAGGTGGTCATGACCACTTTGTATCTGGGACCTAAGAAGTTCATTTGAAATTGTTGGTTATGTGTTCAAAAGAAAAAGAAAGGTGTCCCAGTTTCATGGTCGATATTTTCCGAGTTGCAACTCCACTATCGCAACAATGTCTCTAAAAACTACTTCAACCAAGTTGCACCAAACTGGGACTGTAAAGGATTACATTTATCAATTTCAAAATCTCTCCTTAAGTGTGGTGGACATCACTGAGGAAAATCTAATTGACCTATTTTTGAGTGGCCTCAAAGATAGCATCCAATTGGTGGTTCATATGTTTCATCCCAATAATGTATCTGAAGCCATACCAAGGGCATGCATGGTTGAGGACAAAGTGCTAATCAAAAGAAGACCTTTCCCTAATGTTCATGAACGCACCTTCCCAACACCATCATTTTCGCAACCTACCAGATTGACACCTCAACAAATTGAAGAAAAGCATGCAAAAGGGGTGTGTTTTGGCTACGATAGAAAATGGAGCAAAGGACATCGATGTGTTGAAAAGAAGTTGTTTTACATTGAAGGCGCCAATGAGGAGGAAGAAGATGATGAGGATTCAAGGGTAGGTTTGGAAGAACCCAAGGATGAATCTGAAGATTCTCAACCTACTATTTTCTGTCATGCACTTTCAGGAATCAATACTCCTCAAACTTTTAAGTTGGTGGGTTTCTTGAAGAAATATAAGGTGACTGTGTTACTTGACTTTGGGAATACACATAACTTCATCAACGGTAAGTTGGCTACTTGTATGAACTGTTTCATTTACCCAGCCCGAAAATTTCAGATCATGATTGCAGATGGTGGTACTGTCAACTGTCGTAAAAAAATGTCATAGCATTAAGCTTGCTATGAGAGACTGCTAGTTAGATTCTCCTATGTATGTTATTCCCATGGGAGCAGCTAACATTGTTTTGGGAGTGCAATGACTTGCCACTTTACGAGCTAAAACTTAGAAATTGGTTAGTTCCCATCAGATGATGAAGATTCTCAAGAAAGGGTAAATAGAGATGTGGCACACTTTTTTCCATAGAGATTCAACCCAAGGAATCTACATATCCTAATTTGCAAAGGGTGTTGGATGACCATTATGTTGTTTTTGGTGACATGCCGAAAGGATTTCCTCCAAGCCGTGCACATGATCATGCCATCAAGGTCATTCCATGAAGTACACCACCCAACATCAGACCCTCCAAGTATCCCTAGGCCCAAAAGAGTGAAATTAAAAAGATGGTACAAAAGATGTTGGAGGCAAGAATCGTCTGACACAGTGAAAGCGAATATTCCTCCCCTATGGTCATGGTGCAAAAAAAAGATGACACTTGGAGGATGTGCCCAAACTACAAAGAACTCAACACGTGTAACATCAAATATAAGTTTCCTATTCTGGTAATTGATGATTTGCTAAATGAATTGCATGGTGTTGTTTATTTTACCAAGTTAGCCCTACGCTCTTGGTATCATCAAATTCGAATCCGCGATAAGAACATACCTAAAACAACTTTCAGAACTCATGAAGGCCACTATGAATTTATAGTCATGTCTTTTGACCTCACAAATGCACCATCTACATTTCAGAGTTTGATGAATACTGTTTTTAAGCCATTTTTGAGAAAGTTTGTATTGGTGTTTTTTGATGATATCCTCATCTTCAATAAAAATTGAGAAGACAATTAGAAACATGTGAAACAAGTACTTTCAATTCTAGAATATTAGCATTATGTCAAACCTTCTAAATGTGCTTTTGGTGTCCAAGAGATGGAGTACTTAGGTCATCTTGTTTCACATGGAGTGAAATTTGATCCTAAAAAAATCCAAATGATGATGGAGTGGCAAGTTCCCAAGACCCTCAAGAACCTCTGAAGATTTCTGGGGCTAATTGGTTACTATCGCAAGTTTGTCAAAAATTATAGTAGCATTTCAACTCCATTCACCTCTTTGTTAAGAAAGACTCCTTCTAGTAAACCGATTCAACTACCAAGGCATTTGAACAGTTGAAAATGACTATGTGCACAACTCTAATTTTGAATACTCCTAATTTTTCAAAAACTTTTGTTGTGGAGTGTGACACATCGAGATATGGCATGGGACAGTACTCATGCAATAAGGCAGACCACTGGCATTTGAAAGTCACCAATTGAAGGAAAAAAATAGGCTCAAACCAATCTATGAGAAAGAGATGATGGCTATTTTGCATGCAGTCAAGCAATGAAGACCTTACCTGATGGGTCGTCACTTTCAGGGGAAGACCGATCATGATAACCTCAAATGTTTTTTGGAACAACAATTGTCATCTGAAGAACAACAAAAATACGTGACTAAAATGTTAGACTATGATTTTGAAATAGTATATAAGAAATGAGAAGATAATGTGGTGGTAAATGCCCTCTCCCAATAGAATGAATCAGTTGAGGCATTGTTATGTGCCATGACCATGTGACAAGCAGATTGGCTAGAAGAAGCAAGATCGGGATGGGAGAATGACAGTGCTACCAAGGATTTGATTCAGAATCTTCAGCAAGGTCCCAATGAATCTAAAAAATTTACATGGAAGGGGTGTGCATTATGGTATAAAGATAGATTATACCTTTGTAAGCATTCTCTCCTCAAACATGGAATTCTTCAGGAACTTCATGCCTCTCCACTCGGAGGTCATTCTAGATTTTTGAAAACGTATCATAGAATCAAGCAAGATTTATTTTCGGAAGGACTAAAAGGGGATGCCCAGAAATATGTGGTTGAATGCATGGTATGTCAACAAAACAAAGGTGAAACCATTAACACCCCAGGGCTTTTGCAATCTTTATCCATCCTAGCCAGCATTGGGAGGAGGTTTCGATGGATTTCATTATTGAGTTACTGCACTCTGAGGGTAAAAATGTTCTCATCGTAGTTATGGATCGACTCACCAAGTATGTTCATCTTTATTTCTTGTCACAGCGATTTGTTGCTAGTACAATAGCTTCTATTTTTCTCAATACAATTCAAAAAATGCATGGTACTCCAAAGATCATTGTAAGTGACCGAGATCCCATATTTACTAATAATTTTTGGATTGAATTATTTGCATGTTTGAGCACCCAGTTGGCTCATAGCTCGTCCTATCATCCTCAATCTGATGGACAAACAGAGATTGTCAACAAATGTCTAAAAAGGTATTTCATTGTGTTGTTTCCGACAAACAGGACAAATGGGTTCATTGGTTGCCACTTGCCAAATGGTGGTATAACACTTGTTCCAAAATGTCTCCCTTTTGTGGCAATGTATGGGTATCAGCGCCCATCCATCACTTCAACCTTGACAGTGCATCCCAAGGTTTGTGTTGTGAGGAACGGATTCACCATCAACAGGATGTATCAGTTAGTTTGCAAGAGAATTTAGCAATGGCACAAAATAGAATGAAGCAGCAAGCATATCAACACCATAGTGAGCAGCATTTTGACATAGGTGATACGAACTTTGTGCGTTTGTAGCAGTATAAACAGATGTCTCTAAAGCAATAGAAAAAAAAATAACAAGTTGTCACCAAAGTATTATGGCCCTTATCAGATCTTGTAGAAAATTGGTAGTGTGGCTTACAAGCTGGAATTGCCCCCGTCCACTCGCATACATCAAGTATTCCATGTATCTTCCCTGAAGAAAGTAATTGACCACAAAGTTTCCACTCATACTGAGTTACCTGAATTGGATGAAAAACGCTGAGTCATTCTGGGGCCCGAAGAGATCCTTCACACGCGCACTAAGCAAATGCGGACTAAAGCGATTAAAGAGTATTTGATCAAATGGAAGAATCTACATTCTGAAGATGCAACATGGAAGGATGAAATGTTCCTACAACATCTTGGTTTGATTCAACATTGAGAACAATGTTGTTCTGAAGGGGAGGGACATCCTACGCCCTTAACCTATAGTGCATCTAGGGATATGTGTGACCGACATGTGCCTTACATACCTTCATAGTATCTTATTGCAATTCTCTATGTTCTTAGTATAGTCGGCCTATGGAATAACATTGGCTAAGTAGAGTATATACAGGGGGTAGTGGTTAGTCTTTTATCATCATATTGCAAATTTTGTTCTTATTCCATTGTTGTGGAGGTTGCCCCCTCAAAATGGCTCGGCCATAATATTCAATTATTCTGCCCTTTCGTCAATTGTTGTTGTGGATTTGCTTATTTTGTTCTTAATTCTATGATATATTATTCTATTGTTGCAAATCGTCTTAGTAATTTCAGAATAGCATATGAAGGTCATCTTAAATGAAAACTGAAAAAAAAATCAAATGTACAAAACAAATCATCAGAGCCTTATTTCCAAGGACACAATCCAAAAGACACCTTTCCAAGGACATGATCCAAAATACACATACTTTTTTTTAAACGTAAGCTGGTGGTGTTTTTTGAAACTTTTCCATTTTATAATATTTTCAACCTATTTTCAAAATCCATGTTCTAAGAGTAGCAAGTTATTCTTTATTTTCACACATACTTCAAAATGGCACATTAAATGCTTGATATATGTTTTAAGATATTCTCAATGTAATTTGGTTGCTTTTAGATACCTGATAGTCAACCCCTTTAGTAAGAACCAATCGAGCAAAACCAAGCAAAAGTAGTGGGCTTACACTCTTAATTGTCTCTCCATGTTTCCTGGAATGATACATTGCATGTTTAATATCATAGCCATCCACATTTGTTAAAACAATAGTAAATCTGTTTTTTTCTCATTTGAATATTTTACAGAATCTAATTTTAATTTTACTATCACCTATAATAATAAATTTGAAATTGCATTCTGTAAAACACTTAAAAATCAAAAGACTAGTAGAACAGGCAGTGAAATAGGGACCCTAGGTTTTGACTATTCAATAGTGGGATTTTGCAAAAAAAAGTAACTTTTTAATCAAAAAGAAAGAAGAAATTGTGCTTAATAAAGTAGAAAGTGGATTGTCTCCATTTCAAGTACTTAAAAAGAATGCGTAACAAGCATTCAGAATCATATTACTAGAGGACTACACAGTCGATTAGGTTCTCTAGGATTTGACTATTTGATAATGGCAGTTTGCAAAAACAAAAACAAAGAAATCTTAATCAAAAAGACACAAAGAAAAATTGTGCTCAGTAAAATATAAAGTGGATCATCACCATTTAAAGTATTTAAAATGAATGCATAGCACGTATTCAAAACCAGCCAAAGGCAACAAATTACATAATTATTCTCCTCACACTAACAAAGAGAAACATCATTCATTAAGATGAATTCTATAAGGAAAATGTATTTCACTTATTGTTATAAATTTGAAAAAAATCCAATTAACCTTATAAACTACTTTGATCTATAATTAGCCAAAGTAGAACATGGTAGCGCATGTAAGGAACTCAAATGTGAATGAAAAAGATGAGAAGTTTTATTTATTTCCATATTACAGTGCATGCTCTTTGATCCAATTCGATGTTTTTTCCAAGCATTTTTCTAATCTAGTAAAGATATTTATTGATAGAGGTAGTCAAATACCAAACTTGTAAAATAGCTATCCAACAACTAATCATGGATTACATAAAACATTAAATGCAACAATAATATTACATCAGCATTCGCAGGTTAACATAGACAATTGCAATGTTAGAGTAGGGGTTTATTATTTTCTCATATTTATTTATTCTAGGCTTTTTCCCTCACTTGGAGTTTTCCTACTTTCATGGAGAACTTATTTAGGTGACCAGATGACTAGGAAGTAACTCCCTTGACCGGCTATTATGGGTATGCGAGTTACTCCTCTATTCTTGGCTCTATTGACCACCTTTTGTGGAGTTACTCAGCGCTCTCCTATTTGTACTTCTCACATTTGTGAGCGTTGTTAATAGAAGATTGGTTTTGCTCTATGCTTGTTTGTACAATATTCTTGTATTATTGATTTCATTTTGCTTTCATCTACATTGTGGTGTGCACTTACTTAGTTCGTGTGATCACTAAACTAGTACATTCGTTCTATCCGTTGACCTTGGCTTCAACCCCGATATAGTATTAGAGCCACCCCGGTAATCATATGTTTGGTTATGTTAGTATTATTCTGAAATTTAAAGTTTATTTGCATATATTGTGATGCATTTTTTAGAGAGTTCAGAAAAAAAATTAGGGTAATTTTTGAAATCTCAAAAACCATGGGATTTGTTAAAAAATTGTAGGGGGCTCAGTTTTTTAAAAATAAGGGGTGTTACTACTTTTGGAGGTGACTTTTTGTACAAGGTTTATACTTCACAGAAGCACCTTTGCATGTTGCCTTCAATAAGTTCACACCCTGGTTTTGGTTTTAAACAACCTGGTTGGTGGATTCAAGCAGCGTGCTAAGTTGTTTCACGGCTTCTGGTGGGATTCCATGGCCTACTCTCAGACCTACAACCCTCCACTCTTGTTCAATGGCCTTCACCTAGTGAATGTGCGCACCTTTTACTCAGATTGGAATATTTAGCACTATGAGACCTAGTTTTTTCTGGGTCACATTCCTTCCTTGCTCCTATGGACTGCACATTGACGCTTCAGTTTGTTTGGGACGACTTGTTGGGTTCATTATGCCCTATTGGAACAGCATGCTCTCTATACACAGTCCATCGGCCTCTTAACAGGGCTGCATCAAGTTTCCCTACCGGCCCTTCTCCTTCATGCAAAGGTTTGCAGTTTTCTCTAACCCTTTGTCCTGCCTCGATTGAAGTGGTTTCAAAAGCCACTTTAAACAGTTATTTCCTAGTTTTTCCCTTTAGATTTGTTTTAGGTTTAAAATCTTTTTCGTAAGTCAATATCAATTCACCAAATTGATGATTGAAATATTTGATCATTAAGCTTTTTATTAGAAAAAAAAAGTTTTTTTTATTGGGGAAGATTATTAAAGGAAGAGTACCTTTTGTTTTTTTAATTAAAAAATATATATTGTAAGGGTTTCTTGACATAACAGAAATTTTTTTGAATGTTTTTTAATAAAACAATATATTGTGAGCTTTTTTAAAGACAGGAGAGTTGATTGTTTTTGGGGCGCTTCATTTTTCCGCTCGACGAAGACCGAAGGGTGAAGTCCGATTTGGCAGGTGGTTAAACCCCCTCACATTCAAACAATCACTTCTTTTTTTCCCCTCTTGCTCACTTTGTATACTGCTCTTGGATGCATTATTGGTTGTGCCTGACGTCCTCGTTTTGTTTTGCAAAACACATCTTTTTCGACATTTGCATTGATTGCTCAAAACACATTCTCAATTGTGCCCAATGTCTTTTGAGCATGCATTGATTGCAACATTCAGGGGAGATTCACCATTTCATAGTTCGGGGAAAGGAGCGGGGGAGCGAGGGGTTAAGGGGCGACGAGGGTGTTGTGTTTCTGGGTCATTTTCTATTTTGTTTTGCACTTTCATTTCTGTAACAACTAAAATCACTACACTTAATTTTTACACAAAATGGATACAAGTTCAACTAACCCTCTAACACCATTTAATTATCATGAACGAAAAATTAAAATGCAAATTATTCTTAGAAGCAAATGTTTGCATCGTATTACAATGAGGTTAGAAACTCAACCAACTACAGATACAAAAAAAGTTAAGTGGTATAATTGTAGTGATAAAGCCTATGGGTTGTGTCTTTCAGTGTCTCCTGATCTCCTCTTTCATATAGAACATATCAAATCACACAATGAAGTGTGGACCATTTTGGAAAAGCTCTTTGGGAGGCAAGATGTGATGAGAGGTCACGAACTAGAAAATGAACTTATCATCCTACGTCCTAGCAATTTTGACACCGTTCAGGTTTTTTTCACTGAGTTCAAGTCTTTGAGATTGCAATTGAAAGAATGTGGAATAGAGAAGAAAGATAACCAACTTATTCATTTTATACTCTCTAATCTAGTCCTGATTACTCAGTGTTTGTCTCTACTTTCCATGCCGCAAAAAAGTGCTTCCGACACTACAAGTAAAATGCCCTCTTTGGGTGCTTTCATTGTCGACTTGACTAGGGAGCAAGACAAGTTGATATAGATGAGCACATTGAAGTCCTCAAAATCTCAAGCCCCAATTGTTGGGAATGGGAAAGCAAAGACTTCAAACAAAGAGAAGAAAAAAAAGAACAAAGATCAAGAGAAGAAAGAATCAACCTCTACCAAAACAATCACTAAAACTTCTTCTAAAGATAAACCTAAGAAAGGAAAGGTTAAGTGTGCCTATTGCAAGAAAAATGAGCGTGATCAACACAAGTGCATGAAGAAACAAATTGATCACCTAACTCATTTTCTAGAAAAGAACAACTTAGGTGTCCCTGAGTCTATTAAGCAAAATTCATCAACTCAAGATTCTAAGGCAAAAGATAAAGGTAAAAAGAAATAAAAGGGCAAGGCTCTTGTAGCAGTTGCAGCTCCTACATCTTCATGGGTTATTGACTCGGGTGCTTCCCACCACATGGGCTCTTCACAAGTTGAGTTTTCTTCTTTAGAGCATTGTAGCATGTCTTTTATCACTTTGAGTGATGACACTTCAGTAGAAGTTGAAAGGGAAGGGACTATTGAAATGGATCGAGGCACATTCAATAATGTTCTAAGTCTTCCATAACTTTCAACTAATCTCCTATCAGTGTACCAAATCACTCCCATCAATGTACCAAATCACTCCCATTAGTAAAGGCATGAGAGTAGAGTTTTCATTAGATTCAATCACAATCAGAGTTTCACAATGACTCTACAGTGAAAATGGATAGGACATATCACCAAACTAGGTTATACACCTCACATTTTGCCCCTGATTCTCCTCTGACTACATTGCTAACTCATTCAAATGGAGTTAGCAAACTTTGGCATGAGCAGTTTGGCCACCTCAACTACCGCTACCTAGAACAACTTAGCAAGAATGATATAGTCATTGGGTCTTTTTGAGGGTTGCACCCTTGGAAAACATCTCGAAAAGAAATTTGACAAAGGCAAAGCTTGGAGGGCTTCACAGGGATCGGAGTTAGTACATAGTGTTGTATCTGTGTCTTTTTGCAGTCCATCTTTGACAAGGGCTAAGTATATCCTTACCTTCATTGATGATTTCTCAAGATACAAAAGGGTTCACTTTCTTAGGCATAAATTTGAAGTTTTCGACAAGTTTCGAGACTTCAAGGTTCTTGCAGAGAAATAATCTGAGAAATGCATCAAGGTTCTTCGAACTAATAATGGGGGTGAGTATGTCAACAATAGATTTGAGTAGTTTTCCATAGCAGACGGGATTGATTTGCAATGGACAGTTCCATATTGTCTTCAATATAACAGAGTTGCAGAACGCAACAACAGGGCTTTGAAAGAGATGGCAAACTGTATGATTTACTCTAAGTCATTGGCACCTCAGTATTGAGCCGAAGCCATTAACTATGTCTGCTACATTTAGAACAGGGTTCCTCACAAAGATTTATAACGTATAACTCCCTTTGAAGCTTGGCGCAACAAGAAACCCATAGTTGAGCATTTTAGGGTTTTCGGATTTCCAACTACTGCACGCATACTGAAGAAGTGCAAGGTTATGGAACCTCAAGTTTAGCCTTGCATCTTTGTAGGTTATCCAGATGGTGTCAAGGGTACCGCCTTCTTCATCCAACCATACATGAGTTGTTCATCGAGACAATTGTTCACTTTCAAAAGAGTCCCATAGACTCGACACTTGACACTTCTCGCACTTCATTAGACTCACTTGGATTCGATTCAAATGATTCAGATCAACCTGAGCACATTCTAGAGGTTGAGGACACTTCTTCCAATTCTGATAGCGAGAGAAGGGATGGGGACTCATCTTCATCCACAATTGGCCACACTTCGGAGGATGATGTTTCTCGTCCTGATTCATCCACCTCTAGTCCATTTTGGGCTAGGCAAACACTACAAAGCACAGGTACATGGGTTGGGTATCCTCAGATGACAAGCGAACACGTTTAGGGTTTCAAAGTCGTCCCACGCTTTCTATGCCTTTTCCTCAAATCCGCAAACTTTTTGGGAAGCATCAAGTATCCCTGAGTGGAATTCTACCATGCATGAGTATAACTCCTTAATCAAAAATCAAACTTGGGACTTGACACTTCTTCCTAAGGAAGAAAGATGGTTCGATCCAGATGGATGTATCGGACCAAGTATGCAACAAATGGTCCGTTGACAAGTTCAAGGCACGGTTGGTCACAAAGGGTTTCTCATAGGTGCCTAGCATCAACTACACAGAGACCTTTGCACCAGTCACCAAAATGAACTCCGTCAGACTTGCAATTGCTATTGTTGCAACGAATCATTGGAGTGTTCATCAAATGGACATGAAGAGTGCCTTTCTTCAAGATGATCTTGAGGAGAAGATTTACATGGAGCAGCCTCCGAACTTTGTTGAGGATTCTTCCCTTGTATGCAAACTCCAAAAATCCGTATATGGCTTTAAACAAGGCCCTCAAGCTTAGTATGTCAACATGGATTCTTTCCTTCTTCCAACAAGATTCACTAGATGCTATTCAGATCCGAACGTCCATCTCTTGTGGCAGGATGATTCGCTCTTGATTCTAGTTCTTTACGTTGATGATATTTTGATCACTGGTAGCTCTTCTTCATCCATTACGGAGGTGAAAAGGGCTCTTCAAGACAGATTTTCCATGACAGACTGGGGCTTGTTACACTACTTCCTTGGGATTCAGATTTCTCAATCCGACTCAAAGATTACTCTTGCACAGCCTAAGTATGCTCTTGATCTACTTGCTCCGTTTCACAAGGTTGATTGTAAGCCAACTCAGACTCCCTTTCTATCTGAAGTCAAGCTTTTGGCAGAATGTACTTCACCTTTGGTCGATGTTACCCTGTATCAACAACTTGTGGGTAGCCTTATCTACTTGACACATATCAAACCTAACATATCATATGCAATAGGCCTAGTCTCCAGATTCATGCAAGAACTCCATGAACTGCATTGAAAAGCAGCTAAAAGGACCTTGCACTACATTGACGGCACATAGAGATTCAAGATTCACTACAGAGCTGGCATTGACATTGACTTGATTGGCTCTACCAACTCAGACTGGGCTGACAATATTTAGTATTGCAAGTCCACATCAGGGTACAATTTCTAGATTGCTTCAGGTCCAGTTGGTCAAGCAAGAAGCAGAATGTTATTGCTTTATCATTTATTGAGGCAGAGTATAGGGGGATTGTCAATGTTGCCACTCCAGTTCAGACAACCTACCATCATCTATTGTGACAACCAGAGTACTATTTAGATTTGCAAGAATTTGGTTCAGCATCAGCAGACCAAACACAGAGATTCACATGCACTTCATCAGAGAGCTCATTCATAAGGACATCATTGCTCTGATATATTGCAAGATGATAGAGCAGATTGCAAACATCTTCACCAAACCTTTCACGGAGAGCAAGTATCTTCACTTGCGGGCTCTTCTTGAGGTTCGGAACATTACAACAGCGTCTTCTAGGGGCAGGGGGCAAGGAGGCTTCTAGCCTCTTTTTTATGTCACTTTGAGGGGGAAGTTTTTTTCCTAAGGGTTTTCTCCTTTTCTCTACATTATGAGAGATTGCTTTGTACAAGAGTACCTCATCAAGCCTAGTTGTCGGGACCCATGTTTTTACACTGTCCACCAAAGTTGTGCTTATGGGGGCTCTTAGAGTAAGGGTTTATTATTTTCTCATATTTATTTATTATGGGCTTCTTTCCCTCACTTGTAGTTTTCCTACTTTCATGGAGAAGCTTGCTTAGGTATACAGGTCGACCGAATGATTAGGAATTAACTCCCTTGACCGGCTATTCCAAGTATGGGAGTTACTCCTCTATTTTTGGCTATATTGACCACCTTTTGTGAAGGAGTTACCACTCTATTATGAGGGTTTGTTGACCACCTTTGGTGGAGTTATTCAACACTTATATTTGTACTTCTCACGTTTGTGAGATTTGGTAATGGAAGATTGGTTTTGCACGGATTTCGAGAGAGTTGGAGTAGAGAAACCTCAGATCTAGGGGGTAGGCAAGATTTTGTCCAGCGCATCAGACCATAAACCACATATTTACTCTTCGACCCATCATCGAGGAAGCACGTCATCACTCATCAAAAGTCTAGTGTTGCTTTGTAGACTTTCAAAAAGCATTTGACTCTATTCAACGAGAGGCTTTATTCTAGAGGCTCAGAGACATTAGTATTTCCGAGACCCTTCTGACAGCAATTATGCACCTCTACGAAATGATCCTCGATCATCTCTGCACTGCCCATGGGTTATCAGACTTTATCAGGAGTACCATCAGGGTTAAATAGAGCTGCCCCTATCCCCCACTCTCTTTGGAATATACATTGATGACTTAGAGACCTTCCTTCATGAGCATATCCAGGACGGTGATGGTTGCCTTCTCCACCAGGTTTTGATTTCTATCCTATTGTTTGCAGATGAGGTGGTCCTCATGGCTTACTCCCCTGAGGGGTTACAACGGCAATTGGATGCCCTAGCTCTTTTCTATGATCTTCGACAATTGACAGTCAACCTGGGCAAAACTAAGGTTATGGTCTTCAACGGGTTGAAGACCTCACACCTCCATTTCTTCTTCAGAGAGGAGATTGAGATCACCAATGCCTATATTTACTTGACGATGCATTTCTCTGGACCCTGCTTTAGCCAAAGACAGGCCCTCCAGCCTCGAATCAACAAGGGGTATGGTTCTTTAGCCCTCCTTGGGAGACAATGTTTTCGACACCATTTTCAGGACATCTCTTCCAAGATGTCCCTCATGGACACCCTTATTAGGGCCACTGTTCTCTATAGGTCCATGGTTTGGGGACCCTCTTTGCTTGAGTCTGATTGGGCTTCGACTGAGAGATTCCAACACTTCTCCGCTGCATTATCAGGTGCAAACAAACTATTCCACAACACATCATCCTTGCAGAGTTTAGGGCATGTCCCTTCAGACTAGAGATTGCATTTGATATGATCTCTTTCTTGCATCACATCCGGAGCTTTGCCGACTCAACGAAGGGGTGTGACAGATACTCATACTTAGCTTATTGTTCTTCAAAGCCTATTGCCCGTTTTATCCCTCCTGGTCGGGCTCATTGTTGGTACACTAGGGTCTCGAATCTCTTAGGCTCTGTGGGGATTAGGATGGACCGTCTCCCTCCATTTCAGTACTCCTTGGACGCTTCGAGCCACCTACCTACCAAACAAGAGATGAAAAGGATTATCAAGGAGGATATTTACAGAAAGTTTATGCAAACCACTTGGGTTAACCCCTACAGGGTGTTACGCCCAAAGATGGCTTTTTATGCGAAGCACTTCTTGGAACTGATGGACGGGCTTATTGTCCATCCTCAGTACACTTCTTGCCATTGGATGCATGCTCCCTATATTCCCCTTGGACAGTTCATAGTGGGTTCCCATAGGCTTCGGATTCAGACAGATCACCAAATGGATCGAGAAGACAGGATATGTCAGTTATGCAGCCTTTGAGAGGTCGGGACGAAAGAACACTTCAACTTCCATTGCCTCATCTACTACAAGATCATAGGGAGGTTCCACTGCCTTTTTAGGGAGACCTAGACTCTCTCAGTCTTCTTCAGATATGAAGACCATAGATGTCTGGCTCTATATATGTAGGAGGCCCTCAGGCTTCGTAACCTCACGATTCAAAGCCCCACTAAACCACAGTCTATCCAATGGATTACTTCCTTCTTTATGGTGCTACCTTCGGGGAGAGGCACCAAGCGCCAGACCGACAGCAGCACAACTTCACATTCCATATCAGTGCGGATCCGAGGGACCATTCATAACTCCCCAGGATCTCATCAGCATAGCCCTTCCAATCCCAAACCCAAGAGTCAAACTAGATCCACCAGATCGTCACGACGAGTTACTCCCTCCAGATAGCAGCACATGGGACAAACCAAACACTCCACCTCCACTATTGGTTATCCATCTATTTTGAGCTTCTTTTCGATGGCCTCAAATTGTTGGAATATTGTCATTGATGTCAAATGAATTGATTGCCGGAAGTGAACGGAATTGTTGACGGAAGTGAATGGAAATGTCGACGGAAGTGAACGAAAATGTTGCCAGAAGCGAATGGAATTGTCGACGGAATTATCAACCTTGGTCGACCTATTGGGAAAAGTTGCGACCGTTTGAAAGGACTTTTTCACTTGAAGAGTCACGACCCTGATTTGTGGCTTTCTGTGGGTTATAAATAAGTGCATAACGAATGGCAAAAAAAAGTAGTTTCGAAAGTGGAAGAAATAAAAGAAAAGCAGAATTTTTAAAGGCAAATTTTTGTGAGAATATTAAAAAGAAAAAATCAGAAAGTATAAGGAAGAGTATAGCAGCGAAAACACTCAAGTGTAGATTGAATCTAAAGGAGATAAAGCAAGTGTTCTATCATCCGTTGTTTTGATAACAATTTGAGATAGAAGAGAGATTTTTTCTGAGAAGGTTGGTGCCTTC
The DNA here is from genome assembly GCA_037957365.1 of Torreya grandis. Classification (NCBI taxonomy): domain Eukaryota; kingdom Viridiplantae; phylum Streptophyta; class Pinopsida; order Cupressales; family Taxaceae; genus Torreya; species Torreya grandis. The sequence goes on from JARHVA010006090.1 coordinate 543,327, forward strand.
GTTTTGAAGAGATTGGTGTCTCTTGCTGAGTTGGTGCTCGGTGAAAGGGGTTGGTGCCTACAAAATTGTTTTTGGGGTTGGTGCTCCAGTAGGTTGGTGCCTACGAATATTTATATTAAGCGAATTTCTCTGTGGTTTTCTCCCGAAAGGGTTTCCACGCAAATCTGTGTCTATTTGCATTGTGTGGTTTTGCATTGTATTCTTTGATTGCTTTGAATATATTAATTGCGGAGTAATTTGAGGTTTTGGATTTAAGATTAATAGTCGAAAACGAAAAAATATCTTATACTGATTCACACCCCCTCTCAGTATAAGCTTGTGCTTAACACAAATGTTAGGAGAGTTGGGTCCACTCCTTGATGGACCTTTCTCATTGCTTCTCCTGGTTCTTCTCTCATATTGTACTTTCCCACCTCTCTGTTTGGTTGGGGTCGTTGGTTGCGGGTTGTTCTTGCCTCTTTCCTTTTTGATTGCTCCCACTCTTTGTTGTACTGTTTCTCTTTTCGCTTTGTGTTCTCCGTGGGAAATCATTGGTTTTCCCGCTTTGCCATGACACCTTTGTACTTTGCAGTCCCTTTGACCTACTTTTGTGCTCATTTGTCAGACATTAATATATTTATCTTATATTATCTTATCTATGCTTGCTTATGCAATATTCTCGTACTATTGATTTCATTTTGCTTTCAGCTACATTGTGGTGTGCACTTACTTGGTTTGTGTGATCTCTCAACTGGTACATTCATTCTATCCAGAGACCTTGGCTTCAACCACGATATGCAATACTCAAAAGTGAGTGTTGTGGAACGAAAGAAAATATATTTTGTTAGGTGCTAAAATTATTGCATACATAATCTTGTAAGTTAGTTTGTCCATGTTTAAACCAAATTTGATCATACACACGCCCGGAAGATCAGCATAGCTCTCACATACCACACTCATGCCTCTCGCCCCTCCACCATTGTACACCCCTCAACTAAATCTGCAAGTTCAGCCATATAACATCTACAGGCTGACTGATCCCTTGGGAACAGCGCTTTCAGTGGAGGCTATGGCCTCTACCTACGCCTCGCCACCTAACCCCCCTCAAGAGACTCCTCACACAAACTTTCGGACAGCAGTTTCCAATGAGCCCACTCGGATATGTAAGACGGGTCTGTACAAGTTTCTATAGCATCAAGCTTAAAAGACAATCACTAGGCCAAACTTCCCTGCTAAAAAGGAGAATGGCTACTACCTTCAAATGGACAACATTAATCTACAGATTCGTGGGATCTTTCCCAAGACCAAAAGATTTGAGGATATGGGTTTGAGAGAATTGGATAACAACCGGATCTGAGGACATCTTAACAATGCCAGAGGGATGTTTCAAGGCTCTATTTTTTCGTCCAAACAAGAAACAACCAATATTTTGAAGGCAGGCCATGGTTTATAAAAAAATCGGGTCTCTTCATGAAACATTAGTCTTCAGCTTTTAATCCCACAAAAGATCTCCGCAATATTCTTCCATTGTGGGTAAGGCTACCACTGCTCCCTGGCAAGTATTGGCAAGGATCTGCTCTCACAAAAATTGGGAATGTCGTTGGAGAATAAGCAAAAGCCTCTAAGTTCACTATAAACCCAAGAGTTCTCAACTATTCCAGAATCTGTGTCTGCATGTGATCTAGATAAGCCCCTGCCGAACAGCCTTTTCTAGAATTAGAGGGGAACAAGATGGGAACATCCCATAAGCTATGAGATTATTCCATTCCACTTCAGACTCTGTCAAGAACATGGATATTTAGCCAGAGGTTTCCCCTCGTAGATATCTACTACAACCAGCAAACATCACTGAGGATTATCCAAATCTTCAAAGCACACAACAAGAGACTGCAGAACGTCTCCCTCAGGGGGAATCCCACTCACAATCTCCACAGAAAGCCAGCAATAGTTGTAAAAAACAGGAGGACCAGCAGGGAGATGAAAATTTTCATAGAGCCTGCACAAGAAAAGGATAAGGGTCAGCTCAAAATACAAGGCAAATAAAACAGTCAAACACTTTTGAACCCTTGGCAGATTCAGGGATTGAAGAGGTGGAATGTGTCCAAGATACCTGGAAAGCTGGAAAATCCTCCCAACAATCAGCTCCTGACAACACAACAATAACAAAATAACCAAAATAAAAAGGCTATAAAACCAATTAAGTTCACAGCAATAGCAAAAGCCTAAAAGCCCTCCACCAGAAGCAGAAATTAAAAAATCTAAATCCAACTCTCAGGAAGATCTCATCCCAATAAATCTGCAGCTATGGGAATCCAAAGCTACACATGGGTTTAGAAAAGGGAGAAAACCTACAAATGACAAAGGGGAATCTGATCTATCAAGTGCACAAACCCAAAGGAGAAAACAGTTTAGATCTAGCAGCCCATAGTCCCACATCAAAGCCAAAAGACCAAATTGTGGACACCTCCACTTTAACATAATCCTTTTAATGCCCATTCTCTTCGGTCTATTGCTGTTCGCTATTAAGATTTGGATCATTCTCGTTGACATTTTCCTGGTCCTAGAAGATATCAATGAGGGGAAAACTCTGGCTAAATATCCATGTTCAACAGAGTCTGCAGTGGAATGGAATATTCTCATAATTTATGGGATGTTCCCATTCTATTCCACTTAATTCTATAAAAACTTAGAAGTCTGTCCGGCAGAGGCTCATGGAACATACAAGGTATTGGCGTCCCCATTGAGCATCATTTTCTCAAAGATATAATTAGAGAGTAGAAAATAGATCTGATACTTCTCCACTAAGTAGCCAATACTGGCACGGGTATGGATACAGACACGTGGATAAGGCAAATTTTTTGTGGGCCTAGATACGTTTTTGGATACGTCGGTACAAAAAATATATATAGAAAATAAAAAATATTAAAAATATAGCCATATGATCAAAATTAAGCACATAATATGCATAGAGGAAATAAAATAAGTTAAATAACCACAAAACATACTAATAATTCAATGCTAAATATCATAATATTCAATGGTCAAACTTAGATTAATCTTAGAAGTTAGAACAAGTACATGGTGCAAATGTTATCATGTATGGACAAAAATAAAAACAAATCAGTATATCCATTATTCACTATAATCATATTGGTCTTCAATGTCTTCATCGAAAGCATCATTATGTGGTTCATTAGAACCACGAGCAATAGTAGTGCCACTCCCACTAGCTCCACTATGCAGGTCGTGTGAAGCACCATCTAGCTCCGTGTCCACATCCCAACACTTTGTTGTCCCTTGCTTGTAATCATCTTGTTTGTGTGTGAAAAGACGCAAGTTGGAATGCACATTGACCACATCCTCTGCCTTTGTCATTGCCAACTTGTTGTGCTTGACTAAATGGATAAAGGTGTAGGTGCCGCAGTTCCACTCAACTGCGGAGGAACATGCAACCTATTGAGGCAAGCCGCAAAGTCAATTAAAATTTATAAAAATAAAAAGTTAAAACAAAACGTCAAAAAGAAGGGTAGAGAGTTAATAAAAATTAAAAAATTACTTGTAATAGGATTTATATTGCAAATGGTTGGAGTTGGGTGGATGCTTTCCCATGGAGGTACCACCACATATGAGTGTCCTTGTACTTGTTACAAAGAGCGCCAAGGGAGTGACCTATGGAGGTTATGAAATGCCCAAACTCTCCTGTAATTGTCTTTTACTTTTGGATCAGGGAAGAGTCTAGAGAACGCCACCTTATATCCCTCACTAACCTCAATATCCCTATATGATGTGACCCTCCTAAGAAAAGAAAGGATCTCCATGTTGTACAATTTGGGAGTCAAGACAAGAGCAAGAAGATGCAATGGGGTGAACATTTTGTTCCACCTTTCAATGAGATATGACTGCACTTCCTTGAATAACCTCTTTGTAGGATCTTGTTCTTTGGCATTTATAAAAGACTTAATCTTCTAAATTAGTGGGTCAATTCCATCTTAAATCTCACCCAAACATGAATGATCCATATCCACAAATCTCAACATACTCACGATGGGCTCGGTAAAACTAAGCAAATACTTCACACATTCCCACTACACATCATCAAGAATCAACCCTTTCATCAATGTGGCCCTCTCGGTGTTTGTCTGCCTTTATACACCCCAAAGGTGGTTGATAACCATGTTGTTCAATGCCTCGCGAACCTTGACAAGTCGTCTCAAGACGAGTGTGTGTGATGCAAACCGAGTCTTGACAACCTAATACAAAATTAAAACAAATAAAATTTAAAAATGTTCAAAAAAAAAATCCTACAACTTACAAACTTACAAAATTAAATTAAAATTATACATGATTCATGAATTATAGAAAAATGTTACCTTTAACAACTTCAACTTCGAGGACCTAAAGATGCCTTGGGACATGTGATGGTTGCTTATGAGCATTTAGATCTCGCTTACCTCCTCGTAAACTTGTTTGATCCAATCAATTTTCGTGCCCAGTTTTTGCAACATAAGGTTGAGGGAATGAATGGCACAAGGCGTCCAAAATATGTGCCCATTACTTGCCTCAACCAACATGCCCGTAGGTTTGCAATTTTTTATGTTGTTCATTATAACTTGAACAATCTTTTGAGGCCCCACTGCCTCAATAGACTCTTTCAAGTTGTCGGCAACAAATCGTGCATCCTTCACTTGTCCCTCACAATCAATGGCACTCAAAAACATTGCCCCTTTAGGGCACACTGGAACCACATTAATCAATGGCTTATTTATTGTATCTTTTCCATCCATCGGAAACAATGGACCCATGTTTCAATCCATGAATCCTTAATGGGCTTCAATGCATCTTCAACATGTTTTCTTTTTTTGCCAACAAGGTGGTGCGCAACTTTTCATACCCTAGGTTGGTGAACCCTTTAGCGACTTCATTGATAGATTTCACCATATCCCGTCCGTATGGTGATCTAACAACATTAAATGGCAACACACACGCGTAAACACAATGTGCATTGTTCTCTGCTATGTCCCTAGATTTATCATGGAATGTCCTTTCCAATGGGTTTGCATCTTTTGTTCTCTTGTGACTGAGAAGTGAATCCTCTTCTTCTATCGCTGCAACAGATGTAGAAATAAATGGGTGTGATGGGATCATGTTATTAGCATGTGATGGAACAACAGGTGGCTTAGTAGATGTTGATCCTTTCTTTCCCAAAGGATGCTTCAATCTAAAGCAATAGAGACATCTGCTTCTTTTTGCTCTCTGATGCATGTAAGGATCTTTGCATGCAGCAAGCCCTTTCTTGGCTTTCCATTTATGTTTGGCCCACCACAAGCCTTGATTCCAGAACTAGGTTTCACACACAAATGGGCTTTCATCCAACTATATAGACTCTTATATTTACAGTTATATTATGAGCAAACCCAAATGTAACACCCTCCACCTGGCAATTGTTCTAACATTATTACATACTTCCAAAGGGGTGCCCGTGGATTAGTTTTGAGCATTGTCCCTTGGCCCACCGAACTAGCACTTGTAAAGAGAGACATTCTGCCAAATCCCTATAGCCCCTACTTAGAAAATAATAATAATATTTCTATTATTTGACATTTCTTGAAAGAATGTTTTAAAAATAACAAAAAAAGGTAAAACTAGTTACAAACATTTTAAGTTTATAACTTTAAAAAAAACCACAAAACTAAAAACTTACCTTAAATCGACAATCCTCTTCATTGCAAGCTCCTTAAACTCCTTGGCACCAAATGGGTGGTTGTAATAGCGTAGGATTAGCAAAAGGAATGAGTTTCAGTCCTAAGCAATTGAAAAAATGAAGGTGAAAGAACAAATGTGCAATGAGAGGCAAAAATGCAATGAAGGTAAGTGTTATTGTTGTTTTCTTTTGATAAAATGAGTATGAAAGTTGCTTATAGGGTTGCCCTTATACTTTATTTGTTTTTAATTGTTTTTTGAAGTCCATATTTGACTTTTCATAAAGTAAATTTGAAAAAGAAAATTTTTTAAAATGCATGATACCTGCAGGATACACCCTGGATATGTCCAGGGTCCTAAATGGAACTTGCGGGTACGCCCGGATACATCCTGGATTCAAGGTCCTACAGGGGACCTGCAGGCATGTCTGAGCCTGGATATGTCTAGGGTTCCACAAGGTACCTGAGGGTATGCTCGGATACATCCCAGAATGTATCTAGGCGTACCTACAAGTCCCGTGCAAAACCCTAGACGTATCTAGGACATATATTACAGGGATCCGTCTGGGACATATCTGGGTGTAACCGCAGGTCCCTTGCGGAACCCTAGATGTATCCAGGGTGTATCCTGCAAGGATTTGTATCCGATACATTTTGTATTAGGATACGAGGACCTACAAGGACATATCTGACTACCTAGAGTCTCCTTGAAACAACACAACCCAACAAGTTATAAAGGCTCAAGTATGCTGGACTACGGGCAGTAAACATCTTCATCTCTTCCCATATACTAAGGCAATGAATGCTTCAATGGGATTCTGCAAGGTAAGTCTCTCACTCCCACTACTCATTCCCTTGAGTGTTGTTCAATTTATTCTCATACAACCTCCAAGAAAATTTATGCATTGTAAATATAATTTTAATTTATACATTCCTCTGTATGGCAATAATAGAATCCTATATATAGAACAGCTATTGGATTGGCTCACCACCAGTACAAATCAGAAAATTAATCTTATGAGGGAATTTAGTACCATTAAATCACTGGATGAGGAAAAGGGTGACCAGGGACTTAATCAATGGGCAGCTGACTCCCTCATAGATATGATTGCTCGCTCATCTATGATTGATTTGGATTATGCTAAGGGACTGTTCACCCATGGAAACAAAAGGAAGGGAAGGCACTGCATAGCCAAAATAATAGACAGAGTAATCATTTATTCCCAATGAATTACCAACCACAGTCAGATATTTGGAAATGTAAGTGATACACCACTCTCAGATCATTGGCCTATTCAGCTGGAAATAAGTCCCAAATTTGCCAGTAAATGTCAAACACAAATCAGATTTGAAATGAAATTTGCTGATTCTTCCAATGTAGAAAAATGGTGAGCTGAGGGACAAAACATATATGTCACTGAAATGTTCAGGGTCATGGCCAAGCCGAAATATCTAAACTATAGGATGAAAAAGTGGAATCAATGAAGTCTTTGGTAATATATTCAACCAATCCAAAGAGAGCTGCTCAGATAGCAAGGGTGCAAAAACAAATCCAAGAGCAAGGTTCCCATTTGATATGGCTGCCCAAGAAAAGCATTTAATCAATGAACTAGCAGTCATACACCAGAGAGAGGACCGTTTCCAGGAAGTCTGGATTAAACAAGGAGATGCAAACACAAGATACTTTCATAAATCGGTCTTTAACAAAAAGAACATAAATATAATCCAACAAAGAAGTCTAGATTAAATAAGGAGATGCAAACACAAGATACTTTCATAAATCGATCTTTAACAAACAGAACATAAATATAATCCAACAAATCAGAACAGGATCGAACACTTATCCAAAAACAGCTTCTGAAAGTACAGCCCGCACCACTTATTTCTTCCATAATATTCTCACGGAGGAAAAAAGAAACAACAAAACAAGTAGAGCACAAAGAATACTTATAAAAAACATCCCAAAGATGGTGGGGGTTGCTGAAAACTGTGCTATAATGAGCCCAACTGATGCAGACAGGAATGAGGGAGTAAAACTAATGGCTGCCTTATTCCCCAGCCTAGACTCACTCACTCTCAAGGGACACACTTTAGACATGAAAGACTCAGACTAGAAGCAACCCCACACCCTTTATTGAATGAGCGTTACAGTATTTCAGAGGTTTGATACATACACACCCTTGCTTTTCTACTGAATTATGAAATGAAGAAAACAATTCAATCTCAATCTCTCATGGACCGGTTACACTCTATGTTCTGGACATACAACACCTAGTAAACTCTGCAAGTCCTCTCTCTCCTCTCTCGCTTGCTCTGTTCTTGGAAGCTGAACTAACTCAACTTGCTTCTTTCCCAACTGATTCTCTACCTTTTCAAAACAGATCCCAATCTCACCTGCCTGGCACTAGCATCTTGCAAGTTCTCTTCAAGTCACAAAAACGCCACCCATGTTTTTGGTTGATACAAGATTGCTCGATGACCCAAATGTTCCTACATCAAACACCCTAGGTATATGAAATGATCCATGAGCTCCTACTCATGAAGCTTGTGTGAGCTCTTCCGTTGACTTTTTGTACTTGGAAACCTTGGACCCACACGTCCAAATTGCATTTTCAGCTGCTTTGTTTTTCCACTTGACCAAATATTCTTTGTACTCACAGCCTCTTTTCCTCTTGGTGATTCTGTAATTTATTGCCATCTCAACCCCTTCACTTGCCTTCTTAGGCAATTGTTGTCTCCAACCTAACATTGAAGAATATGAACCTGCATATTCTTCCCTTTCTTGTCCCTCATGATAAGGGTACAAATCTGCTAAATTGAAGATAGGCAAGAGATCCATCCCCTCCACTAGCTCTAGCTCATAAGCATACGCTGAAAATTTTCTTTGAATTTTATAAGGCCCAATCTTCTTCAATTTGAGTTTGTTATATGTTTCTTTGAGAAACCTTTCTTTCCTTAAATGAGCCAAAACCAAGGCAGCCACTTGGAATTCTCAGTCTCTTTTGTTCAAGTCTGCATGTTTCTTGTAATATGTGACGCTCCTTTCCAACTTCTCTATGCACATCATGCATATATGCTGCATAATCCTCTCATCCAGCTCTTCTTCTATTCACAACTATTATATCCCTCAGCTTACAACACCTATAGGTCTGCAACCATACACAATCTCAAAAGGACTCCTGTCTGCACTTCGATTGATCGAGTTGTTGTAAGCAAACTCAACTTGCGCCAAAGTCATATCCCATTGTTTAGAATTTTCTTCTACCAAGCATCTCAACAAATTTCAACGGCTTCTATTCACCACCTCTATTTTCCCACCTGTTTGTGGATGATAGGCTGGACTGAAACTCAATCTAGCGCCCAACTTTCTCCACAAAATTCTCCAAAAGTGTCCAACAAACTTTGTATCCCTATCTGAAACTATGCTCTTTGGCAAACCATGCAATCTTACTATCTCCTTGAAAACAAATTGGCAATGTTTGTGACATCATTTGTCTTCTTACATGCAATGATGTGTATTATCTTTGAAAATCTATCAACAACAATGACGATAGAGTCATTAGCATTTTATATTCTTGGCAGCCCAAGAACGAAATCCATACTTATTTCCTCCCATGGTCTCTCCAATATTGGTAAAGGCTAATACAAACCTGCATTCAAACTTTGGCACTTAGCATGTTGGCAAACTCTACATCCTTGCACGAATTTCTTCACATCCACACTCATCCCTCACCAATAGTAACTTTCACTCAGCTGCAACAGTTTTTATGCATGCCAAAGTTACCAGCTAGTCCTCAAGAATGTTTTCTCTTATCAAGTTCTCCCTCATTGAATCTTGAGGTAGACATAATTGTTGTCCTTCTAACAAAAAACCATCTTTCAATAAGTATTTCAGCCATGGAGTTTTATCCATGCCGGTTGGATTCTTGCACACTACCCATGCATCTTTAAAATCCAAATCTTCCTCATAAGATTTTATCATGGAGTCAAACCCAACAACTTCCACTCTCATCTCATTCAATACAAGGCATCTCCCACTCCGTGCTTATGCAACTCTATTGAACTTGTCACTTCTATGCTTCAAAACAAATGAGCAACATTGAAGGAACTCAACCCATTTCATGTGCTTTTGATTTAACTTATCTTGGTTGTTTATGAACTTCAATGCTTAATGATCTGTGTACAAAATGAACTTGAGCAACAAATAATGCCTCCACTTCTTCATAGCTTGTACCATAGCATACACTTATTGATCGTTAACAGAACGCTTCTGCTTTGCTTCATTCAACTTTTCACTAAAGTAAGCAAGGGACTTACCTTCTTGACACAAAACTATTCCTGCCACTATCCCACTAGCATCACAATCAACCTAAAACTCTTTGTTGAAATCTGACAATGCTAGTGATGGATATCAGTCACCTTTTTCTTCAAAAGCTAAAACTATTCTCTACTGCAACTATCTATTTGAATTGTTTTCTATAACCTTTCATTGCCTCTATAATGGATGTGCATATTCCACTAAAGTTTCTAATGAATTTTCTTATTTAAAACTAGCTATCCCATGAAAATTACAAATAGATGTCTTGACTTGAAAACCAGTCAACTCCAAAACAAGAGTAGTCAAATCCACTCGAACTGCTAGAACGTTTGAAAGTCTCCCCTTTGTATGAAATCAATGCAATTGCCAAATTAAGAATTCGTTTAAACCGCCGGAACGTTTCAAGCTTTGAGACAAACGAGAGTGCGTGCATGGAATTTTTGGCTGTTTGAAATGTTCAACACTTTGCCCATTCATTATGCAAGACAATTCTACTTTCAAAATTGACGCATGCTTGTTTTCTTAAACGTGTTCACTTCGTTGGAGTCACTCACGTTAGTCTGTGCATGATCTTTGTTCATCCTGCCTTTGTCTTTATTTTGCATTTGTTTTATTCACTGTTCATGCTTATGTCCATGTTCAGTTCTGCTTCAGTGTTTGCTCATGCCTCTATTTCTGCATTTGTCTTCTTGTTCAGTTCTCGTTCAGTCATGTTTGTGCTTACGTCTCTGTTCATGCTATTGATCATGCTCAGTTCACTTCGTGTTTTCTCTGGCTTTTCCCGTGTTCTACTTTAATTCAGGATTCGGGCTTTATTTTAGTCGGGCCTCTATGTTTATATTTTCTTGTGCTTGGCATTTTCTTTTCTCTTTTTTGGCCTTTGCTTATGCTTTAGCCTTGTCTTTTTTATCGGGCTTTTTGTCCCTCTCGAATTCCTTCGAACTTTTTGTCCGAAAGAATTCATTTCCTTGTGCCTTTGCTTTATTTCTATCAGACTTTTCCCCGGGTATATCCTTCGTCAGATCTTTTTCTGAATTCCTTCGGACTTTTTGTCCGAAGGAATTCATCTCCTTTAGTTATCTTTCCCCGAAGGGCATGTGCCCTTTGGGAACTTTGTTTTTGTCCTTCGCTTTATGAAGGTGCCCTCTGCAAGGGCCTCTGCTTCCCAAAAATGCCCTTCGAGCTTCTTGATTTGGTCCTTTTAGTCGTCTGGGTGCCTTCCGCAAGGGTAAGGTTCTTCCAGAAGTGCCCTTCGGAAGAATGGAAAATGTCCACTTCGCTGCATAGTGCCCTCCGCAAGGGCTATTCGTCCTCAAAAGTGCTTTTCGAAACTTTTGAAAGGGTCTTGCCATCGACCATGTGCCCTCCACAAGGGCAGGTGTCATTCAAAAAAATTGATTTTGTCCTTCAAAACTTTTGCCAAGTTCTTCTTTGTGCTTGAAGTGTCCCCCGCAAGGGCACATACCCTTCAGGGTTTTCTAAATATGAAAGGTCCTCTCGCCGCCTGAGTGCCTTCCACAAGGGCAGTTGCCCTTCGGGCTTTTTGAAGGGCACCCGGGCTTTTTGAAAGGCACCCGGGCTTTTTGAAGGGCACCCGGGTTTTTTGAAATTGTCCTTCGGATAAATTGTCTTGACTTGAAAACCATAAAGTGAACCAACTCAAAGTGTACATACCCTTCGATACTTCTCAATTGGACCTTCTCGAAGGGCAGGTGCCCTTCAGGTCTTTTCAACTGTGTTTTTCCCTTTTTCTTTTGGACAAAAAGTCCGAAGAAAATAAACTTTGAACGACTACCACTTAGTCATTTTTTCGAACTTTTACACAGTCCATTGAGAGCTATTTCTCTCAGACAAAATGTCCGAAGAAATAGTCCACCTCTTATAGCCCGAAAAAATCCTTGGGAAGACAAAATAAATAAACTTACAGCTTGTATGTCTTGGCTTTTGGCTGTACGTGATGCTTAGAAGAGGAAAACCTTTTCAAACTGCTATAGATGGCCACTTCGGTGGCTGCAAATGCACATTTAAGAACATCAAAACTGATTCACAAGACAAACTTGGCACCATGGCAAAGTTCTGAATATTAGGGGTGACAATTTGCCCTGTGGAGGAAAAATTGTCAGTAGTACACAAGCCAAAAAATGCTACTACATCAAATCCCAATCTTGAGCCTAGCAGCTCGCACAAAATGGGTGTGTTACCATCTTAGAATATATAGTCATCAACTGTGGAGAAAGCAACTTCGCAATCATCCCATCCATCAGAAGAATATGTAGAAGAATGGCCAAAAAAGAAACTAGAGGAGTGACCAAAGTGACTAGAGTGACCAGCAATGTTTGCTTCTGCCTTCTGTCGATGTCGAGAGGACCTCCTTTTGGAGGGGCACTCTGTAGAGAGATGTCATATGCCACCACAATTGTAGCATATTCTCTCACGTCCACTGGAACTAGAGGAAGAATAGCCACATGAAGAAGAATCCCTGTGTTTGTGCTTGTGTCCATGTGAATGTTTGTGGTGATGTTCATGCTTCTGAGAACCAGAGTGATGTTTATGCTTCGGAGAACTAGAATGATGTCTATGTCCAGAATGATGCTTATGTCTGGAAGTGTGCCTCGGAGAGTGTTTCTGTCTCTGAAAGTGCTTCGAAGAATGTTTTTTGTTATGCTCATATAATGGATTACCTGTTTTGGTATAGTGGGCCTCCTCAATAGGTTTTTTTTTTTCTTTGCAAATTGTTGCTCATGTTGAGTGAGCAACTCACAAATGGAATCAAAAGTAGATTTGTTAAGCGTATCACTAAGCTATAACATTTCTAAAAAGTTCTTGTAGCTAAAGCTAAGGCAGTTCAAAACAATAGAAATGAGCATTTCATCATCAATTTTCCCGCCAGTAGTGTTATATTCTTGTTTCAAATTCTTAACTCATGACACATATTTCGAAACATCTTCATTATCTGTTAGTTTAGTGTTGAGCAATTACATAAGAAGATCATTTTTCTTGTAAAAAGGTTGTTTATCATATAAGTCCTTTAGAGTTTTCCAAGCTTCAAACTTGATGGCCTCTATGTGAATTATAACTTGTGCACTACAAGTTGATTTCAATAAAGCAAGGGCACACTTGTCACGTTTATGAAATTCCACAAGCTTTGTGGCATCAGTGGACAATGTTGGTTGTTTTTCAACTACTTCCCACAAGTCATTGAAGATTAATGTATTTTCTATGTTCATTGACCATTCTTTATAATTTTTAGGAGTTAAGCGTCCATTTTCAGAAATCAAGCTTACAATTTTAGCCATCGTACGGAATCGGAAAATAAGGAATGCTATCGAGGTTTTGCCTTTACCTTCGAAATAGCTTCCAATTACAAAGGATTTCTGGGACTTGTAAAAAAATTACACCTTATAACACCTATTACATCCTTATTTCTCCATTACAACTTGTCCTTTCATTGCTTGTTTTATCCTTATAACTCCATTTATACAAAAAAATAAATTTTGATCAAAAATATATCAATAGGTTTTGAACACTAGACTTCACAATTGTGAGTGACTTACAAAACATTCTTTATCCATCTTCCCTTTAATCAATCTAAACATAAAATGACAATAAATTCTATACAACCGTCATTTTTGAATGAAAGATAATAAAAACATAGATGGTAAAAAAAATTTACGGAGTGTTTTACTTCACCCTTTTTGGATGGTGGAGGCCACTGTATTTTAGGGCTTTGAAAAGCATCTATACCAGCACACATATAACCAGTATGTTATCAAAATCGCCGCCCAAATGTGTATCACCAACAGTGGCTTTAACCTCAGAATTGCTTTCTGAGCTGTTGCAGAACCGGCAGACTATGTGGACCACGCAATCTCTGCGCCACTCTGATTTTGCAAAGAACTCAGTCAATAAAGAAAACAAAACAATTCAAATCTGGAACCTGCGTTGAAGTAATCAGGTCTGCGTAGATCGTGCCATGTCCACGTTAGATGCGAGGCACTGTTCAGTTTATTATATATATATTTTAATTGGAATTGCCACACCAATATTGGATGTTGATCTGTTACACCATCATTTGAAGGACTGCTGCACCAATCTTGGTTGTTGTACGATCTAGGTGCACTTAACAAATTATCTCAGCCACCACCACTTCGTGCTTTGTCTTCAGCGCAATTTATATATTAAAAAATTCACAAATTCTTATATAATTCGGCACTCTCAGATTTTAGCGCAAATTCTTGTGCAGTGCTTCTTGCATTGACCTCTGCCTGTCTTGCAATTTCGTTACCTTTCAAAGCTGCCAATACAAACCCTTGTTTCTTTCACTTTGCTTTGGTTTGATCCTTTTTATCAGCGTTGCCTTCCTTAGATGCATAAAAAAATTGTTCTCTTTCCTTCTACAAGATTCTTCACTGTCTTCCTCCTTCACAAATTTCTCCATGGCTCTGATACCACTGATGGCCTTTTGAATATGGAAGAATAAATACAGAAAGGTATTCGGGAAATGCAATGTAAAATCTGATATATTTTATTTTTGTACAACGTAAGCCATTAAAAGGCTTACGAGAGAGAAGTTGGTTATACAAAACCAACTCACGGGTAACCAACCTGTCAACCAACTAGAACATACAAAAATTAAAATAAAGACAACTAAATCTAATTTGGATCATAAACCCAACACCTCCCACATAACACTACAGATTAAATTTTAATGGGGCAACTCACAAGAACCCTGTGAAAGTAGGGAGAGGCAGTATCATAAGAGATCATAGAGGAAATGCCATCATCTCATATCATTAGAGTATTGGCAAACAACAAACAATTTTGTTGAGCTACTTGCTTTACAAAAAGGCCTTGAGTTGGCCCTGGACAATGGATTGACTAAGTTGCAGGTGGAAGGGGTCTCGCAAGTAATTATAAACTTAAGTCCTTAAAACAACCCAACATGCTACCACCACTAAATACAATGTCTGTGAAAAAAATCTAGCCCAATTGGCGGATGAAGCACATAGTCCAACACATAACAGAAATGAAAACCTTATTAACTTGTAGGCTACAACGTCAATGATAATATCATAACTTTGATGTTGACCTTCTGGCCAAAATGGCAATTCATAAAGATGACATCAATGACCTTATTGGCTTCACGGGTCATCAAAATCTACTAAGTCAAATCTGATATATGGTCACCAAAGAGCAATTTCATCAGTAGCACTAAAAACACCTTTGTATTCACAAGCTAATGTTAGCCCTTATAATACACCTCTTTTGTCATATCCATATCAAATGAGAAAATAAAACTTTGTCAAAGGTGACTTGTCTATCCACGTAACCCTATGTTACTATCCCCCCATCACCTTTATTATCCTAATCCCTCATGTCTCCAATAACACTCTTTTTAATTTACATCCCATTCTTTTTATTGTGTTCACGTATTACTTTTCTCCGCATCCCCTAGTCTTCAATGCCTCTCTAAGCTCTACCACTATTACTCCTAGGAAATTCACCCAAGTCCATGATGACCACCCCCAGTAATGTCTCTCAAGCTGCCCTTACTAACACCCTCTTCGCTTCTAGTCACATAATTCATACAACTTTGTTTATAAAAATATTCCCCCCCCCCCACCAAAAAAAAAAACCCTTTGTCCACTTGTAAATATTATTGATACACTTCTCACTCAACATTCAAAATACACCCATGAATCACCACACCCTCATTTCTTTCTGCTATTTTTCCATGATAAAATACACTGTTTTCAAAGCTTCACACTTATCTCTACAGACCCACATGCCTATCATGAACTATTTAGCTTCACAAAATCAACTTCAAAGTGGGCTGTAGCAAGGGCTTAGTATCCTCGGTACAGGAAATCCCTTGCTAGTTTTTAGTGATCTGGTCATAAATTCGACCTCAATGGGGGCTGCCCTCAAGAATACCAACACCATTGACCTTAAATCTTAAAATTCCTGAGAAAAATCAACATCTACGAACCATATGACTTGCCTCTTACCATTACTACAAGCTCTTGATTATGGATCACTAGTTGATCATTCAACATCCTTCCTTGTGCTCGTTCATTGCGCTGAAGGAGTTTCCTAGTTTCCCAAGTGCTCAATTTCCTTTAGCCTCTAAAACTGTACGAAGCACACAGATGTTACAAAAGTTGAAATACTGATGAATTTACATTTCCATGTCTCTACTAGAATAGCAAGTGCTTGAGCTTCTTTGTAGTCTTATTACTGATTTACTTTTCCCTCCAGACCTCTTCCCTCTTCTCTTCTCAAGTAATACTAGGTAAGTGCAAAATATAAACGTCATAAATTCAAGAATTATCCATGGGTAGGGACCAAGCTACCAAGATCTTTGCCCAATCCCTAGAGCAACAAATACACAACTCAACCTGAGTCGAAAAGTATCACTTTTAAGTTTTGAAAACATGCTAGCCTAGGTTTTTGCAAAGAAAATTGCTTATCTTGAACTTAAACAAAGAAAACATAGACGATGACCAAATGGTCATATGCGTGGATTGGAGAAATGACCAAGTGAATGAACTGTGCATATGAACGAGTAAAAATGCTTACAAGAATATACTGACTGTGTAAGAATAGAGTAAATCATCATACCAAAAAAGGGTTAACTTTTAAATGTAACTAATAATGAACAGTGCTATATTGTACCCCTAATTGTGTGCTTGTGTTTTGTGCAAACTCATTGTGGTAAGTTTTAACCTGATAATAATGAGGCTTGGGAATAATCAGTGTAAACTTAACAATAATGATGACTACATAACTCCTAGCAAGTTCTAAAGAACAAAAGGGAAAACAAGCATTGCACTCGGATTCTTGAATTTGAAACAACAAATTACGATAAAAAATCTAAAACAAAACAATCTAACTTAAAATTAAGCTCCAAGTTCCGAACACTTACATAGAAATGTTGCGTGCTTTTCTTGAAACCAGTGCATTTACAACTACAAAAGAACCAACCCCAAGATCCATCTGTTTGACAAATCATAATTCAAAAATATCAGTAAAATTAAATAAATGCCAAACAAATATTACATCAGAATAACATTGACCATTTGGAAAAAATATAGTTATTAATAGATGTAAAAGAAAACTCCGTGGTTTCTGCATACATGAGATAAGCTATCACCTCATAGTAGAAGTGCCAGGGTCATATGCCTTCTACTCGCTTGTCCAAACCATTTGTGACTCTATGCTGTGCTTGCCGGGGCTGTTGGGTTTGTATATTCACTGTAAAGTCATCTTTGATATTTTATGTTTCAAGTGGCTGATTCTTCTGTAAGATCATTAAATGTAATATTAATATAATATTTATATAAGGGTTGCTTCTAACGATTGCAACCTTATAGTTTGTACCTCTTGAGGGTTGTATTAAAAGAATTGCTGTTTCAGTTCTATCATCTCACTGATAGAATTCTGTAGTCATTCCTTTATTACCTAGCCTTGGGTGTCAGGGGGGATTCTAGGGGGAGTGTTTTGTTTCCTCCTAGGATTACCCAACCTGGCCCCCTCAGCCCTAGACATTCCCTGAGGAGCATTATCAGATCCTACATTGGCCCTTTCGCTGTGACAAAAATGATTCCTCTATCCCGCGCATGATCGGAGATGTTTGATGAGACTACCATCCGGTCTTTTTGACTATCGACTTTTATCAGCGAATGCTCTTCGGGGGTTGTTACTCACCCCACATGGCTATTTCTATTGTTACCCTACCCACATGGGTTGGAAGATTGTCCTGAGTTGAGTTTACCCCACATTTACTTTCAGTGCTTTTGTTCTTTTTTTTTAGTTATTCGTTGTTCCTAGGGTCCTTTAACCCTAGCTCTTTCTATTGTAATCTGGTGTGTTCTCCAGTCCCATTAACCTACTTTTGGTCATTCATGAACAATAACATATTTCCTTTCTTTCTTTCTTTCTTGTACTATTAAGAATACTTTGGACCCCAAGTGGCCATAAGGGAAGATGGTATATGTCCATGAATCTCGATAGGATATCAAAAGAGAACTTCAACACTGACTCCATGTAAGAAGAAGAAAAGATCACAAGAATGTGCTAGAAAGGTAATAGGATAAGACTTTCATATAAATACTACTTGAATGACATAAACATGACATATTCTGGATATTGATGTTTGAGATAGTTATAACTCAACTGGGGCAGCTTGACAAAGCAAATGAGAGTGTAGGTTGATCCTCTCTTCCTAATGATGGGAAGAAAATTTTAGTGGTTGGGTCAAGAGGATAGGCACACTTTGACAAATATAAAAGGAAGACTACAAAAACTCGTGTGAGACTTCCACAGAAAATAAATAATATAAACTTGAACAAGGGACCCCTTAAAAGAATAAAAAAGGAACCCAAGTAGTACCTAAACCAGAAAGGTTTAGCGGAGAAAAGAATAAGGATCTTGTCACTTGCTGCCCTAATTTTAAAAATTATTGGGAAGCAAACATCATGACAGATGTATAGTCAAGACTAGATTATATGCAGGAACATTGCAAAGATAGAGCATTCAATGGTATGATCAAATAGAAACTGATAAGAAGATATCATGGCCAGAATTGAAGGAATTATTTAAAAGGACTTTAAGCAATGGCACACGTAGCTAACATGTAAAAGGAGAAAAATTAATCAATAAAAGCCTAACAGGTGAATGATGAAATAGCTTACAAATGGACTCAAAAACTTTTATAAAGAAAGCTTCAGAATCGTCCCTCCTCCAAACTATGAAGATACTTGTAATAGGATGTTGGATGCCGAACAACAAAAGCAATTGCAATTAAGAGTTGCATTAGAAGATGATGATGATGCTTCAGGACAGAAATTATTACTTACCCCGAGACTTGTACCCTAATCCCCAGTACTTGTCTCCCATATCAGAAACACGTCTTTGTCTTGAAGACATACATGGGGATATCTCCAGACGTCAGGAGACTTCAGATGAAGTCTCCTAGCATTTATATACATCTCCCGGAAGTGTGCCTTGAAAATTGGGAAACTTTCTATAGAAATTTCTTAGATATATCATATAGAAGTTTCTTAGATATATCATAAAAATTAACTTGATCTTTTCCTCAAGTGCCTGTAAATAGTTAACGAGAGTTGAAAGAACTAAACAAAACACTAATAGACATGTTATTGTATAATTTTTTCATGAAAATTACTAGTTTTTCTGTTGCATAAAATTTTCTTATCAAAGCCCAAAGTGGTACTAGTAAGAAGTTCAAACAATAAGGAGGCTTAAGATGTCTACGAGCACAAAAGTTTTATCAGTTGATTGAAATGGGAAAGAGGGGTACTCCATGGTAGTAGCTTATGCTAATAAACTATATGCTATATATGTAAACAGTAATATTAACACTAAAATTCTGGAAAAACAAATATATATATATATATATATATATATATATATATATATATATTTCTTTGTGTCTCTAAGTGCCCCTGTACCATGTTTTTTTTATGGCATCCCGGTCTCCTGTACCCGAGATGTCTCTCATCTCCAGGTGACTGATTTAATTAATTGTAGAAAAGTAAAATGCCAGTATATAGTGCTTCAATTTAGAAACAAAGGGCACTCAGAAGAGAAATGCTTTGCCAAGTTATGTACTATTTGTGGTGTTAAAGGCCATTACACTTCAGAGTGTCCTTTCAATTTGAAAATTTTATCAAATCATGAAAAGGAATCAATGCCAGCACAACCTACCGCAACAAGTGAGGGAGATAGGATCCTGCAAAAAAATGCTCAAACAGTAACAATAATAAGAGAAATCAAAGATCTTCAATCTTGCATGATAAGAAGGGGTAAACAATAGTCCAATGTCGGAAGTGTACTAAATGGGGTGACTTTGGTAGAAATTGCCCATAGAGAAATTTGGAAACAATATGTACAAAAGTGCCCTAGGCTACAATCACCAAACATGGTCAAGATAGATGATGAGGAAATATAAGCAGTTACAACAGAAGCTAAAAAGAAAAAGGAACTTGATATGTTAGTCCAAACGTAAAGAATGCAAAATGCTACTCAAGTTATGGAGGGCATCAAACCCTCTTGCCGGGTACTTAAGGCAATCAAATGACACAGGATGGGTCAAGTCAATGACACCACCAATGCCGTTGAAGGAAAACAAACTGTAGAGAGTTGAACCTTCAAGCAAGAATCCTCCAAACAAGAAGAAACTAGAGGAAGACAAAGAAAACAAGGTGCTAGCAATTAGGAGAGAAGAGATAAAAGGTACAAAAAATAATTCAGCCTGTTGCAATAGTTGATGGAACTCCAAAATGGCACCCAAGTAACATTACTACTAAAAATAATATTAGCATACATTCCACAACTGACATGTGCATATTCCTAGGACTCCTGACGAGGAAATAAATGTAATAGTCCTAAGGAAAGACAATATTCCAAAAATAGCCACTGAGATTAAGGACTTGGTACTCCCAAAAAAGATTATGTATGTCACTGATTAATTGCATTGTAACCACAAATAAAGCATATGATTTGTAAATACAAGTAGCTAGTTGGAGGTTGCCCTTAACCAATGTGAACGTGCAGGGCCTTCAATGAATCCAAGGTCGCCCATTCAAAATTGAGGTTATAATCACATTCTGGACTTCATACCTCTCACTTGGGTGATCAGCCTAGGCTTCATGTACTCAAACTAATAGAGTGCCCAAGGCAACTCTTCTCATAATTCTAATAACATGTTTGATAGAAAACTTCCCAAAGAATTATCATCCTGTATACCTAAGCCTTCTTAATTTATTTGAAATTTATGGTGTAGGTTATGGTTTCTAGGTCCATGGATTTTTGGAAGTGTTCTTAGGAATAACAAGTTATAAAGAGGCAATTAGAAGTTGAGTGTCGTATTGTTTTCTTGCTTTATTGTTTACTAGTTTCTATTATAATAATATTTAACGAGAAATATTAGAAGTTTTGAGTGTCATATTGCTTTATTGAATTAAGTTTTAACTTTTAATTATCTCTTATTTTTTAGGCTTCTTATAAATTGAGTTCTATATTTTCTCTGTCTCACTTGAATTGTTACAATTGGCATCTTTTGGGCTATGGCTATTCCAATGCCTCTACTCCTATAGGGACCTTTCCCCACTAAAGTAGCCAGTCCGTTGGTGACGAAAGCTTGTAACCATATAATGCCTTAAATGGGGACATCTTTATGGTGGAGTGGTGTGTGGTGTTCTACTAGTACTCGGCTAGATATAACCATTCCACCCACATGATTTGTTAATTTCCTACATACATCCTCATGTACCCTTCCAGGCATTTATTCACTACCTTTTTTTTAAAAAAATGTCCATCTGTTTGGGCATACACACTACTCATGTTGAATGTCACCCATGTTAACCAAAACACTTCCTGTCAAAATTGTTGTGGAACATACGATCCTGATCACAAATGATCTATTTTGGGATGCCATGTAGCTAAAACACATTGGAAATAAAGCTTAACAACCTTAGGACCATTGAACCTTGCCTTTGTCGTAGGAATGAAATGGGCATACTTGGTTAGCCAATCTACCACAACACTTAGGGATGGAACACTTACAATTTCTGCTTACAAGTGTCACATTCTGCCACAAATTCCAAAATGCCCTTCATGGTCTACTAGAAGAAATTGCAAGTGATGTTTTTGTATGTTTTCTAGAAACCTGTGTGACCTTTGAATGGGGACTCGTGTTTGTGTTCAAGTACCTCCCACATAAAAGGGGAACCATGACTGATATAGATGTGGTCTCTAAATAAGATGATGCCATTGCGGACTGACAAAGCCTTTCCCTCCCTTCTATCTAAATTTTTTTGTCTTAATTAGATCATAGAAAGGTCAAATAATCCTAAAGAAGATCATGTAGCCAAGCAGGTTGGCTAATGGAGATTGAAAGAAAGACAAGTGACTCCTTTTGGCGTGGCAGTGCATCTGCCACCGCATCCTCTTTCCCCTTCTTATATAGGATCCCAAATTCGTATGCCTGCAAAAAATCAATCCACTTTTGTTTCTCCTCTATGAGTGTTCCCCGAGTCAATAGACGCTTGAGACTAAGATGATCAATTTTAATGAAGAATTTGTTCCCAAACAAAAATGGATGCCACTTGGCCACTACGTGCAAGATGGCCAACATCTCCTTGTTATACATTGACATTCACCTCTCTTCGTCATTCACCTCCCTTCTTTCAAAGGAAACATAATGATTATCTTGATAGAGTATTGCATCAAGCTCGAATCCAAAAGTGTCACATTCGATGATGCAAGGCTTGGAAAAATCGAGAGTTGTTAAAACTAGAGCAATCACAGGAATCTACTTGAGCTCCTCAAAAGTGTTTAGTGTCTCAAAAAACCAATTGAAAGCATCGTTTTAGATGAGGTCAATTAGAGGACAGGCTATTGTAGAGAAATTTCTTAAAAACCTTTAGTAGAATCATGCCTAGCCTATGAAACAACAAATTTCCTTAAGTGCCTTGGGCATAGGTCAATCACATCACTTTTATTTTGGTTAGGTCTATATGCATCCCTTTGACTCGTGTATTTTAAGGATGACTTAGCAAATTCACACTTAGAGGCCTTGGCATATAACTTCTACTTAGCCTAAATATAAAGCATAGTGCTTGGATGCTTAGATTGGATGCTAAGGATTGACTATAAACACGGATATCATTAAAAAAATACAATAACAAACTTACAAAGGAACTTGTTGAATACATTAACTTCTACTTAGCAAAAATATAAAGCATAGTGCCTGGATGCTTAGATTGGATACTAAGGATTTACTATAAACAAGGATATCATTAAAAAAATACAATAGCAAACTTACAAAGGAACTTGTTGAATACTTTGTCCATCAATGCTTGAAATGTAAAGTGAGCCTTGCAACACCCGAAATGCAGGACCCAAAATTGGTAATAACCATGATGTGTTTTGAATTTGTCTTCTCCTCATCGTGTATCCAAATCGGAGTTTGATAATATCTAGATCTAAGGCCTATGTTAGAAAAATACATAACCTTGTGTAAGTTGTCAATTAGATCTATGATCATGAGCATAGGTAATTTTCTTTTAATGGTAATCTTGTTGAGTACTTTGTAATCAATGCAAAGACAATATGACCCATCCTTCTTCCTAGCTAGGACCACTGGTGTAGCATAAGAGCTCTTACTAAGGCTAATGATCCCAACCAAATGCAATCACGATTAGGATGTCAACTACACAATGGCCTTAGACTGTGACTTACAATGGCCTAGGGTTATGACACTTACAAGTGCACATATACACAATCTTGCACGGCAAGAAACACAACAGAAATAATTTTTATCAATTCCCAATGAGGAAATTACAATGCACACACACACAACAACAAACACCTATAGCCTTATCAATTTACAAGCACATGCACTGTTACAAAATCTTAGCCCACTCATGGACTTGGTTCACTCCTACAGTTCTTTGTTCAGAGTTGCACCTTTCCAACAAGCCTTTGCTCACAGTGATCTCAGATGGCTTCTACAAACCAATTTCGCCATTCCCAATCTCTCGTTGTTGAACTTCCTGGACTGAATCTCTCTTAGTCAAACCTCTTCTCGAAATAACTCCTCACTTTAAACAAGCATTCCTTCCATAACCATTACAGAAGTCTAACAATTCCAATTCCTTTTTTGTGACGTTTCATTATCTGATTGTGATTCTTCAACTTCTTGTCATTACAACCTCCCAACTATTTGTGCGCAGATATCTAAGTTATGCATCCGTGAATCAAGCCTTTGAGTATAACATTGGATAACACGCAGTTTGTGCAAATTTGCACGGTGTTCCGAAGGGATGATGCGCAAACCCTTAGTGGCGCACAATTTGGAAGTACTTGCGCGAATGTTGACCCTTAGTCTTCTTTCTTCTCTAATTAAAGACTTAACATTCCAGGTGAGCATACCTTCTCTACGGAACTATGCACTAGGGTATCTACACGGTAATGTGCAAAAATTATGTGCCTTTGCAAACAAAAGAGCCTACACGTAGAAGATGCATGGTTGTACACGACAGATATGTTTGCACATAGACATGTGCATGTGCAAGTACTTAGGTTAAAACCCATCTTCCAACCAAACAATAAAGACCCTTGAGTTGCATGCTAAATGTAGATCTTCGTGGTTGCGCACGGATGTTGAAGTTGCGAAAAACCTAAAGAATATGCGACAACCAATTGTTGTGCATGACTCCCTAAAACCTTGCAGTCTCATTGAGTTGCACGGAACTTCAGAGTTACATGGAGGATGCACATAATTACCCAGACTTAACAAACACAATAGAACCTACGCAGAACTACACAGATAGGCTCAAGGCTTGCACAGAATCACAGATGACTCTGAATGCCATGCAAAACTATGCAAAGAACCTACGCAGAACTACGCAGATAGGCTCAAGGCTGCGCAAAATCACAGATGACTCTGAATGTTGTGCAAAACTACGCAAACAATCAAAATGTTGCGCATAACCATACAATCATCATCAAAAGTACATTCCTACACAAATGCACATGAAAACTCAAAAGCATGGCTTGAGAACACTAATTATTACACATTATATTTTTGGATGATGCAAGATTGCTTGTGAACTTGGATGCTCCTGCATCACAACCTCCAATAGTTGTATAAGCCTTTCAGTCTCCAACTTCTGAAAGTACCTACATGTAAGGGCATACCATTGTTGGGCTTGGACCCTTGGTTGATCCATCCCCCTGTCTAGTGGCAAACTCTTTGGTAGGTATTCGAAGACTACCTTGTACCTGCAAAGTAACTCTAAAATTCCTAAAGCCTTCTCATGTGGAACAGAAAAATATGCATCCGTATAATACAAGTGGGCCACAAAGTTGAAATAACCCTTCATAATTTTATCCATTTGGTTTGAGTCAACAATCTTCATTTTCATCGGAAGTAAGGATTTGATGGTACACTCACAATCCCTTTGCTTGAATGTTAGGAACCGTTCCTGGCAATTGGTGGAGCATGTTTCTAGTGAGTACAACCATTGAACACCCAATACAACATCCACTCCCATAAAATCAACAGCCTAGATTTGTCTTTGAGGGATCAACCATTGCAAGCTCCACATTATGTACCACTCCTAGGCACTCAATGCTATGATGGCTTGATATGCAATTGGGAAAACTCTCAAACGTGTCTAAATGGAGACCCAACCTACAAACTTCTTGTCTAGAAAATTGTGTGACCAAGGTCGAACATGACCGAAACCTAATTCTTTTTTATATGGAAAAAGAACTTGACGATGTCAAGACAGTCCAGCCCTATCATTGCAAAAAAGGATACTAACGATTCCCATGTTTATACTACAAGAAGGGACTAACTTCCTAGTTCACACTTGACATTACATTACTCAAGGTTATCTTTGTTACCAAGTTCGAGTTCTCATACTTGAATCGACACACGCCTTCAGTCAAGATAGTCCAACACTATCATTGCAAAAAGGGATACTCACAATTCTCATGTTTCTACTACAAGAAGGGACTAAATATATAGTTCACACTCGACATTACACTATCTTCGTTTTCCAAGTTCAAACTCAAACTCAAACTCAAATGGACACACATCTTCACCCATGTATAATTTTTTGGCGCTACATACATGGCCCTTACTGTAGGGTTTGGAACAATTACGACAAGGGTTTGCAATTTGGGGGTTACAATCTATGATGGTTGGACAGCTAAGTTTTTGATAAAAAATTGGGTTTCTCCCCTTCCTTTATCTTCCTATCAAATGTATTTCTATTCTTACCAAACTTAAGGTCTTCCTAAACTAATAGCTTCTACGTGAATCTTTGATTTCCTAGCCATATAGATAGCATCTTCAAGAATTTTATTATTAAACATCCTTATCTCAGTTTAAATTTCTGACTACAAGTTGGAGATGCAAATATCGAGCACCATATCTTTTAGGATTATGGTCATCAACTCCAAAGCTTGGAATTTATCCATATACTTTTCCCTAATCATCTCTCTCTAAAAACAATGCATGAGTTGGATATCCTGCAACTCATTTCAATTTCGATCTGCTCTATGTCAAAGTCTAAGCGAAGTGGGTAAATGCTAGAAAGCCATGTTTAGTTTCTCCTCAAGGTCATAAATTCATTGCACCTTGAATGTTAGTTGGACCTTGCTCAACCATGTGTGTACCTCTACTTCCTTCCCAATATCATATTGTGGATCTTCATTTGCAAGTTAAAAGAGGATTTTCATTTGGCTTCCTTCCCCCTCCTCATGTGGCTCCCTATCCAGAGGATTCGAGTCACTCCAAAAGTTGGCATCTTCTTTAAACTCTTGATCCACTGGGCTTTTTCCAAAAGAGATCAGCTCCTTATTATTTGCTATGAATTTTGCGAGCAATCTCATCAGCTCTTCCTTTGTCCCAAACTTTAAAGTATTTCTTAAACAAGCACACCCTAACATTTTTACGGTAGCAACTAGAACTGAGTGAAGCTCTAAATGCCACTTGTTGCATTTCTACACTATTCACAGAAAATATTGAATGGCAAAAATAATTATGCAAAAAAAATGGAGGCACCTACTTGCCTAAGATGGATTGCACTTGCAAATCTAGCTATAAGCATGGTTGTAGTCACACAATGGTGGCTTTCTATATTTGCATTAACAAAATAAAATAGATATAAATACAGTTTTTAGGGTTTTCCCTCACCACATGCTCAATGGGAAAGAAACCCCTACTTAACCCGTGACTTAACTCTTCATTAATCTTAGGTAGACAAAACATGGCTTAAATAAAAACACTAAGGATTGAGGAATTTAAACATAAAACAAATAGTATGGTGTGCCTAGGTACACAACATTTTTGATAAACTCCTTTTTTTTTGCTCTCTTCTTTTTAGGGAGCATGTTTTTACATGCACCCTTGATGGTGGTATCTTAACAGGATGCACTCTATAGTCCCATCAACCTGTGTCGGTCACTTGAGGGGGAAAAAAAACCATTTTTCCAACTAAGCCCTATTGGAGTCTTTTTACCATATGTCATAAAGGCAGCCACAATTCTCTTGTTGTGATAACTAATAGTTAACCATTTAAAATAAATAACATCCAAATCTTGCAAAAAACAATTCTAGTTTTTATGAATAAATAATTATACTACCCATGTATTAGATATAGTGTTAGGAATATAGTGTTTAGTGTTTACATTATATGGGTTGAGTATACTTACATAGTGGTAAATGTAATTATATGTGGGTGAATTGTTAGTAATAACAACCCACGTAAATAGGTTTGCTTAGTGGTGGTTGAAACCACTCATGTAATTAGACTGATTTGTTGTAGAAGCATTTGTAGCTCTCCTATTATCTAGGAGAGGAAACTCCTATATATTTGTATGTCTACCTATTGTATAGGGTGTAACGAATGAAATATAATACCCTGCATATTATTCTCTGAATATTTGTTTTTACCATTATCTATATGAGATAAATCTTTATATTAGCTCCTACAAAAGCTATCAATGGTATCAGAGCAAAATTATCGATTATGTGATGGAAGTCTAAAATATTTGTCAAGGGCAGCGCCTCTCTGTTATTGCCCCCATTGATGAAACTCTTCCATGATGTTTTGATTTGTCAAGAGTGTGTGGATATTTAAGCAATTATTTAAGTTGATTTTTTTTAAATTGTGATTCTTGTATTTTAGCAGACCTGTGCATATTGAGGCTCGTAGACTCTCAGCAAGCCGTATATCCGGTTCTGGTCTTCATCTCTGTGATAGGGTTCGCATTGATCAAGTTTTTTGGTTCATAGTTTGCATTGTTGATTGCAAACCTTAATTTGGATTGAAGTCAATCTTCTCAGCATATTGGTATTAATTTGCATGGTGATCTTGTGTTCGACTGCATTTGAGAACATGTTTTGCATTCAAAACATTGATATTTGCATTGACTCACCTTAGTTTGGTTGATTCTATTACCAACGAACTATGCAGTCAAACTGCACTCGTAACAACTGTCGTCGACATTGAACTCACCGTCTTGAGTGCGATTTGGATCTCGTGCCTCAGTTCAACATTGATTATCAGCATTGACTACAAACTCCTCCCAACCACCTCGCATATAAGGCAACAAAATCACACCTAATATGTGTGCCCACGCTGTGCAAATCAATTGTTAAGATCTACATTCTCAATTGTGTGTCCAGGACTAATTGATACGCATTGTCTCCCATGCTGTCTATTAATGTTGCCTTTGGTAGATGCATATGACGTAGCTGACCTGCACTGAACCCCCGCATCAACCTTGACAAACTTTCCACATGGATTTTGCATTCAGATCGACGAATTTGCATCGGTTTACTTGGCTTTGTTTTCTGACTCAGCTATTTATTCTTTTCTACTTCATGCATTTCTTGTGCAGCCATATCTCTGTCAACTCAAGTTGTCCATGCATCTAAGTCGTCTCCATTCAAGAGCTCGCCCAACTCGAACTCGACATAGCCTGATCATGGTTTCAAAGTCATAAGTTTTTTTCAAGTTTATTCTGTTGTTCATAATATAGTTCGTCAATAGTTTCAGGTTTGAGTTTATTTCACTTAGATGTTTTAGGTTATGCGTATTTATTTTACTTTTTTGTCACTAGTCAAAAATGTGTCAATTTAATCAAAGTGAAAAAGGTGTTTATAGTTGTTTCAATATTGAGTTTATTAGTGAGCCAAGTTCAAATATGTCATTTAGATATATTAATACAAGAGTCTATAGATTAAATAGTCGTGTGTCAAATGTCTTTATTGTTTGTCCAAGTAGAATCATTTTATGTTTGTCAAAAGTCAAAATAATTATTGTGTCATTAAGAGTCAATAGTGCAAGTATAGTTGAGCTAATTAGAAAGCCAACTTTCAATGTAATGTAATGGTCATTGAGTATTTAGTATAGTCGTCTTATGCTAGAGTTGCTTTCAAATTCAAGTGTCATACTCAAAAAAATTATTGTACTAGTTTTTAAAAAAATGAAAAGTAAAAAAAAATTGCTTGGATTTCAATCGGATGCAATATTGCTTGTACGCAACATCCATCATTGTAAAATGAGCCTCAAAGATAAAACTGAAAGTAGCATAAAATTGGAGGAAGGAGACAATGGAGGAAGGAGGACAAATAGCGTCCTCTCGTCAATCAAAAGCGATGGGGCCACACAATGATGTTGTAACATGATTTTTAGTAGTGTGTTTTACTTTATGCTGCAGTGTGTTTCATTTTTCAACGTGTTGTTGGTTTGTTGAATAAACACCTTTGCAAAAATTTGGGAAACACTCATGTTTTCAGAAAACTCACTTTTGAGGCGCAGGGATGATTTCAAGGTAAACTCAGTGTAGATAGTTGTCCAGCTAGTTCCGATTTTGTGAATCTTAAAAATTCAGAACTCGGGCACCCAAAAAGGAAGGGAATGTCCCACAAGAACCCAAGGAGGAAGGGAGTAGTCCTACATAATTTGGCTCGTAGCTATGCCTTCATGAGGGTAAAGAGATAAATTATAGAGTTGTACCTGGTCAAAGCAACGCTTTGAGAAGGTGATTCATTCTTTTGAAAATGTGATTTTCTTAACAATTAATAATGTTCACACTAAGGGGGTGAATGTTAGGAATATAGTGTTTAGTTTTTATATTATATGGTTTGAGAATACTTACATAGTGGTAAATGTAATTATGTGTGGGTGAGTTGTTCGTAATAACAACCCACATAAATAGGTTTGTTTATATTTGGTGTATATTGTTATTACATGAGTAGTGGTGGTTGAAACCACTCGCGTAATTAGAATATTTTGTTGTAGGAGCATTTGTAGTTCTCCTATTATCTAGGAGAGGAAACTCCTATATATTTGTATGTCTACCTATTGTATAGGGTGTAACAAATGAAATATAATAGCCTGCGTGTTATTCTCTAAATATTTGCTTTTACCATTATCTGTATGAGATAAATCTTTGCATTAGCTCCTACAAAAGCTATCATATAGAAAATAATAATCAACCATGTAGTTGCATTAAAAATATTTTCCGTAGGCATCATATATTCTGCTATACAGGTAATCAACAATTAAGCACTCTACTTGTGTTGGCTATATGGATGTTAGAATGAGTAAAATATTAAAAACTATTTTAAACACCTTGGTTAAATAATTATATTATCTGTGCACAAATATTAGAAATCAAAAGGTAAGACAGAACCATACAAATGCTAAATGAAATAAGCCCCATTAATATTTCTGATTACAAATGAATTACTAACATTATTTCTTTTGCATAGAAGGAAAATACTCACCAATCCTGTACCATAAGTTTCGGTCTTAGCATATCTTCTAGGGAATATTTTGAAGTCCACCGCCAAGATTGACAAGCTTGTCAGCAGCATCTTTTTGTTTGCTCAAAATGATGCATAATGTTTTGTTAGTTAAAATATATGGTTGTTCCCATTGACATGAAAAAAAGTGCCGCTCAATTTCCATAATACACAAATAAATCCATTAGTACTCATACCATTATAAATCTAAATGACGATAGGCTTTTCCTCCAATATGACACGGTAACACTCTCAGTTTGGGATAAAACCTCAGAATGAAGCCAAAACCTGAATAAAAGGCTAGATATGTGTTAGTCTACAAGCACTTGAGATAGAAGTCTATTTTAAAGCTCAATACCTGGGGTTCAACTATTTTACAAGCCTTTATAGAAACTTCAAGAACTCCAATGACAACCTATATATATATATCCACAAAATCAATGAGACGTCTACATAAACTAATCATAATGATATCAAATCTGCATCTATATAAAGAATCTTACCGTGTACAGAAAATTCTAAAAAATGCAAGAAGCACCAGGCATGCAGTGAAAACGTAAGTCCAATCTGCCAGAATCTGCAAACAGTTACACATAATGCAATTATATCTTTGATTCCTTTTGGATTATTTAAATAGTAACTTACACTATTCAACCAAAACACGTAAGTTTAAGAAATAGATTTTGAAAAGAACCTACTGTTAAGCAAGAAAGCACTGGTAGAACAAAGAAAAGAAAATCAATAATCAAGTTTGATGTGTAGTTCCTCCAATCTTTCCATCCTATATTTGTGCTGCCATGCTGCTTCATGTCAATCTTAGCAGATTCACCTTAGAGGGAAAAAGAAATAACTCGTTGTCAGATGTAGGTAAAAAATATAGAGAATAACCAAAAGCAGATTGAGAAAACAACACCCAGCAATATTTTCCCTCCAAAACAAGTTGCCCAAGCTATGTACAAAAGAACGTGATTGAAATTTATTGCCCAAGCTATAAGAATTGTAGCCCAGTCTATACCTTCTTGCAGTATTCTGCTCATCCATTAGGCAGTACTCAACATATCCAGTATAGATAATTTAAACTTGCAATATTAGAAGAAACATCTGCTTTGTACTAAACAAGTATAAGAATTACAATTGCACATAGTATTTCCTAATATCTAACCGTATCGTTCCAAATTGGTCTTACGTTTCTAGCTTGTAACAATTTTGCTGATAAAAATATGCCTTAAATATTATAATATTATTAAAATCCATAAAACGCCTCTTTTATTCCTACTTGTTACAGACCACATTTAAGGTTGTATGCCCAGCATTCACTTTATTATAATTAAAAATTCCACCGTTAAGGAATAAAGTAAGGCTAATGTCCACTGTTATAAGAAGATAAGCCCTGCCCTATGTCCCTGGTCCCACTGTAAAAATCAGCACAAGTTGACGTTGTAACCATCAGATCAAGTCGAAGCTTCTGATGACCTAGTTCTAAATTTTTTTATTAAATTATTGTCTTGCAATTCCTGCCCATTTCGATAAAGGATCAAGTTCTAACCACGTGTAGGGTATTATACATTTATCATGCACTATTTGTGATACTCATATTTATTCACAAGGCATTCTTTGGAGTTTGGAGTATAAAACTACTAAGAACAAGAAAAGCTAAAAATCTCTGGTTTTGCATAGTAAAATTGTTCCAAAGTCAATAAGACAATAGATATAATCATCCTCCCATTAATGAGAAATAAAATCTTGTGAATGAGATAAACAGAATAACAAATTAAAAACTAGCCTCTGAGATTTATGGGCAACTTAAAAAAAGTTAAGAAGATCGAAGAAACAATTAATGATGGCAGGTAAAACCTTGAAGTGATAATCATCCAAGGATCCAAGTTACACTAAGAAGAAAGAAATTATATTAATGTCCACATATGACCGAAATAGGTAAATGGGACTAGAAAGTGCAGCCAACAGAAATAACTTTAAGGAGCAAAAAGAAGCTGCAAGCTAGAACTGCACTAAAAAGCACAGCAATTAAAGAGCCTAGCAAACAAAGGGGATGACCCCAAAGCAGGTAAACCCTTATGAATAAATTAAAGCCATGCATACAAACATTACAAATAGTTATGAGAAAGGGAGACTCGTTGCTAAAGAAGGTTGAAGATAAGCAGGACACAACTACCCCTAATCCAAATCATACACCTTGGCTCCCACATCATCGATCAATGTGAAAGAGCCATTACAAGACCAGATGATATCCATGGGAGAATGGCCAGGGCTAAGTGGGCCTAGCTGGGTGATCCTCAGGGGAGGTAAAGAGCGTCTCCTTGAAACTCTCCTAACATCCAAGGCCAACAACCCTCTAATAGGAGAATGGAAGCTGGTAATACGTGTTTAGTCAGATCATCTATGATGTGGATGAGAGGTGGCAGCTAGCCCTCTAGACCACAGAACATCAGACCTACCATGTCTGGACCGAGAAAAGGAGGATGAAGGTACCCCAATAGCTAAACGTGCAGGAGAATGTGACATCAACAATCTATCGCCATTCAAGTGGGTAATTGTGGCATCCAAAGGGGGCACTTTACACTTCCAAAAAGTGGTTATCAATTTGATATTCCTTAAGGTCCATTGAAAATCCTAATGCGGTCAAGAAATCATAAAAAGATAGCGATTGACCCACCAAAATCTTTGTACAGGTAATAGTGTATCTCATGAATCTCTTAGTAGATGGGACAACTTAAAAATAAAGTTCTCCAACGTGCCCACCTCTTTGAGGAAGCAAAGGCAACAAATCCTATCACCTCAGGGAATAAGGTGATCGTCCTCTCCTCGCAAACCCTTAGCTGACCAAGAATAATCCTGAGGCCATGTGTCCAATGATGCTGAATGTAAACAGGGCAGATGATGTTGCCATCCACAATCCACATGAAACTCTCCGCATAGAACACCCTCTTGGGGCTAAGAGGCTAAGAAGGAGGGATATAAGTGGCCTTAGAATTTTGTCAGTGTATGTCCTCTCTGACGACTTCATTGATAACCCCCTTACCGAAAAGGAGACAGGAGGAGGCATCAAAAGATTGCCTTAAGGATGGAACACGGTCAATGGAAATGCCAGTAGACTGGAGAAGCATCCCAGCCTTTAGACCAACACTGTCACCGTCAAGAGAGAGTCAAGGAAGAAACCTGCTCTAAAGAACAAAGGGCTGAAAATGGGTATCTCTACCAGCCTGAGGCAAGATCTTCCATGTACCTAAGTATATGGAAATGGAGATGTCAAGGAAATGAAAGTAAATGTCAGGTTATTCCAGATAAGTGCACTTGAAGATGAGGAGAACATAACAACTTTAAATAAGCAGACACTCATCCCATCTGGGAAGCTAACACTTGATGGTTTTGCACAGAAGAACTGCCAAAATGAATGACAATTGAAGAACTTCTGAAAGCAAATGCCAACCAAGTTACCATTATCCCTATGAGTCCAGTTTTACATGGTATTCTGCTGTTCATTGAACAATCAGAATTCCGAATGTCTGAAAGGATATTCAAAATGGGAAACTCTAACAAAGTATTAAAAAGTAACAAATATCAGATGCATTACAAGGACAAAGAGTCAAAGTAAGCTTACACCATTTGAGATCAAAAATATCCCATTGCCGCAGGAGGATGAAAACCTGAAGTCAGATAATAAAAAGATACAATTTAGCATTCAGCCAAAAGATAGTTCATTTTAAAAAATATTATTCACGCCTGCATGATTACATAGATTAAGGGATTTGACAATATTTCACTCATAATACTTGTAAATTGTGATTAAGCTTGTGTTTCGTTGTGTTCTTCTGTGTGAGATTTACCAACTGCCTCACCCACCAACTCTTGTTTACCAGACAATACTAAAAACTATCCTGGGAAAACTTAAGTGAAACAAATTCAGATTTATTGGGAATGAATAGAAGGAGAGAAAGACAAAAGTTAGCCTCATAATTACATTGAATGTCCATCTATTTAAGTCAAGAGGTGCCAGCGAAATAGTCAATCCTAACAAAGGGCATAAGGTGTTGGAAGTGCTTCCAAATCAATAGGCTACAAAGGGACACTAGAAGTAATATTATGAGAGAAAATTACTGAATGATATAGGAAATCAAGAAAAAGAACATTGTCATTTTCACTGACCACGTGAAATGTGAACAAAGAGGTGTGGTACGTGATTAATAGCACACATAACCATGTAGCAGATAAAATCTCACCAGATATCCCATAAATTATGTAGAAAAATTGGACAGGCTAATTCAAACCCAAGACCATCAGCTGGCAAGTGGGCTGTTGTACCAACAAGCCACTTGCCCTCACGTGATGGGTTTCTCTCTATAAGTGTGGGTACCATCTCCAACAGTCCTCAAGCCACACTCTGCTTGAGGTCCCAGCCGTACTCCAACACAGACTATGATACCTTGTTGGAAAATCGGTTGGACTAGGATTCAAACACAGGGTGACCCTCCAGTTGGTCAGCTGCTCTGCCAATGAGTTACATTCCCTTTCATAATGGGTGTCTCTCTAGGAGTGTGGACTGTTGCCAACAAAAGGTGTGAGAGGTGAGAGTAATGAACGTGACCCAGTGGAAATACAATTACAATGGTACTACTAAGCGATAGCAGAATATACAGAATATAAGATGCCACAGGATCGAGCATCAATTTCTGTTGCCAGACAAAAATAATATAATGGGGCAGACTTTTATGGTTATCCTGTGAGTGCCACTGATCTTGGGTTTGGTTTGTAATGGCTTTCGTAGAATAAAAAAGGATCAATAACAGATGTGTTGTACTTTTAGTATGTTGCTACAGAATTGACATATTTATACGTTTAGATGTTTTCTGCTTTTTAATTCGCTTGTTTATTTTCATGCTTTTTGTTAACTTATACTGTCAGTTGATTGCTTGGTATCAAAGCAAGGTTAAGGTTCATCTGTATCACATTCTCTCGTAACATTCACCGATCTCCAGAGGGAGTTGAGAAGTGCACTTTTAGACTTCAATAAAGCAGAAGATTCTCATTCAAAAGATCCTTCAAAAAATGGAACGGGGTCTTGAAAACCTTAACAATAATTACATCCCACTGAGCTTAAATGAGAACTATTATTGCTTTTGGTCCATCGTGGCTTTGAGATTGCATGAAACTTTGAAACTTGAAAGCATTAGAGCATTTCGCTTATTGATTTCTATCATTCCTTCGAAAGCAATTGTGGGAATTCTCCAAAAATTAAGAGATGTTTCAGACACCCAGCAATCAACTGCATTTTGCTGAGACAGGTACATGTGCATTTTACTGGATGAACTATTGAAAAAGACTGCAATTGGAAAAACAAAGGCCTCCATAACAAAACATTAAAGATAATTAATGATGCCTTGAGACTCGATAAAATGGAAATTTTGCTGATTTCCTCACCCTCCACAACAGAGGATGCTGAATTCAACTCCTACCACTTGTTGTCCTTAATGAAAATGCCAAATTTGATAAGAAGTTTAGAGCCTGAAAACTTTGCTGCATCAGCCAAGCAAAAAATCACCGTTGACAATTGTAAGTGTTATTTAGAGCCTAGGTGTGAAATGAGAAACCATGGACATTCCAGCCAAAAGCTCCTCCCTAGCCTAAACAAAACTACCTCAGATTGGAGCTAAAGAAGAAGGAAATCAAACACAAACTACATGAAGAACAAATAACAGAATTCATACCTCAAATTTGCATGTGAATGCCTCCTCGTTGTTGTTGATTGCTCCAAATGATCAATGGATTGTTGCTTGATGCTTGGATGTGTGATTGCTATGAATTGCTCAAGATTTTGACAGCATGCTGTTATGGATGGATAGATTTGCTTAGCAAGGTGATAGCACTATTGCATTCCAAAAATTGAAAGGTTTTCTATTAGATTCCATTCATTGGCTTTGCATGGGGGTGTAGCTCAATTTATAGGAGCCACATGGATAGATTGAGGGCTAGGATTGAGCCATGGAGGCTCTTGATCAATGGTTGAGGATTGATGAGAGGATTGGGTAGGTAGATTTAGGAATTAAAAATTCCTAAAGGATTCTAGAGGAGGATGGTGAGTGGCTCAAGGTAGATTAGTAGGTTCTAGAGATGATTAGGATAATTGATGAAGATTAGATAGGGATTAGTGTTAGTGGGGGTAGTTGGAGGTAGGTGGCAAGGAATATAAAATTACTTAATATTGTGAGGATTTGATTAGAAGTTAAATAGGATGATAATGAGGATGAATAATTGATATAAAGGATAATGTGATGAAAGTGTAAGGTTAGTATGATGGAAAAGGATGTAAAAGGTATGTTACAGTGGTATTGGAGATTAAGGTAATTAGCGATGAATGAAGGTAAAATTAGTAATAACAAAGAAGTGGAGAATTTTAGATGTCTACAACAATTATTGCAGTGAGCAAGATAAGTTTGCACTTTGCAGTCCAAACGAGGTTCTTAGCTTGAAACAATACTTAAGCTCTGGACCCAGCCTAAATGAAATTCAGTTCATTGCTTGGACACTAAAAATGATGGTTTGTGGATGGTGGCATGAAGAAGTAGACATTATAGATAGTAGGATAAAGTCACTTATATCACAGCCAGACTTTTCCAAAGATATTATAACAATGATGACGACCATTTTTGTGAGCATTGAAATGCCACTAGTAAAAACTCCAAGTGGTGTTTCAAATCACACCTTTATTAATATCCAGGGACATAAACTGCATAATTATCCTCCTCCCACAACTATCCCCAAGCTTAGATTCAGTCCCATTTTTCTGAGTTAATAAATCCTCTTACTGATCAGACCTGGATCTTCCTGGCCAGGAGGCCATGGCCTCCTCCAAGCATGCAGCACCAAATCTCAGTAAGCAGTCTCGCAGATCTGACGATGGTAAACTCTGAAGATGATGATCATCGCACCACCAATTTCAGATCTGATGTAATTCAAGCACATTCATCGATCTGCAGAGATGATCTCAGAAAATTTGTACAGAGTTACACAAAAAGCCAGTCATCAGCCCAGATGTTTCATTGTCAAAAGATACGGGTGCTATCTAAAGATGGAAGCAGCCCCAAAAATCTCTTTCACGATGGACGAGATGGAGAATCGTCTATGGATGCTCAAAGAATGGACCCTAATTTGCAGATTCAAGGGGGCATTCCAAGGACCCAAATCTTTGAGATTTTGTGTTCAGGAGAACCGGAAGCCAAGTGGTCAAGTGGATCTACTCATGATTCCTAAAGGTTACTTCCTGGCAGTGTTTGCCACCAAACAAGAAAAGGATCTGATGTTTCAAGGAGGGCCATGGTTCTACAATAAAATTTGCCTTTTCATGAAGTACTGGTCCCCGACTTTCAATCCTACAAAGGATCTACCTAGCACTGTTCTGGTATGGGTTAGTTAGAATGCCCCTTCTCTCAAGCAAGTACCGGCAAGAATCATCCCTCAGGAAGATCGGTTCAGCCATAGGTGAATATATTGCAGCGTCCAAGTTCACTAGGAATCTAGGAGTACTCAACCGCACCAGATATGTATCACAGTATCAGCATTGTCCCAGTGAAGTCATTGTTTGACCACCTTGTCCAAGAAATAGGAGGAATTGAATGGGAGCAACCTCTCGACTACAAAAATATCCCTTTTAGGTGCAGGGTTTGTCACAAGCACATGCATCTGGCCAAAGTCCGCCCCCTACATCAAGCCCAAGGAAATCCATCAAGGGAACCACAAGACAAAGGAGACTAAAAGCATCAAAACTCCCCCAACAAAGGAGAGATCCAGAAACAACATCACACTGGAATTGCAACAGGGGACAACAAATTTCGGAAAGCATACTCAAGAAAACTCAAGGAGAACAATAGTTAACCAGAGAAAAAAGAAACACAGTTGGATAACCCCTTCATTGTGCTGGCTGATTAGAACGAAGGAAAGGGGAATAAAAATGCCACTCTCAGCACACAATCAAAGCTGCAACCCAATGCTCAATCAACCAAACAGCAAAAGAATCAAGGTAAATCCTTGAATCCCATCAAATTTTCAGATCGTCCAGCTGAGTCACATACCTCAACACGTAATAAACAAGTCCAGCCCTGCAGATCCGCATCCTCCAAATCTCATTCCTATGGATATAGGAACATGGGAAACTTTGCAGCAAACAGACTCTAAAAAGAAGCGCAAATATTTGCCAAATATAATGACATGTCTGAGATTAGTAAGGTAATTACAGCTGATCAACACATTCAGATATGGGTCCCAAACGCAACAAACTCAGAGGAATGCATGTAGGCAAGCACCTCCTCTGAAGAGCAGTTATAATCATGCAGAATCTATCTTGGAACGCTCGAGACCTGGGTGTGCCAAACAACCACCTTTCCTAAACAACCAAATCAAGACTGAGGGTATAGATCTTCTGTTCCTCCACAAAATAGGAAGATCTGGTCTGAAAAAAGCCCCCCTCTCGTTAAGACTATGGGGTGCAAGGAAAATGATTCAATTGCCTATTCACTTGGATCTTTCAAGGTATGTTTGTCTCTCCTCTGATATTCTCTCTTGGGGTCTTGCAGCTGTTTTATTTTTTCAGGAAATGCAATTGCAATATACTATTGTCAATATGTATTCCTCTCATTGGGAACAGACGAATTTCTATGCTTGCAAAATTGTCGGATGGGATTGTAAAACATAAGCCTACCAATCTGATTTTAATGGGAGATTTTAACACTATTATTAAATAGAAAAGAAAAAAAGGAGGATTTGGTTTCAATAGCAATAAAAACTCTATGATTGACATGGATTACTCACAAGGCAAGTATACTTGGTGCAACATGCAGGAAGGTCCGAACTATATTGCTGAAAATTTTGATAGAGTTCTGATGTCCGATCAATGGATGCAGCCTAATTTTCAAATATCATCAAAGGTAGCTAATGCCATTTTATCTGATTATTGGTCCATATATTTTTCCGTATTGATTAATTAAAAAAAAATAAGCTTGTTTACAATTTAAGTTTGAAAAAATGTGGCTTACTCATCCAGATTTTAGCACGAATTATCCAAATGGTAGGTGATGGCAGGTTAGATTCAAGGATATGTAATGTATAAATTTATGAGGAAATTAAAGGCTCTAAAACAAAAACTGAAAATCGAAAATAAAGAGGTATTTAGGAACATTTTCACAAAAAAAAATATATATTTTATGCAGCAATTAGAAGGGTTACAACAACAAATCAGAGAGCAAGAATATACACAGGAAATGGCAAAGCAAGAACAACTTCTAATCCACCAATTAGCTCAGGTGCAACAACAAGAGGAACAATACTGGTGGCAGAAATCAAGAGAGCAATGTGTAAAATATGGAGACTCTAATACCAGATTCTTCCATATATTGGTTTTGAATAGACAGACAGAACTCGGTGACTCAAGTGCAAAAGACAAATGGTCTCATTATCTCCAACCACAATGAGGCTATTTAGCATGCCACTAAGCATTTCAAACAGAAACTGACAAAAGAGAACAGCACGGATAAGAAAACACAAATGCAACAATGGCAACTTCAAAATACCCAAACATTATTACAGACAAAGAAAACAAGGAGTTGATGGCTCCCATACTAGAGGAAGAATGGAAGAAGATTGTTTTCTCCTTTCATCCAGACAAGGCTCTAGGACCTGATGGATTTCCAGCATTTTTCTACCAGCAATATTGGGAAATTATTAAATAAAATCCGCTAAATGTGGTGGAGGAATCAAAACGAAATAAGAACATGCTCAAGCACTTAAAAGCAACAAAATTGGTGATCATACCAAAGCAAACAAAAGCCAAGAAATTGGATCATTATAGACAAATTGCACTCTGCAATATGGTCTACAAAATCACTGTGAAGCTTATAGCCAGCAAACTGAAACCTTTAATTCAGAAGATTATCTCCCCTTCCCAATCTGCTTTTGTGCCAGGAAGAAGAATGGAGGACAGCATTAGCTCGGTACAGGAGATCATTTGTTGCTTAAGCAGTCAACATAAGTCTATTATTCTTGTCAAGCTAGACAGTTCTAAAGCTTTTGATCGCTTCAATTGGAAAATGATATCATCTACTCTCAAGGCATTCAGATTTGGCGAAGCTTTTAAAGATTGGATTAGTTGCTGCATTAGTATTCCTTTGTACACAATCACTCTGAATGGAGATATTGGAAAGGATTTCTACCCTCTAGAGGGTTACGGCAAGGGCACGCTCTAAGCCGTTATTCAATATTGGGATTGAAATTGTGTATAGGAGAATCAGTGAATTAAAAGAGAGGCAAAATCCATGGGCTGCAATCAAATACAAACAGTTCAAGGCACACAAACTCTCACTTAGCAGATGGCACTCTCCTATGTTCAACAGCAATTCTTTGAGAGGTAAAGCAATTCAAGCAGCTGCTAAAGGACTATCATATAGTAACACGACGGCAGGTCAACCATCTCAAATCACATGTTATCTTTATACATGTAAGTAACCACAGGAAGCAGGCCATAATCGGGACCCTAAACTTTAGGGGGGAATTTCTTCTTATGAAATATTTGCTGTTTCCTCTTTAATTTTCACAGAAACAAAACTTATGGAAAGGTGTGATTCAACGGATGCAAAATAAGATAACAAAATGGACAAACATATGGGTCTCCTTGGCAGGTCGTATACAACTAATAAAAGTAGTTTTGCAATTTGTTCTGTTGCATCTCCTAAAGCTTTTACCACAACCAAACACATGTTGAAGAGGATCTTATTAAAATTCAAAGAAACTTCCTGTGGAGGGGACCAAATTAAAGTATCCATTGATTTCATGGGAAAAGATTTGTGCAAGAAGCTTCAAGACGAACTCAACTTCAGACACCTGAATCAATTCAGCCAAGCCATCGCCATGAAAACAACATGGAGATTATGGAAATATCCCCCTAATATTTGGTCCAACATAATTAGACCCAAATATTTATCTGATCACATGGAGAACCTGCTAAAAACATCATGGAGTGGACCATTGTCTGGTACAGCTAAGTTGATCCAAAACTAATTTCAGCTAATTCTTGAAAATCTCACTTGGAAAATTGGCAAAGCAAACCAAGTCAATTTTTGGGAAGTGGCATGCAATTCGGTCGCTATCTACGTGGCACAAAATTAAAAGCTTCTTATGGTTGCTTTTTTAAAAATCTCTACTTATTTTTGATAATTTGAAGAAAAAGGTATGGATATGTCCCAATCTATGTTCAAGCTTCAAATTGTTGTCAACAATTGGAAACCTTGAAACGTCTCTTCTTCCATTGTCCCCTGGCCACTTCCATTTGGAGCAGTGTGCCTGGTATGTTGGGTTTCACCAAAATAATAATTGGGTTATTAGCTAAACCAATTCTAAGCTGGAATGGGAAACATGTAGAAATGGAAATTCTAAAAGTTTTAACTCATCTTGCTCCCAATTTTATTTTATGGAACATATGGAAGGAACAAAACTTGCAAGTTTTGAGTATAAATCCCACAAGGTAGAAGATATCCCAAGGAACATTAAGTTTCAGATTACATATAATGCTCTTATCCTTCAATAAGGAAAATCGACTAATTTCCTTTCAACAAGTATGGTTGACTGTCAAATTGCAAAGATCTGGAATATTCCAGATTACAATTATCATTGATATCTGCTTATTCAACCCAAGTTGAGATGGGAGTTACCGACTGAAGAATATTTTAAACTGAATTTTGACGGAGCTTCCAAGTCGAACCCGGAACCAGCTGCCATGGGAGTCATTTGAGATCATAAGGGACAGCTCATTCAAGGTTATTCTCAATTCATTGGCATCCAAACAAACAATTATGCTGACCTTATTGCCTTAAACATAGGTTTGTAACGTGCAATTAATAGGGGGATAATGAAACTCATAATTGAAGGAGACTCCATAATAATCATTAATTTCATCTGAAAACAATGGTTATTCAAATAAATTCACATAAAACAAGTCCATTGGCAATGGAAACATATAGCTAGCTGGATAATTCATAACATAAACGGCTGAAAAGGGTTGACTTCCAACATCGACCCTGCCAGCAAAACAAAGTAGTTGATGCAATGGCTAATCATGCTTTTTCTAACCTAGCTAGTTAAAAACACTGTTCGGTCTGGTATAGTTACACAATACCTCATCAAATAAAATGCTTGGTGGGCTTAAAGAAAGCTACCCATCATAATTGTAATCAATGAGCATGTATGGTGGTTGGCTTTTTCAACTAATGTCTTTTAAAAGCATTGATAAACTTGAGATCATTTCACATATTAGCCTTCATAGACCTATGTGCAATTGTCATGTCATCACCAACTTCACTATTACAATCCCTCTCCACTTTTCCACTCTATTCAGTATGTCTCCACTACTCTTATCACCAACTTTCTCTTTGCTTTTAGTGTTTTGTATTATTTGATTATTTTTTTGTCCTTTTTTTGCCGCTGTCTTCTTGACTTTATCCGTTGGATATTTATCCCACATGAATACCCTAGTACACGCACTAATTCCCAAAGTGGTCCTCTTACCTATGCTAAACCTAATCCCATCTTTTCAACTTACAACTTCCATCCACTTGATATCTTGCATCATTTTTTTTATTTTTTTTAATCATCATTTTAACAGCTATACCAATATAAGCATATTGTATAGTTGGGCTATATTGCCTTTTATGGCCAAATGCAATGTGCAGTGCAATGCACGTTGCCACTCGTCCAAGTTTCTTTCTCATACCAATATACATGGTCGTGATCTTCAAACACAACATAGGATAAGTGCAACGAACGAGGAATGGGAAAGACGACAATGCTATAGAAGCTACAACAAACTGATGGAAATTTGCATAAGCAGCATCAGTATAATGAAGAATATGAAAGAAAAGGGCAACATAATCTGTGCTGACTGGATACCTTCAGAACCAAAAAATTACGATACCTACATTGCGAGCTGCTAAATTCAATGGAGGGACAAACTTACTTAAGGATGCTACTGGGGTCTCGAGCCACCAAGCAAGGATCACTAAATGCGGTATGAAGAATATTGCTTCATCCACCAATATAAAAGCTTATGGTCGTAGTACAAAT
The DNA here is from genome assembly GCA_037957365.1 of Torreya grandis. Classification (NCBI taxonomy): domain Eukaryota; kingdom Viridiplantae; phylum Streptophyta; class Pinopsida; order Cupressales; family Taxaceae; genus Torreya; species Torreya grandis. Next base: position 586,798 of record JARHVA010006090.1, read on the forward strand.
AAGAGAAATGGAGATATCGAGCTCGAGTCATAACATGCCTTGAGCATTATGTTGAATCAGAAAAAACTTATAGAAAATAGGAAGAGCCCAATACTGCTTCAAAAAGTTAAAAACATTCATGCAAGAAGAGGGCTTCCAAAGCAAATTCAATATTTGAGAGTGTATGTCAAGAAAAGTAGTTCTCTCTTCCTTTGATGGCATCTAACTCTCAGCCTACTACTCTTAAAGGCAAAGCCATGATTTGCATAGATGAAGATACTACTGTCAATGAGGATAGTGATGAAAGCATGCAAAGGGTGAGTTTTCCAACAGTCATATCCAGGACTTAGGTGAGTAAATGGCACTAACTCAACCTTATTTTGTTGCCTGTGAGAATAAGATGCAGCCTCCTCTTAACCCACAATTTCCTCATAAGTTTTGACAAGTTCCAGCAGTTATGAATTATGTTAGTCGTATCAGAATGTATATTGCTAATCCCATTGTTTCTGATATGATTTCCCATCATGACAGCCCCCGTCCTTGTCAGTTTAATCCGAATGGCAACCTCATTCACCTTGATTTCCCTCTTAAAAATGCGGACATCCACAAGCCCCAATTCGTCCAATGCAAAATCAAACAAACCTCTCTGACATTGTGAAGATTTACCAGGACTTCGTCCATGTTTCCCAAAAGTTGGAGAATCGGTTGGAATTGCTTAGCAAGAAATTAGAAGACCAAGGTGACCTCACTCCCATATTGGCATAATGCATTGTGAGATTAACCTCTCTGAGTTTGCAGCAGAAAGAAGCCATCGATGTCCTCAAACAAAATGTTGAGATAATGAATAACAGAATGCATTTTTTGTAGGATAGAACCTCAAGTGTTCCTGTTTGCAGCACTAGAGGCAACTTCTCTCAGGCCCACATCCAAGATGAAAGGAACACGCGTAGAAGAACATACAACAGCACCACTTCTAGCTCCAAAATGGCTGAAGCAATCGAATTTGAGGTGCTTGTTATGTGTTCTAACAAGATGTCATGCTTTCAAGGATATGATCACCCAATGAAGAATGCCGGTCCCTCTCATGGCAGGCTTTCCAATCATCACTTCAAATGAAGGACTTGTCTAAGATCCAGAAACTACAATCTCTATTGTTCTTATGCATTTTACTAGATATTTTTCTTTGCTACTATATTGTATTGTCCTTTGTTCCTAGTTGCTAATCAGTCTGGTTATGTAATGGCTGCCCAGCCTCCTTAAGCTGCTTTTTGTAATCTGGGTTTGAAAACCTTTTGTCTCCTATCCTCAAAGATCTTGTCCTGAATGGTCTGATTTTCCAATCATAAGATCTCAGGCTGTTTTGTACTCTTCTTCCTACTCAATATAAATGTTCACTTTATCAAAAAAAAATGCCACTAGTCAATATACAATGCAGGTTCCCTAAAACTCAACTTCTTAGTGAAAAAATTGTCAACAATGAGATAGATCAATTATGTGCCACTAATAATACCATAATGAAGGAACAACGGTGTGCCAATTTGGAAACTAATGAAGGCCTGGCTCTTATCATTCGGTCTATGAAAGATTCATCACAAAGGGAACAAGGGAAAATGCAAGGGCCTCCTATCAAGAATCAAGACAACCAAGAAAGTGCATGCAGTGAGTTATAGGTAAACACCCAGAAACTTTTCCTATGTAGTTTTCTGATTTGGAAATGCCACCGGAAACATTTCTGATTGTTTTGGCTCTTTTCCATCTCATCCCATTGCGGATCTTGCTAGTGGCAGCAAATATTCAAATGATAACTTTGAAGACTAAAGCAGGCAAAGGTTCCATATGAACAGCACTTGGACTAAGGTTCGTCAATCCTAAAATATAGGAAAACCCTGTTTCAAGGGCACACCCTGTGCAACCATTGAAAGGAAATTGGGTTAACATTCACGAACCAGGACAACATGCTAAAATTAGAAAATTCGGCTAGTTATGGCAAAAGCAAATTTATACTGTTGTTTATAAACAACAATCAGAGTGCAAAACATAAAACATGGACTGCTTACACCAATAAGAACTGAAATTACAGTTGCATTAATCTGAAATTTTGCACATGGCAAATCTCTGAGAAGAGATGGAAAAGTTTACAAAGCCATTTTCAAAAAAAGCTATTTTCCAAGAAACATATATTCGCTCTCCAGCATAAAATGCATATTTAATAAATAAATGCACACACAAGCTCAATAGAAACTGGGGGAAGACAAAAATGGTTTGTCTTCCAGCAGTTACCAAGAAGATGGGGCCAAGTTGGCATCGTGATAATTGACACCATACTGACTTTTAGCTGAGGTTGGCACCTTAGGTTGTCGCTGAGTGGGAATTACAAAAATGTTGTCGCTGATGCTGCCCCTTGACCCTGTACACGGAACGCGGTAAGCAATGAATACTCTGCTTGGGGCCAGTACGTGTTGAAACACACTGGCATATAGAACCCCCTGAGGATCAGGCTAGCCAAGACTTGGCAAAACACTTCTTTGACATCAAAACATAAACTAAAAGCTTATAAGTCAGTCAAAACTCTTTTGATTTTAATCATTTCACTCCAGCAGCTCTGGTTTAAGGGAAAAATAACATATTTCTTAGCATTATTTGGACACCTTCGATGTTAAAATCTTGTGGAAAGAAAAACAAATTGTGAAATCTCTTATATTTTTAAGATTTTTCAGTTTGCCCAATTCTTGATGAAAAACCTGATCTGAGCTTTAATAGACTTGGTGTATCAGTCTTGCCATATCCGGGACAAGTCCAAGTGTGGCTACTATGGTTTAGGGTTAGGATTAGGTTTGTGAGCCTCATTATGGTTCCTGACCCAACATAACCTCAGGTTGCATTTTATGTGTATGTGAGAGAAAGTGGAGGGAGCCTGGAGGGAGGATTTGACAAGTTTGGAAAAGATTTAAATCTATTGGAAGAAAATAATAAAACCATGAGCTATATGACTTACATTTATCACAACAAATTCAGCCATAACATTAGTTTCCAGCTATACATTTGTGCTACATTTCAACAAAATCTTATGTCTATTGAATATCTGATTCTGTCAACAAAAATGGGGAATCCTAGTATACACATTTCTCAATTATTGAATACTCTGAATATCTTCTATTTGTCTTCCAGCAACTTAAAAGTATGTTGTCCAAAGGTTTGTGGTGTAACGCTAATGATAACACTCATAAGAGCAACCCAGGTCCAAATCCCCCTCACCCAATAAGAGGGTCTATATAACCTTAGCAGACATGTGGCAAGGTAAAGGTATAACAAATATAAAACAGTTGTAAGAGCATGATCCGGGTTCAAATCTCCCTCACACAATAAGATGACCTCTATAACCCATCAAACAGACACATGGCAAGGTTGTGGTGTAACAAACATTGGATACTCATAATATCTTGACCCAGGTTCGAATGCCCCTTATAGAATGAGACGACCAATATAAGCAAGCAGACATGTGGCAAGGTCTTGTAGCAAATATGGGACATTTGTAAGAGCATGACCTAGGTTCAAATCCCCCTCACATGATAAAGACAGACATGTAGCAAGACTGCAATACTGCACTCTAACAAATACAAGATACAATAGGATAAATGCAGACGTAACCCAGCAATAGTCAGGTCCATAACCAAAACTAACAGATACCAAAATCGTGGTATAACGAATATAGGGTACAATGGAACATAGTTTGCATACTCCTACTCGGAGAGTACTCACCCAGACAAAAAAAGTTTACTGGGGCAATACTTGGCAATGTTTTTTCCGCATTTTTGGAGTGTTTTATCCACGTTTTTTACCTTTCTAACACGTTTTTTTACTTTTCTGGCATTGTACTGTGCATTTAAACATGCAGGCAAGTATATACACAGTACTCGTTGAGTACTGACAAGTACTGCGTACATACCGATTATCAAAAAAAAAAGACCTGCAAGTTTTTATGGAGAATACTCGCCCAGCTAATTTCTCAGTAAGTACTCATGTCTAATTGAAATGCATGTGGACATGAACAAGGGGCCAACATTAACAGATTAGTATTCATTGATATATGTCGACAAGGCCAGCAATAATGTCTCACATTTCCATTGAGGTTTTTAAATGTTACGGATGCAATCCAAGCTTTCCCCACACAATAATGTGATCTAAATTTACCCCACACCAAAATGTCATCTCAACCTAACCCACACAGCATTAAAAACAGCTAGATTTACTAAGAGAACAAAAAATTAAAAAAAAACACAATAAGAGAATGAGGAAAATATATATACAAATGGAATAGATAGGCCTACCGGCACAAGAGCGGAGATAGATGCAATTTCAAGCAAGGAGGTGCCATCCAAATTACTCACAAATCTGCTACCAAAGAGAAAACAAAAATGTTCATTAAATAAATCACAATCGCCACATTTAAACATAAGCTAAGATAATTATATAGAATCTTACTCTTCCTTGAGCTTCTTGTTAGGGTTGAGGAAAGCGGCACGAGACGCCATCGGAACAACTGAAGAATTTGAGTATTTCTATTTTACTTTTAGAGTAGATGGAGTGTTCATCGTGTATAAATGCTCTTTGAACAAATGCAGTAATTTATTTTTTATAGGACTATCCGATTTTTCAATTAAACGTTTGGTAAGAGGACTCGAAGTCTTGGATTCTCACCAATGTTTGTTTTTTTTAAGGGTTTTACGATTTTTTAATTTTTGCATTTTTCAGGGTTATACGATTTTTTTCTTAAACGTTTGGTAAGAGCATTTGAAATATTAGATGATAATAATATAGTTTTTAAGGTTCACAATGTTAAATAGTGTTTTGGTTATGGTTTGTAAAGAAACTTATAATATATGAGATTATGTCATATTTTTATTATGGGGAGGTATTTTACTATATTACAAATATGAAGCATGCAATCCTTACTTTCTGTAGGATTTGAATCTGTGACCTCTCTTTTAAGAATATATATTCTTCACCATTAAAGAAAAAAGAATATCTAAATTTAATAATAATTTATATATATTTTATAAATAAGATTTGAACTTGTGATTTTTTTTTTTTAACCATTAGATTAATTTAAATATATATTATAGATATATAACAAATTAGACAAAAAAATTATTATTAATTTATTATTTTTGTTTTGTGTATTTATTTTAAAATAAAATTTAAATTTAAATTTATTAATTATAAAATAAGTTGGTATTAAAATATGTTAATAGTGTTTAATTCTTATATATTATATTGTGGTTGATACTTGTATATTATTATTGAATATAAATTGAATAAATATTAATTCTCTTTTAAATGAAAAATAGTATTTTTTGTTTTTATTTGATACTTTTTGAGTTTGATGTTTGTATTTGTTATAGATTTTCATTTCCTATCGTTTTTTTTGAGTGGACATATAATTTATTTTTATAATTATTGAATATATTGTATGCTTCCAATCAAAAAATATATTTTTATGAAGATGTCTTATCATTTTTTAGTTGTATATAATTAATTATAAAAAAATCGTTACTAGTTATTTAGTTGACTTCAGATTATAGTTTGATCTTAAAAAACTTAAAAATGTATTGCATAGTATTGCATCATTCTTAGACACTCTTTTAGTATACAATATAATTTAGACAATGGGTAATATTTATTACTTGGACATTTTAAAAAGAGTTTTTTAATAATATTATATATTTATTATTAAAACAATCTTGTATGTTTGAAGAAGTTTTGAGAAAATATTATTCAAATATTTCTTTTTGTGTCAAGACTTTTCTATAAGTAGAATTTTTCTTAACAAGTGCCATGAAGTGATTAGTTATTACCATGTGGCAGTGAGATTCACAATTGTAATATTTAATTTGAAAAGTTAGGTCGTGTACTTCAAGCCTACATCACAATGTTCATTAAATGGTAGTAAGATCATTGTAGTAGGGAATATCGGGGAAGGTTATGCGTCGTTTCTAATGCCATATAGGATAAGACTGGCAAATAATCAATTTAAAATCTAATTGGATCTTAATTATTAGCACATATTTGCTCTTGACTAGATTTGCAAGTCTTTTTTATCATTTACAATAACCTAATTTGTTGTACATGTTGATATACTCTACACCAATATTTACTAAGTAGGAATATCACAGTAACTACAAAATAAAGTATTGGTTATGTTTTCTTTTATTGGATATGATCCAAACATTAGCAAAGCTATTACAGTAAGCTTCAGTAGTTTAAAAAATCACAATTTTTAATAAACTATGTTGTATAGAATCTAGGATGTAGAATAGTCGTAGTTTAAACATTATCCGAGATATATTTTAAAATTTTAAATCTTCACATTTGATTTACAATATAACCTGGAGTTTTAACAATATCTAGAATACAATTTAACAATGTATCTTCTTATATTTAATATATTATTGAATGCAATTTATATATACCTTGGGGATATTAAATAAATAAATCTAATTCCTAAAATCACAATTAATATTGACATTTCAAAAAAAAATTAAAAGGGTATAACTAATTTACATAAGAAAAAATATAAGCTTTGAACCAAAAAAGTCACATGTTAGGAAAAAATGACCAATAATAAAACACTCAATGCACTAAAAATATAAACATATAATATAGTTTTTTTCTTGATAATACCACCATTGTAAAATGAAATGCTTGACTCCCTGGGTATGCACAAGAGTAGATTAGAGGATATTTTTTACAAGCACAATGGAAAGACATTACTATAAAAGATATGAAGGATGTCATTTATAACATAATGCCACCATTTTCTATGTAAAGAAAGAGACTGTTGGTGTTTCTTAGTTCAAATTTCACATTAGGATACGTGATCTAGTTTGTACTTTCATCTATCAATTTAAACATGTTGACAAGTGAAATGGACAATTTGAGCAAAGGTCACCTGATCAACCTCTCTAACTTGTAAATAAAAATATAATCCCATTTGTAGCATCCAAGCATTGGGAAATTCCATGAAAAAGTGACCCAAATAACATCTCCAAACAATTGATGGCATTAAATGTCAAACAATTGTTAAATCGATGGCATCATGCATTGAAATGGAATTTAAAATTTTTAGCCAATAACATCCTTGTAATTATTTAGCACATTCTTTTTAAATTTTGTGTATTGACAAGGAATTTCATAAGTTGTGAGGTAAGAATTTGTTTATTGATTTATCTTGAAGTGACAATTATTAATTATTACATTTACATTTACTAACATTATACCCATTACATTACCTTCTTAATTGTTTCATAATGGTGTTGCCTAAGTACTCGATAAATCCACTGTTTAGTTCAATAAAGTAAACAACAATATATTTTTTTATGAACATGGGAAAACATTCATAAAAATGAGTATAAAGCTAATGTTCACTTTTACATCCCAAAAGGTTCTCAATAAACAAAAGTAGAGTTCTAATGCCTTATATATAGTTGAATATTTATCTTGCAACCAAACATCAAATAATGGTCAAACATGACTCATAACACTAAAAGAAATGCTTAGTCGTGTGAAAAAGTTATTCCATGCAAAGAGCTATAAAAAACCAAAGTGAAGAACATCAAAGAAGATTCCAAATTGGTAAATATTTGGATAACATCAATTTGTCTCAAATTTCAATTGATGAGATTAGAAAGGATATTATGTTGAAACCCACAATGAAAGCTTATCAAGCAGAACCCTATAAACATAAACAATATATTTTCCTCTATTTATTGTACCAACTAAAGAGATCATATTATCAACTTATAGGAATGTTGACACTCCAATATCACCATCCATCTAGAAATACAAGCAAAAATTAAAGGTTAGCATGGTTGATTAATTTATCAAGCATATAACCAAAATTGCATGGTAACATAACAATTATACACCCAAAAATCTAGTCCTAAATTGACCCAAAAAAACTATAAACATTCAGTGGTAACGAGATTTCCTTTATATCATAGCCAAGTAATGTGATTTATAATGGAAATGTAGTTGTGGCTAAAGCGATCTTGACAAGTGTAATAAGAACCAAAAAAGGTAACCTGTAAATGAAAGAAATATTAAACAACACATTCAATATGAAATTTCTCTACTCTTAATTCATTGAAGTAGTTTCCTTGTGTTACAGGTCCTCTATGACCAAAGTATTCTGAGTCAACTCCATTTCATTAATCCACACCAAATTATAGCAGTATTAAATTCTCATACTCACAACATGTTAAAAGTTTAATAAATAAGAGGGATATAAATTAACAAAAGTTTCCTCCCGCATTGAAATTTTGTAGGTAATTTGGTGGATTCTACAACCTAAGACAGACGTATAAACTTACAAAACCTAAAGCTCAAAAACAAAAAAAATGTACATGTTCTATAATGGTTTCAGGAACTCCAACACATCAAATAGGGGTGTGCTTAACCAACATGCACAAACCTATCGAACGATGATGTCTTGAACCTTTTTCCATGTCAGGTTGACTTTTACTAACGAAACAACCTAAAATCTCTATTTATCAGCAAACTCCACATGTGTGGTTTCTTTTATCACTTTTGTCCATGTCGATGGTTGATTTGTAGACACTTTTCCCTTTCAGTTGTAGTTTTAAAGTTGAAATTTTTGTGCTAATGCCCTTCCTCATTTTTGTTGTCGTTGTTTATGCTGAGACCATTTTCAAATCATATTTCTTTAAATTGTATTATTTACGACACTGCATTTCTTGAAACCATATTTACATTTTAATTTTCAACAAATAGAGGAATTTTATTAGCAACAAGAAATGTTGGGGAGTTTTTGAAAACTATCATTATCCCACTTTGCTTCTTGTGCTTTATGCGCACCAAACCCAGGTTTGATAATAATTTTTTAATAAATAGATTAAGGTATCTAAAATTGCTATTTGTTGTGGGCTATTGTGGGATTTAACCAATATCCAATTCACCATGTATGTGAGGTGAGGATCATGAGTACAGTTTGCATGCAGTGTGGGTTCCAATTCATAAGGGTTTGTGCATGTTGAATTTAAAATGATTTGGGTTCTAATTCATCATGGGTTTGTACATGTTGGATTTGACAACCTTTCATAGAAATGTTTTTATAATAAAGGAATATTTAAAATATCATGTTTCATGTTTTTGTAGTATATAGATAACCATTTTAGTATGTCTAGTAATAAGTTACGTCTAATGGTTAGCATTGAATGGCAAAGAGGAATCATCAAAATTATGAACAAGTTCTTTAATAAAGAAAACAACATGTTTTCTTAACAAAGTAAACTTATATATATAGAGGGTGATGTACATTGTACATGTTATATAACATTGATAAAAGGTGTCAATGTTTGTTTGTACGTGGTTGGTAAAATAGGCCTTTGTGTGGAAGTAAACTCCAAGATAGTTGTTGTCAAAATGAATTGGAGGTGGGATGTTCCAGCTAGAATCTTAACTTTACTATATGAGGACACATAATTTTATATGGTTTATTCCCTGATATTGAGATCGCGTATACAAATGAAGACTCAAGACATGATGAAGAACGAGACGGCTTGAAGCAAATAAAATAGATACCTTTAGATGTTTTTGACATACCTCCTTTAGAAGATGCACTATTGAGTGTTTAGAGGGTGTTACACACACACACACACATAGTGAAATGTTTAATTCAGAAGTGGATCATGATTCCCCGTTATGTAACTCTTATCACTTTTACGTTCTATTATACTTTTATTTGTTGTTGGTGTGATAGTATGCATTTTTTGGGTGAGGTGGAAAATGTTGACTGAGTGATATTATCACTCTTGTGGGAAATATGTAGTTGTGTTTTGAAATAAAAAATCTTAGTTGTAATAAGGCAAGTATGACGAGTCTTTTTGAATTGTTGGGATTGTTGACAGGGAAATTTATCGCATCGATGAATCAACCCATTCACCTATTATGAAAGTCAAGATGGAATCATACCAATTTAATCATAAGGGACTTATTGTCGAGAATCAGTCCTAAGGCATGTAAAAAGAGTTTTTTTTAAGTTATGGGGATTAATGAGTTTAATTATAATCCAAATCAAGCTTATAAACATTTATAAAATTGATAAAGCCTAGAACTATTAACGACCATGTCTAGAGAAAAGACACTTATAAATAATGCTTTGATCAAATATGTTAATCATTATTTGAATGTATTGTTAATCAATCTCAAATTAGATATAAAATTGTCATTTAACCTATCCTATAAAGCAAAACTTATGGGTTAGGTTATCCCTTGAAGGATATAATATACATATTTGTCAAAAATTTGTATCTCATATGCATGTTCACACTATAAAGATGAAATAAAAGAAATGGATGAGAAATAAAGGAAGAGAAAGTGAATAAAACAAGAAGAAGAACAAGAAAGCAAACTAAGAAATACTAACCAAGATCAAAACAAATCTAATCTACAATAACTGAGAAGAAACAAACAAACACCTAAATAAAAATAGAAGAATACCTAAAATTAATCTAAATGTTAAAACTAATTAAGATTTAAGACTATTTTTAACATGTTAGAAATTAATAAAGTTAAAGGTTACAACTACAACAACAATAAAAATAACTAAACAATTAAGAAACTACAAAGAAATTAAATCTAAATACTAAGAGAATAAATAGAAAATAAATACTAAACAAAATTGACTATCTTAGAGAATAAGAATCTAATAAACTAATATAAGATAAACAATTCAAAAATAAAGAGTCTGATAATTTTGTGAAAGAATCGACCTAAAAATGTAAAATGAGAATAATTTATTGAGAAAACTTCATTATGAAACTGATTACAAACAAGTCTTTAAAGGAAGATCACCATATAATTGAAATTCCAACAATTTGTCATAAAATGCAATGTTTTCATCATTATTTGGGTAAAGTACATTGATTTTTGCCTATATGACTACATATTTTTATTAATAAAAGATATTGATACTTGATAATCTCTAGATAATCGATTATAAATGAATCAAAAAACTTGGATATATTTGCATTATTCAAGTAGATTGCTTCAATGTCAAAGAAGATATTGTTCAATCTATTTGCAAATGATTATCAATCTCAAAGATGTTTGATGGAAAGAAGAAAATATGTAACTTTGAAATCAAATAGCCCTTAGTATCTGTGTGTTTTCTTTCTCTTGTTATGTGTATTCAATCTCCTTATAAAGTAACTCTCATTTGATATAGTTGTGATTTAAGTGACAACTAACTTTAATTAGTTATAGTTATAAAGTTGATTGACTTTTAAAATTTAATTACTTTATAAGTTATAAAGTTTATAACTTAACATTATATCTTTAACTTAAAATAAGTCCACAAGATTAAATCAAATAATATAGACCAATTTAATAATCTCTAATAGGTGGGGCCCTTTGACTTGTTTAAATGTCGCTTAGATAATCATCTAACTATGTATATAATAAACAATCAATAAATACCAATATCAAATTATCTAAACATATTAACAATATAATCCATAAAAATAACATTTATCCCAAAAACATCATCTGATCAAATGTTAAGCATGGAAACCATCTAATATTGCAAATGTTAAGCATAGAAACCATCTAATATTGTATAAACATTGATTTCACTATCTAAATTGAAAGTGATCAAAAGAATATCAAAATTGCCATGTCATCAAAATTAAAGTACTATCAAAATTGCATCTATCTCACCAAAATGCATAAAAACCCACAATCACAAAAATTGTATTATGACTGTAAAACTTCTAAGCAAATATCCTCAAAATATCATTCAGAAAACTCAACAAATCCTTAATTTCAACTGTAAGCAATCAAAAATGCATCTCATATATATGTTCATCAAAGAATTGCACAAAAATCTTAATTCAAAGGTTTAATCAAGATACAACATCATATACATTGAAAATTTTGTACACATGATGTTATATTAATACAATCAAGAACACCAAAATGCATCAAAATATAAACTTGAAACTCAAAATCATTGCCTTATGACAAGTTGATCAACTAAAAACAATTTGTCTTCTACCAAACTTTAATGTAGAGAAATGGTCAAAAATATACATCACAAAACCCTAAGATCCTTGTTCATTTATGTCAAATTTATACAAAATAAAAAAAACCTGAATATACCAAATCACCCAAGAAACAACAATGTGCTCATTTTGCATGTAAACTCTATTAAAACTTCTTCAACATCTATGTCATGTCAAGCAAGTGAACCCAAACTTGTTTGTATTCATAACTCAAAATCATTATGAAAACATACAATCTTATTATGTATGTAAACATACAATTGTGTTATGTTTGTGTGAATTCTCATGCAGTTGGGTTTTAACCAAACTCAGGCTTGAAAAATATGACTTTGCTAATCTATAAACATCAAACTCAATATATTTTATGCACAAAAGACTTCAAGCTTTGAAATGAAAAACTATGCATGCATGTATAAAATGCATAACTTAATTGACATGCATAACCAAAAATAGAAAAAATATTAATGACTTTTTTTTAAAGAATCCACTTCACTACAGTAGTATTGAAAACCAAATTCAAAACCATGACTATATGAACCAACCATGCAAGTTCATAAAAATAAGAATATGTATGCATGCACAAAACATCTCAAATCATAACTTATATAACATTTAGAAACTAAACTAAGTGAGCACTTTGTGATTCAAAAGAGATATTTTCAAGATTGTTTTTCAAAATTGTATGCAAATAACTAAAAAATCCATGGCCATTCAAAACCTATAAATTTTGTCATTTATGATAACCAGAGGTGAAATAGAACACATAGATGTGAAAAAAACAAACCACAAACTTATTTCTCACAAACCCACTACAAATATGCATGCAAGAAACCTTTATGTAAGTTAAATTCATTATATGCAAACTACATATATTGCATGCATGCAAAAGAGTGACAATACTTCAACCATACGATTTTGAATGAAGGAGAAAACATGTTATTATGCACAAATTTTACATGAAACCATGACTTTGATAATTAAAAATGCATTCAAGATAAACACGTATCCAATGAAAAACTACTTTGCATAACTCACACCACTACATGCAAAAGTGAGAAAATTTGTAGATGAAACTGAAAAATCACTTCGTTCTTACTCAATCAACAAACTTGCAGAGCTCCACTTCTACTTTGATATTGAAAAAAGTGGTGATTGAATGAAAAAAATGAAGTGTTTTATGTCGAGTCAGTTACCAAGATAACCAATTAATGTAAATAACATGATGTGTCCACCAAATTAGTTGATGACAACCTCTACTAAAAATTTGCATGCCAATTCAAATAATAAATATACTACTAAATCTTTAGTATTTTGTTGAATCAAAAACTAACTTTTATGCCATTTTGAACTCCAAAAGAGGCAAGGACAACTTATTAAAAGCCAAGATTTATCATTTACACTGACAAATCCCACCACCACCACCTTTGCATTAACTTTGAACGATGCCAAATAATATCTCAAATGTCTAAGATATGAAATGTTAAATACTTCGAGGCATTAAGGCATATTGATATCAAATAGACCAAATGATTTGTTTAAACAAACATTCACCAACAAATTTGATAGGTGACCACCTAATGCACGATGACCCTTATCACTTAAAAAAATATCAAGGACAAACTATGATATCAAATTAATGCCAATGGTGGAATAACCTTATAACAATCCATATGATTACCAAGACTTGGTATATGATCTTAGAAGTATATGCTACAGGGTGTCACAATAAATAATGATAGTGTATTCAAGTTGAAAAAAGTAACAATCAAGACTTAAGTGCTCACCAATTTGCAAACAAATGTTACTAGATTACCAACACTTGCAATGACACACCACTATCAAGAGAATGAAACTTCTTAAAGTCACTATCAATGAAAATGTCATAGAATTTGCACACTAAGTATTTTATGTGAAAGCCATTGTGTTTGTGAAAACTTCAAAAATGGCATGAGTATATAGATCGGAGTCACAAAGCTTCAAAACTAAGTGACAAGGTGTTTTATCAAATTTGGGATTTATGTGAAAACCCTAAATGATAACACTACTATGTAAAATTAAGAGAATAATATAATAATGATAGCATTCACTGATTTGAAACTACTATATTTGGAAATTTACTAAAAATAACAAAACTGTAAGGAGAAAATAAAGACTTAGCTATAAAGTATGCCTCCAGGAGGAATTAGGGTCTGAAACTTGATGTGTATAGAGGTCTAGTGACTATAATCAAGAATATGGAATTGAATATGGGCCTGGACAATAGTATTGGGAATAAGACACCAGAGGGGTGTTGCTCATGTCTAACCTAAGCCACCCCTATCCACTTGCAGTGAGGAAATCAAGGTTTATTGATTCGTTGTGCCTTCATCTACAAAGCCCATATATGGTGTGAGAGCTTGTGATCATTTATAGAGACCACTGTGTAACTAATTTTCTTTTGAAACCCTAGCTCCTTGACATGTGAAGACCAATGTAGATCAATGGGGAAAAAGGAGTCAATGGCTGAAGTTAGGTGAGACCTCAACATCCCATGTGTTGAGTGCTACCTACATACCAATGTTTTGAAGAGGGATCAAAATTCATGTAGTTTTCTCATGTTACAATGGTGTGTGAATAATTGGTGAAATATGTTATATGTTGGTGCAATACTGATGTGATTAAATGCCTAAACCATGACTTGTGACCTATAAAATGTATTCAAACTTGAACTCTGGGATACTAGGGTTATATGCAATCAGAATTGGGATAAATAGGCATTTTTCTCTTAATGTGCAAGTGTGATTCTGGTGTATTTTGATGTGGAAGCCTCTTTTATACCAAATGGTTTTAAAAAGTGTTTATATACTAATATAATTGAAAATCCTTCAAATGGGGCTCTTTAGGGACATGGATCAACCTTCCTATAGCTTTAAATTTGGTAAATTATTTGTTACTTAGCAGAGAGATAGGAGAGGGGGGAAGGAAACTATAGTAATGCACTCTTTTCCCCTAAGGCACTCTTGTCCAATGGATCATTTTACCATGTTAAAGGTTAGGCAAGGCCTAAAATGTGTCTAAGGTTGATAAGGATAGTGCTAAGTTCATTCTGGGGTCATATATCATCTTATAAGAGTGTGCAAGGTGGTTGAAAGTGATCAAAAGTGATCCTAAGATAGGTCTAGAGTTAAGTGCATAAAAGAGGGTCAAAAGTGCATGATTTTAGCTTAAATGTTAATTTTACATGTCTACATTTCCTCTCCTTTTATTCTAATAATGTGTTTTAAATTTTTAAGACTTTGTAGATGTAAATCGTAGGATGTTGAAGGATTAAGTATAATGATGATTTGAAATTTATATAGAAAATAGTTGATTTGACAAGTTCTTCCCAGAATAATAAAGATGGTTAAAAAGTGTACTTATCTAGAGCAAAATAGGCATTTCTATAAATCAAGAGGCTAGAATAGGCTTGGAGATTAGCTAGACATCTTTCATTCTATGACTGTAATTGAAAATAGGCTTTGGACAGTAGCACCATTGGCACTAGTGTCCAATTATGGTGCTAGTGTCCTTCTAAGAAGGGTTGCCTAAAACTTTTAGAGATGCTACAGGAGAGTTTGAGGGACCTGTAGGTGATTTTGTGACTTTTAGAATTTTTTTTGTGTCATTATTTTGCAAGAATCTCTTTCAAAACCCTAATGAACACCTACACACATGAAACAACAATCAGATTGAATGTAAAAGAAAGGGAAAAACTAGGTTTTGGGATATTACAACCACATAAGACAAAACCCTATTGTCTTGGCCACTACCTAAATTAACCCCAATGATAGGGGTCTAGATCACATATAGTTCTACTTTATAGAATGTGCATAATCAACATACATAGTATGCCAGAATAACTTTCACTTAGGCCCTTATTTGATCAAGCATACAAGTCTAGATGTGATAACTAAGTAATATTTAGTGTGTTGAGATGTATTATTGACTGATTTTATGTAATTATGTGCCAAGATAGTAAGTGATAGATGTAAAATTCCTTATGAGACTCTTTATATATAAGGAACTTTGATTTGAGTATAACCCATTGTTCATTGGCCAATAGGATGCAAAAGAGGGATAAAAACACAAGAGATGGCTCAAGAGAGGGTTAAGATCTAAAATATGGAAGAAAATGACCATTGGACACTAGTGCCAAAAGGTGGACACTAATGTCATTGGCGCTACTGTCTAAATAAGGGTGCTAGTGTCATGAGGTCCCAAAACATAGCAAAGATCTATCAAAATAGGCTAGGTCCCCTTGTGATTGGGAGGGGATGATTAGGACCATTAGGGTGCAACAAATAGGGAAAATGAGACATAAAAAAAGACCCATAATGACCACGTGAACAAGAGCTACATTCATTACTAAGACCTTCCTATGAAAGAGTAACAAAAGACATAGTTCTTGTGGTTTCTCGACCAAATTAGGGTGTATACATTTGACCTCCTTTTATTTTATTAATGTAATGAAATGAAAGTACTAGAGTAAAATAAAAAGAGGAACACATACCCATACTTACCTATGCAGATGTGCTTGAACCTGGCCCACTTATTGGCCAAAGAAGTGGACAAGAGCTAGAATGAAGTATGTGAAGAGAAAATCCATAATGTGGGTGCCCTATGTACTCAATCTGAATAGTGAGCTTAATTATAAGGAATAAAACCCTATTTTTCTCCCACCCTGATATGTGGACAAAATCTAAAAATATAAACTAAAAAGGTGGAGAAACAAGGCCTGTTTGTCCCCACTCTAATATCTGGACTGAATCTGAGTATTTAAACTAAAAATGTGGAGAAACAAGGCTTTTTTTCTCCCACTTTGATATCTATACTGAATTTGAGTATATAATATGAAACTTGAGGTCAAAATTATCGCTCGACCTATAAAATTTGGGTCTATTGAAAGGTTATGGATCAACCACTACAAATGGTCATGTGACCCAAACTAGTGACATCTTGGTGACATCTTGGTGATGATATGAGTGTAATATGGCAATCTAAATATAGAGAATGGATTAACTTGCCATTCCATTTGTGCAATTTGGTGGATCTTGTGGGATCATGGACATGTGCCCTACATCATGCCCCCAAAGTTGATATTTGAGTAATGTGTATCTGAACCCCTATCTAATGAGATCATTGAACCCTCAAAATCTAAATCAAACTGCGTAATATGTATATTTGAGTAAACTTATGTGTCTAAATACCTATATATCTGAGTAAACTTGTGTATCTAAATATCTGTATATCTGAGTAAACCTATGTGTCTAAATATCTATATATTTGGTGGTTATATGCCTCCCCCCTTTTGGTGAGAGAGCCAAAATTGTGGTAAGTATGTCTAACCAAAAGTGATATCAGCTGATATGTTTGTGATAGTTACCTAGAAAATTTGATTAATGTATCAACTGTAATGGAGTTGCTTATTTTTAAATCGATAGTGGGATAAACCTTTGGTCTATATTGAATTTGTTAATGAGATATAAGTTTTGTTGTCTAGTAAAATTGAATTTGATCAGGATATTAATAAAACTAATATAGGGTGAGGTACACCAAGGTCAAGTCCCACACATAAGAAATAAATCGCAAATCAGAGTTATGGTTCTCTAGATATTGTATTTGGAATAAGTTGGTGAAATTGACATGTAAGGTCAACCTTAGTAAGGTGACATTATTAAAATGTGGCTTAAATAGGGTGGTTAATTTGTTTAACAACTCATTTAAAATATTTAACTTGATAGGGATTGTTTGTTCTGAGCTAGAGAATTTGCCAAGGAGATGAGGAGCAAGTGTGACTTGGTATGAGGAGATGGAGGAACTTATCCAAGCCAGGGAGGAGGTTACCCTAGTAAGGAATCTATCCTTTTTCCCTGCTTTTGATATATTTAGTACATTTATTATTATTTTTAGTGAAAATTTGGTAGTTTAGGGTCATTTTGAGAAATGTGGTGTTATTGGCCTAAAAATGGCACTAGTATCTAGGACATGGTGTTAGTGTCCTTGGTAGGGTGTTACTATCCCATATGCAGTGCTAACCCCAGTGTTGAGCTAACCCCAAAGACCCCTCTAATAGTGAGTATTACCTACATAGTCACTACTCCAAAGAGGGTCTCAGACTCATATAATTCTCTCCTATGTGTGAGATTATGTGTGCATAAGGATGCAATATGTAATAGACAAGTATAATAGTGATGTAGATTATAACCTGGAAAATATGGCTCATAGAGTGCTCATTTAATACTTCAAACCTCTAGATGTGTTATCCCTATGACTGATATGGAGATAAGAAAAAATAGGAAATATGTACTCACTTGAATGCTTGATTTAGTGCTTTCGGTAAGTTGCCTTGTGAGTTATTAGGTCTATATTAGGTGAGGAATGAATGATGGTTGATCACACACACACACACACACAGACACCAACCCATTTAAAAAGTATATCAAATTAAAGCACTTAAGTCAACCATAGTTACACATTTTATTTATAAGTTTTATGATTTTAGGGCACTAGACACTTGCGTTAGAATAACACACTTACATCGAGGTATGCATCTGACTGGGATGCAAGTGTCCAAGAGGCTTGAAAGTAAACGCATGTCCCAAACTTGTAGAGATAAAAGATATGTAGGTTTACATTATTTTGAGTATGATAAAAGGCTTGGGTCATTAAAATAATATTAGTCAAACTAAGAGATAAGCAATTTGGCACATATAAATAGTGTATGCGGCCCTTTCGGTAATGAGAAGGTCTAGATGCTGAAGGTACATTCATGATATGTATTTTTCAAGTGTACAAGATTGAAGAACTATATAGTTTAGATTTAGTGTCTACAACAACACTATGTTTCAAACCCACAACTTATTTTTACATAAATCCTTTAAGAAAAGTTGTAAACCATTCACAGAGCTCTCTTTAAATGAATCCAATGATTCCATGTCATCAAACAACATAACAATATAAAAAATGAAGACACTACTAATTCTGTGTGCTATGTACAAGAAATATCTTACCTTGATTTGAGATTAACCCCAACCACCTTCTAGTCACAAACAATGGCCATGACAAGAACAAAATCATGACCTTGTAGACATGTACATAATTTTATGATAGAAATAAGGGTATAAATTAAATAAAAAAAGACATCAGTGTTAAAAATAAAATTAAGAAAAAAAAAAAATGTTTGTCTCATTCACACAGAGACACTAATTTGAACTAAACTCACCTTACAATGATTACATATCAAATATCTAGCATATGCACATTGAGATATCAAAATGAATTGTCAAACTTACTCTCACAGATGACAAGCTCATATACAGATTATATTTTTACAAGATGTCATTAATGGGAGCATTAGTTTAGAATAATAAAACATCAAACAAACCTTTGTATCCTTACAGATGCATTGAATTAAAATTAAAATTAAATTAATGGCTTCACAAATAAATATATGTATAGTAGAATTTATAGCATGACAAAAGGTATATGCACCATTACTTGGATTTATTGACTGCTCACCATTCTATAAATTCCACATAGTCATCAATGGGATAATGCATTCTTTCTGACAAAAATCTATCCCTACAATGCAAACTAACCACCCCATACTATACATTGACAACAAAGGGATGCGATCATATTCATCCTCTAACTTTAAATGTAACTCGTTAAGTATAAAATGAAACACTCATTCTAGTAAGCGAAGAGTTATCAACATAAACATGCCATAAAATAAATGCAAACATAATTATTTTTAAGTTAATACATTCTTTAAAAATATAAGTTAATGAATATATTCAATACCAATCACTTAACATATCTCTTTTTCTCCACAAAACTTGAATTTAATTAATTATTTATAACTCAAAAAAAATTAGAAGAAAAATATATTTTTAAATAGAAATTAAAATATTATTAAAATAATAAATAGTTATTATTTATGAAAATTATTTTAAAATAGTTTAAATATAAATAAATATATATATAAAATATGAAACAATGAATGGATTTATCTTTATATAACTATCATATTTAATATTAGACTTTGGACAAAAATTATTGGATTTAAATTTGACTTCTTTTAATCTTTAAAAAAAAAAATTGCAAACCAAACAATTTTATTAATAAATGAACAATTTTTTCAAAATAAAATAATAATTATTTTAAAATAATATATAAAAATTGAAATAAATATATCATTAAGATAATTATAAAAATCATCTTAAAATAACATAAAATATATATAAATAAAATTAAACATTAAAAATAAAAATGATTTGCCGGATTAGTGCTTATATATTAATATCTAATATTACTCTTTATGTCAAAATTGTTCACCATTTAAACTTGGTTTCATTTAATTTCAAAAAACGAATAAAAAATATTTTAAATAAAATATAAAATATTTAATAAAAATCAATTTTTAATGAATTTTTTTAATGTATGTTAATATTATATATAAATGGTATTATTTTTTTAATTTAATATAGATAAAGGTAAAAGGAAAGAATTGTAGTCTGATTTTGAGGATGATAGTTTGTTATACAATCTATTAATAAATAAATTTTATATATTTAATATATAAAATTAAATAGATAAGATCAAGATTGTTCTTTATGTTATTTTGATAGATTAAATGTCTTTTAATTGTTACTATTTTATTAAAGAAATACTCAAATTTAAATATATATTTACTCATCAATTATATGTAATCCAAAACATAAATAAAAATAATCACTTAATATTTAAAAACTGTTGATATAATACAAGGGAAATAATATTTAAAAATTATTGATGTGTTAATAAGGGTACTTTAAATCAATTGCATTGATGGAATAAAGAAAAAGACAAAAACCAGAAACGAATTGTTGTGCAATACAAAACTCCACACTATAAAGAAAAAAAATTAACTAACCATTAAAAAGAAAACAGGCGTCAACTCAACAGTCATTGAGAAATTCCATCAAACAATATAGACAGCTCATAGAATATGAAAACGTCGGTATCATCTGTGTGAATATAGAAAGGAATCGGAATTCAAAAAATCTACGTATGCTACAAATGTAGCCAAAGAAGATGGTCCGTTAGTCCTTCTTCGCCACATATTGCATGCCACAATTTCCATGTGATTCCACACGACATATAGTAATGCGTACAACATTGATTCATGGTGGAGATTCTAAGCTATTTTCTATAAATTTTCCACAAATTCTTGACTTCATGAAGACCTACAAAGATTTTCTGTTATAAATCATATTAAAACCACATGAAACCCTGATTACTCGAAAGCTAGAAAAAGGAAAAGAATTGCTTCTATCAGATGGAGAATGATCAATCCATAGTGATCTACAGCGAGGAAAAAATCGAGGAGTGCAGTGAATCAATGGAAAATGGTGGGCAGTTGGTATCTGGTGCATTGATGCATCACACATACCCTTGGTCGACATGAAAGGTTGGTGGTCGAATAATAATTCTCCGACTCTAAGTCGACATCAGGTCATACAAGATATTGGGTTTCCATGCCATGAGTATGGGTTTTTCCAGGTGGGTAAATCTGATGCTAGATTCTCTCTTTTATTCCAATTCTCAGGAACTTCTCAGGGGATGTGACATGGTTTTTATTTTTGTTGTATGTTTTGCATTTAAAATGTATTGAATCGGCCACTGTTTTGTTATATATATGACGCAAATTAATATTTATTTAATTATTATTATTAATAAAATATTTCAGTTTTCTTAATTATAATTTCATTATAAGAAAAGTGTCACTCATTATTGTTATAAAGTAGTGTGGCATCAATTTCAAAGGTTTCATTATAGGGAAAGTATCATTCAATGATTTCAACTTTGTTGCATTTGTTAAAATCTGAATTGTATCAAATGCTCATTTGATTGCACTTTTATTATCATATCTTTTAAGATGAGATACAATTGAATCCATATGTATTTCTGACAATGAGCAGAAGCTTTAAAAGAACCCAGGTCATAAATCATGGTTTTCCAGGTCATATATCTTTTATGTACAGGTCATAAATCATGGTGTTCCAGAGAGTGTGAGCAAGAGGATGCTCGAAGTTGCAGCTGAGTTTTTCGAGATGCCAATAGAGGATAGAATGCAATTCTATTCGGACGACGCTTCACAGACAACTCGAATGTCGACCAGCTTCAATGTCCACAAAAACGAGGTGTTCAACTGGAGGAACTACCTCAGACATCACTGTTATCCTTTAGAAGATTATGTTCACACCTGGCCTTCAAAGCCATCTGATTACAGGTAAACTTAACCGAAAAAAAAAAAAAAAAAAACATGAAATTATTTTTATATACTTGTTTAGACTATTATTTTGGAAGGGATCTAAGTGCCACACTGATCAAGTGCCATACTGATCTAGAAATTAGGTTTGAGTGAGTATAGGAATGAAGTAGCATATTTATTGTACCAAATATACAAGCCATTTAACCATTAACAACGTTAAAGTATTGTAAGATAGTGTACTCTTCCAAAAATGAGGTTATTGGAAGAAAATCGTCTTTTTATTTAACTCGATGTTTAGGATCACTTTCAGTGATTTTTTATCAGGAGAAAAGGATTATTCTTTTTCTCTTGATGAAATATTCGTGGAGATGATCCGAAATATAGAATTAAATAAAAAAGACAATTTTCTCTCAAAAACTATTATATTCATTGCATATGGACTGTGAAAATGTAAAATATTTAAGAGGCTATTGCTGTTATAGAGGCTGGAGTTTTAAGAGTTTTATTTGATAGTATTGATTTAACTTCAATCAAGGTCCGCCCACAACAGAAATATATTAAACTTTTTACTGCTGTAACAGAGAAGTAGCCTGTGAGTACTGCAGGCAGGTAAGGTCACTAGCTCTGAACCTCATAGAGGCAATATCTGAAAGCTTGGGGCTTGAAGCAGATTTGTTGAACAAAGCTATTGGAAGCCATGGACAGCATATGGCCATAAACTACTATCCAAAGTGCCCAAACCCAGAGCTTACATTCGGTTTACCACCTCATTCAGATCCGAATGTGCTCACAGTTCTACTACTCCAAGATGATGTGCCAGGATTACAAGTGTTTAACAATGGGCAATGGATTGCCGTAAATCCCATTCCCAATTCTTTTGTGGTAAACATTGGCGATCAAATACAGGTACTCATAAATAGCCTTTTTATATTGTTTTATTTTCCTTCCTTACTCACCACACATCCATTGTGCGAACTCCGCTATCAAGGAGTTTACAGGGATTTTTATGAGTTTAAAGGATATTTACTTTGCGAAAAATTACACCTGCGAGTTCACAAAAGATAAGATCATTTACTGTCGTTGAGAACCTGACAATTGGCTTTCGGATATTCAGGTTAAAAATTGAAGTACTCATTCGATATTAACGATCGGCTAAGGTTATGGAGAGTCTCGACAATAATTTTTCATATGCCAAATAAATTTGGATGTGACAAGTAGACTAGTGGCATCCGTTCAATGTTACAAACTTTAGATCGATTTATTAAGAAGAGATGAAAATTATAGTGATAATTCATCAAATCAAAATCTTTAATTATAAATAATAATAATTTTTATAAAGTCTTTTTTATGTCATGTTAATATGAAATAAAATTTTCGAAAACTTTATTAATGATTGTTTTTTCTATATATTAAATTTTTAAAGATGTTTTTTTATTATCTTCAAGATGTCTGTTAGTGATTGTTTTGAGGAAAGGTTTGTGATTTCTCTTTTTGTATCTAGATTTAGAATTTTAGATTTTTCATCTTGATATTTTTGTAACATTTCTTGCTCTGGCTTTGCCTTTTTAATCTTTTCTTGCTCTAGGTTTTGCATTTGCAATTTTTTGTGTTTAGAATTATCCTTTAGTACCCATATTTATTGTTTTTGCACTTGTGTTTTAAGAGAGGTACTCATAATCTAAGTGGTTTTCTTGGTTGATGTATCAATTATATGATCACTACCATTGTGACTTTGTATTTTATTCTTTAATGAAAAATAACAATCTGTATGATGCCCAAGCATTCTATGATATGCACAATAGTATTCAAATTTCTAGCTAGGAGGTGGAGGAGGTAATTTGATCACTTTGTCTCGAATAATTTACCTTAAAATTTCACTTAGACTCTTAGTAGCCTTTTGGCTACTTTTTGAATCAGTTATTTTAGATGTGTTTTATTGTAATGTTGTATTTGGATAGGGAACCTTATTTGATGAAACATTGATAGATGAGGATACAAACACATGATTAACACTACCATGTATTGGATTATGTAGGTATGTAATATGATTTTAAAACAATGTGATCTTTTAACTAAAATTATTTTACCACTCTTTCATTGACTTGCTCATAAGAATGATTTTTTATTTTGAGGCTTCACTAAATTAAAACCTAGGTATCTTAGATTGAATATGCATACACACCATCTCCCTGATTAGAGGGATGGTAGGTATCATTTTCCTTAGAGTTAGGAGGAAGAGGATCAATATTATTGCAATAAGAGTTGTAAAGAGGGATTAAATTCTAATTTTTTTAAAGCCCTCTCATGATATTGATCAAGTTGGTTACTCCTTTTAATGGATGTCATCATACATGAAACATAACAAGTAACAACTACCATGATGTACTGTAAAATGAAGTAGTCAAGAGATATAATGATATTAAATATGTTTGTAGGAAAAGGAAAATTTTGGTTTTTAACATTTTAATACTTTAATATCAAAAATTAGAAAATAATAAGTTAGAAAACCCTAGGTCAACTAGGGTTTTGAGACCAAAGGTTAGGTTGACTACAATGTGCTAAATGAAAAGAAAACAATATAAAGTGGTTGGCTAAGAAATTTTAGAATATGAAATAGGTTTTTTAGGAAAGATAGGAAGTGAGACAAACCAATAAAAATAGGTAAACAAAATTACAATGTACAACATGTAGGTTTAAGTTCACTAAAAATAGTAAAATGTTGAATTTTCAAAATTCGTACAATATGTTGGCAAAACAACAAAAGATGTTTGTATATATAAACATCATTATGAGAATTTTTTGAGAAATTTGAAACTTGATCTATTATAAATCATAAATAGGCCAAATAATGTGGAATATTTCACAATCAAAACCCTAAAATACTCCAAATAAAGATTCAACAATTTTGATAAATAATAATACTTTATTTCAAAAATATATGTGTTGTTGTTTAATACAATATTATTTTTTATGATTATAAAATAAGTACATCATTAGCTTTGTATTTCAATATAATTTAAAAATAGTAAATTAAAAAAATTAAAAAAATTATACTAAAATTTAGTGAATAAAAAGAGGTTTTTGAGTATACTAACCTGAGTAAAAAATACATCTGAGTAATTTTATAATTGAGCCATTTTGACGCTGAAATGTGTCAATCAAGTAAGAAGCAACTTTAAAGTGTTTGAACACAAATTTTGGCAACAAAAGGAGGATAAAACACCAGGGTAAAGTTTCGTATCTAAAAATCCAACACAACAAATTAAAAGCCTAAGAGGTTGGAAAACCTATATCATGCTATGTTTTGCAAAAAAATACTCAAAAGTTGGGTTTACCAAATATTTAATCCTAAAATATATATTAAGGGATATAAGGTTAAATGGGTAAAGATATCCTAGGGCACAAGAAAGAAAACTATCTCTATAACAAGCCAATTATTTTGCAAACTCAGATAAATAATATTATAAAATTAAATACTTAAATATGCTAAATTTTTAGAGTACAACCAATGATTGGTATTGTTAGGGTGTGGAGCTAAAAGCTTCACCAAGGAGCAGACTTTAAACAGGTTCGGGTCTACACAGACACCGGCGTCGGTCAGGAGCGACCGACGTCGGTCAGTTACAGTTACAGAGGCGCCGACGTCGGCAGTGGGTCGGCCGACGACGGTCACAGGCGAACAGGCAGGAACCGACGTCGGTTACTTGTGTGTCCAGAAAGCGATTTCCGATGACAGAAGCGAGTGTTTGCATGATGAGTTTGAGTTGTAGTCTCAAGCTCGCGTCTCTATTATTAGCAATATTATTTTTAGAGCCCTTGTTCAAGTGGCTTAACTGTTTGTTGTAAGAGCATGCTCAAGTTTCCTAATTCTATATGTAGGAAAGATCTTCTTAGCTTAGTATGTTGAATGTGTGAGTATGAGTAGAACATTGTGAATGTTTGAAGGACAGTACTGAGTTGCATCAATCCAAGTTGTTGGAATTGATTGTACTTGAGAGAGAGAGCTCTTGAGGAATAGAGATCTAGTGAGAGATCTTGTGTGCATCTGAGAGAGGTGTGGAAGAACGAAGTTTCTTCAATTGTATTCTTTTTGTAAAGAGTTTTAATACAAGTTTTCAGGGTGTTTTCTTGTATCTCTTGTTCTGTGCTATTTATCATTCTAGTTACTTATCTATCTGATTTATTTCCGCGTTTATTGCTTTCACAAGTGTAATCCATTGTTGGTTGATCCCCAACAAGTGGTATCAGAGCTCAGGTTCACTAACAGGTGGTTCAGATCTATGTAGTGTGTTTGGATTACAGGGTGCTCACAGGGGTTTCTGCAAGGATTTTTGTTTGAGTGGGAGAAGCAATGGCAGAAGAAATTAAGTTGAGAATGGAAAAGTTTAATGGCAAGAACTATCAACATTGGAGAATGCAGATAGAGGACTATCTGTATCAGAAAGATCTTTACTTACCGTTAGGTGGGATTGCAAAGAAGCCCAAGGACATGGAGGATGAAGAATGGGAAGTTCTTGACAGAAAGGCTCTGGGGTCTATAAGACTGAGTCTTGCATCCACTGTGATATCTAATTTGTCACAGGCTAAAACTACGGTAGAGTTAATGACTACGTTAGCAAATTTGTATGAAAAACCCTCAGCTTCAAATAAGGTATATCTTATGAAGCAGTTATTTAATTTGCATATGCAAGAAGGTGGATCTGTTTCTAATCACCTGAATGATTTCTATGGTATTGTTAATCAGTTAAGTTCAGTCAATATTGTATTTGAAGATGAAATAAAAGCTCTTTTAATATTATGTTCTTTGCCTGAAAGCTGGCATGGCTTGGTAATGGCAGTTTCTAATACTGCTTCTGCTTCGAATATTTTAAAAGTAGAGGATGTGGTTAGTGTTATCTTGAATGAGGAAATTCACAGGAAAAGCACAGAAGAGACATCTGGGAACGCTTTAAATCTCGAGAGCAGGGGAAGGCAAAAAGAAAGGAGCAAGAGGAGATCAAGATCTAAGTCTAAGGGAAGAGGCAGATCCAAATCCAGAAATGGCAGAAGGCCACAATGCTGGAACTGTGGAAAGTTGGGGCACATAAGCAGAGATTGCTGGTCAAAGCCTAAGGAGGAGAATCAACACGAAGGAAAGGAAGAGACAAAGGTTACAGGTATTGCACAGGATGCTCTTATTTTCTCTTTGCATAATAATATAGAATCTTGGGTATTAGATTCTGGTGCATCTTTCCATGCTACCCCTAACAGAGAATATTTCAGTGACTATATCCATGGAGATTTTGGAATAGTGTACTTAGGGGATGACGAGCCTTGTAAGATTATTGGCAAAGGTAAAGTGTAGCTGAAGATGCAGAATGGCAACACATGGGTGTTGAGAGATGTGATGCATGTTCCTAGTTTGAAGAGAAATTTGATTTCTGTAGGTAAGCTAGGTGATGAGGGTTATACAGTAACTCTCACAGGAGATTCTTGGAAGGTGACCAAGGGTGCACTTGTTATGGCCAGAGGTAAGAGAGAAGGTACTCTCTATTTGTGTAATTGTGTTACTAACAAATCTCCTTTTGTATTATCTACTTCAGATGTGGATG
Source organism: Torreya grandis (assembly GCA_037957365.1). Classification (NCBI taxonomy): domain Eukaryota; kingdom Viridiplantae; phylum Streptophyta; class Pinopsida; order Cupressales; family Taxaceae; genus Torreya; species Torreya grandis. The sequence goes on from JARHVA010006090.1 coordinate 614,721, forward strand.
CTAAATTGTGGCACTCAAGGCTTGGCCACATGAGTGAGAAGGGGATGCCAATTCTTAAGTCTAAAGGTATGCTTTCAGATTTGAAAAGTATGGATCTAGAATTTTGTGAGCATTGTGTATTTGGAAAACAGAAAAGGGTTAGTTTTCTCAAGACTGGGTCTACTAAGAAAAGGCTGAAGTTGCAGCTTGTTCACACAGACGTGTGGGGACCGGCTCAGGTAGCCTCTATTAGAGGATCATGGTACTATGTTACATTCATAGATGATGCTACAAGGAAGGTATGGATCTACTGTATTAAAAAGAAATCTGATGTTTTTGAGACTTTTAAGATTTGGAAGGCTATGGTTGAGAATGAAACAGGCAGAAGATTGAAGTGCTTGAGATCTGATAATGGCGGTGAGTTCTGCAGTCTTAAGTTTAATTGGTATTGTTACACTCACGGAATCCGTAGGCAAAGGACGGTTCCAAGGACACCTCAGCAGAATGGTATTGCTGAAAGGATGAACAGAACTATCATGGAGCGTGCAAGATGTATGAGATTGCATGCTGGGTTGCCCTTAGAGTTTTGGGCAGAAGCTGTTGACACCGCAATGTACCTGATTAATAGAGGACCCTCTACAGCTCTGGATGGTGGAATTCCAGAAGAGGCATGGACAGGTAAAAAGGTAGATCTCTCATATCTCAAAGTTTTTGGTTGTGAAGCCTTTGTGCACGTAGATAAGGAAAATAGAAAGAAGCTTGATGCTAAGTCTATGAGGTGCACGTTTATTGGCTATGGCTCAGATGATTTTGGTTTCAGATTTTGGAATCTAGGAACTAACAAGGTAATCAGGAGCCGTGATGTTGTTTTCAATGAAAGAGTGATGTATAATGATCAGATAAGGAAGCTGAATCAATCTGGGCAGAGCAATGGTGAATTGGATGAAGTTATGGTCCAAAATGAGCTCGCAAGAAAAAGGAATAATCACTTACAGGAAAACACAGAGACCGACGTCGGCAGGTTAGGAACCGACGTCGACAGGTTAGGAACCGGCGTCGGCAGTACAGAAACCGATGTCGGTCATACAGAGACCAACGTCGGCAGAATAGGCACCGACGTCGGCCAGGAAGAACCGGCGTCGGCCAGTAACAGGTCTACAGGTGGCCGAGGTTGGTCACTGTCAGAAAATTTGGGTGGACAGCATGTTGAGAGCGAGTCTAAAACGCCCATCAGGAGGTCTGAAAGGGTAAGTAAGCCTCCAATTAGATATTCTCCTTCTTTATATTATTTATTTCTAACCGATGGTGGAGAACCAGAGAGTTTTGAAGAAGCATTACAGGTGGAGTCCAGGAGTAAGTGGGAGCGTGGCATGGTTGAGGAGATGGAGTCCTTGAGAGAGAACCAAACATGGGATTTGGTTGAGTTGCCAGCTAGTAAGAGAACACTGAAGAACAGATGGACCTACAGGTTGAAGGAAGGTGAGGATGGACAGATGAGATATAAGGCCAGATTGGTAGTGAAAGGATTTGCACAAAAGCCAGGTATTGACTTTGGTGAGATTTTTTCTCCTGTTGTTAAGATGACTTCTATAAGGGTTGTATTGTCTTTGGTTGCTTTTGAGGATTTGCATCTTGAGCAGCTAGATGTTAAGACAGGATTTCTTCATGGAGATTTGGATGAGGAAATATACATGGAATAGCCAGAAGGATTTGAGGTCAAGGGTAAGGAGAAGTTGGTGTGCAGATTGAAGAAAAGCTTGTATGGCCTCAAGCAAGCTCCTAGACAGTGGTACTTGAAATTTGACAGGTTTATGACTGAGCATGGCTACAGTAGGTGTCAATCTGACCATTGTGTATATTTTAAGAGATTTGATAATGGTAGATATATTATTCTATTGTTGTATGTAGATGATATGCTGGTTGTAGGATCACACATGCAGGATATCTCTGAGCTTAAGGTGAAATTAGCTCAAACATTTGCTATGAAGGATTTGGGAGAAGCAAAGAAAATCCTTGGCATGAGCATTAAGAGATACAGGAAAAATCACAGGTTGATATTGTCTCAAGATAATTATGTGGACAAGGTGTTGAAACGGTTCAATATGCAGGATACTAAACCGGTAAGCACACCTTTGGCTAGACATTTTAAGTTGAGTAAAGAACAATGTCCTAATTCACATGATGAGGTAGAGTACATGAGTAAGGTTCCATATTCTTCCGTGGTAGGGAGTTTGATGTATGCAATGGTGTGTACTAGACCGGATATTGCCCAAGCAGTGGGAGTAGTAAGTAAGTATATGGCCAATCCAGGGAAGGAACATTGGAAAGCAGTTCAATGGATCCTTAGATATCTGAGAGGAACCAGCAGTAGACACTTGTGCTATGGAGGTTCAGATACTTCTCTACATGGTTATGTAGATTCAGATATGGCAGGTGATTTGGATGGCAGGAGGAGCACCATAGGTTATGTTTTTACTGTAGGTGGAACGGCGGTTAGCTGGATATCTAAGTTGCAAAAGGTTGTTGCCTTGTCAACTATAGAAGCAGAGTATATTGCAGCCACAGAAGCTAGCAAGGAGATGATATGGATGACACGGTTCATGGAAGAGCTTGGAAGGGAGCATGGAAGTTGTAGATTGTATAGTGATAGTCAGAGTGCAATCCATTTGGATAAGAATTTAGCCTTTCATTCAAGAACCAAGCACATACAGCTAAGGTACCACTTCATACGGCAGGTATTGGAAGATGGTGAGTTGAAGCTGGAGAAGATCGATACAGACAAGAATCCTGCTGATATGCTAACCAAGCCGGTTACAAAGGAGAAGTTGAATCTTCATTCAACTTCTGTTGGTCTTCATGATTGAGTTGAAGATGGGGGAGATTGAAGATGTTGCTGTACAGGTACTGGTGCAGCTGTTTATCTCCAAGTGGGAGATTGTTAGGGTGTGGAGCTAAAAGTTTCACCAAGGAGCAGACTTTAAACAGGTTCGAGTCTACACAGACACCGGCGTCGGTTAGGAGCGACCGACGTCGGTCAGTTGCAGTTACAGAGGCGTCGACGTCGGCAGTGGGTCGGCCGGCGACGGTCACAGGCGAACAGGTAGGAACCGACGTCGGTTACCTGTGTGTCCAGAAAGCGATTTTCGAGGACAGAAGCGAGTGTTTGCATGATGAGTTTGAGTTGTAGTCTCAAGCTCGCGTCTCTATTATTAGCAATATTATTTTTAGAGCCCTTGTTCAAGTGGCTTAACTGTTTGTTGTAAGAGCATGCTCAAGTTTCCTAATTCTATATGTAGGAAAGATCTTCTTAGCTTAGTATGTTGAATGTGTGAGTATGAGTAGAACATTGTGAATGTTTGAAGGACAGTACTGAGTTGCATCAATTCAGGTTGTTGGAATTGATTGTACTTGAGAGAGAGAGCTCTTGAGGAATAGAGATCTAGTGAGAGATCTTGTGTGCATCTGAGAGAGGTGTGGAAGAACGAAGTTTCTTCAATTGTATTCCTTTTGTAAAGAGTTTTAATACAAGTTTTCAGGGTGTTTTCTTGTATCTCTTGTTCTGTGCTATTTATCATTCTAGTTACTTATCTATCTGATTTATTTTCGTGTTTATTGCTTTCACAAGTGTAATCCATTGTTGGTTGATCCCCAACAGGTATTTTAGTAAATGGAACACAATGGTAATTAGTTGGATTAATCTGTGCATTCATATCTGATATGGAACATACTGAAAATAAATTGGATCTAGATTTTGGATCATTCATCAGATTCTATAAATTTGATCTCTATAACCTTAGACACTTATGTCGACCTCAAATGATTACATTGATACTTTTGTCTAAATTAGACCTAAGTGCCTTGCATGAAATACGTGCTAGATCTAGATGTGACCACCTGGGATATTTTATGTTGCCTTTGCTCTGGTGTGCTTAGATCTAAATCATGGGTTATTGCTCATTGTCAAAAATAAAAACCTTAGTTCTTCATCTTCATAGTGACTATGGGAAAAATGGGTTGGTAAGATCATAGTGTCGAGCTAACCCCAAAGACCATTTGATAGTGGGTGTTGCCTACATAGCCACTAACTCAAAGAGGGTCTCATAATCACGTATTTCTCCCCTATGTGTGGGCTTATGTGTGCATAAAGATGCAATATGTAATAAACAAGTATAATAGTGACGTAGATTATAACTTTAAAAATATGGCTCATGGAGTGTTCCTTCAATACTTCAGACCTATAGATGTGTTGTATGTAGAAAGTATTATAGAGTTAGTCAAGCATTAGTCAAGAAATCATGAAAAATGCATTAAAGACACAACAAAACTTAGCCTATATACTCATGCGAGAATTACAAAAGATAGCAGTAAATAATTGAAAGAAAGCAACATTGATTACCTTCCCAAGTGGATTCACCATACAAGTGCGGCTAAAAAGCATGTTCTCCCTTGATCAAGAGTTCTTGTCTTCATCAATAATAGTGGTAGCTCCTCCCATGTCTCAAGAATTCTTTGTATAACCTAGGCTCAAAGTAGATGAAATCTCCAATCTAGCCTATCAAATGAAGCTTGTTAATGAAAAATAATGATCAACACAAAAGATTGTGGAGATAATTTAGCATTATAACTTTGCACAAATCAAGATTTAAAATGATGTTCATGGCCTCTCTATTTATGAATTTTTGAGATTGATCAGGATCAACCATGATCGTCCATCTCAAGATTGAGATGTGTGGCCATGAATTAATCCATAAATATCCCTCATAAATATTTGGGATAGAGGGGCATATAAGAGGCATGGAGGGTCTTAATGAGGTATGAGAGACCCATAATCTTAATTTTTTATGCATTTACGGCTTATAGATGCCACCCCATATGATGATGTCATTAGGTGATGCAGTTAATAAAAATAAATTTTCAAAAATAAATATTTAACTCTCATAAAAAATTTACTTAAGCTCTTAATTTTTATTAATTATCCTTAAACAAGGTTAATCCACATTTATGCAATTATTTGAAAATTGGCCCTCAATTAATTAAAATGATCAAAAAGTCATATTACTGGGTCATCATTTGACTCGAGAAGAATTAGAAGGTGATGTTAGATGTGATGAAATCGTATTCTTATTTAAGATACTGCCAACATAAAATAACAAAGGTACATGATGTGTACCAAAAAATAGAAGAAAAGAGTGATCTAGAGCACAAAAGGCGAAACTATCATTTTGACTCAAAATGAATTGATCAAATTTAGGTATCACATAAAATGCATTGACCTATTTAAGGATACTTTGACCTAAATCAATACTTGTAAATGACAAGTTCAAACCATTTAGGGTGTTTTAATGATTTTGACCTAAAATGTGCATTTGAGAGCAATTCGAGTAAGATTGATAATTTCAACACAAATGATGTTAGGAATTGGATGTCTACATTTTGCCCCTTTTTGAGAAGGCATGGTGAGACATTGAGATGAAGAAACATCATTTCAAAGAAAAGAGTTATCAAGAATAAATTAGAAATGCCCCAGGATGCCCCCTCGAGAGGACATACTAAGATGAAAGAGAAGAATGGAATCTCAAAAAGAGAGGGATAATGAGAGATTAACCCATAGAGTAGATCATATCCAAATGAGTGAATGCTTGTACACGTGATCACCATCAATGATCAAAATATAATTAGAGGTATAATAGGCCCCAGTAGATAGGTGGAATGCGAAAAATGCAATCCATAAATGTAAGGGACACACTTTAAACGTACCTAATTTGAGAGTATAAGCTACAAACTTACGACATTGATAAATCTTGAGATAGGTTACACACTAAAATATTTCCATTGTGGGCATTAGTGTGGAGAGCCTAAAATTAGAGGAAAAAATAATGTGGTCTCCAAAGAGAAGATAATAAGAACTACTCTAGTAGAGTAAATATGATCATGATAATATAATTTTGCTCTGGTAGGGTGAATTTTGATCATTGATAAAGAATAAATAATGGTTTGCCCCTATAGAACTGATTTGATTCTAACATTGTTTTGATGGTGTGCCCTAGCATGGGCAATTGACATGTAAAAATATATCAAAGATATAATCCAACAAATAGGTTAAAGCAAGCGGGTACAAACGTACATGTGATGGTGTAATGGCTTAGAAAGCCACATAAACCTAGCATATGAGAATGCACAAAGTGATGAGAGAGACAAAAAGAAGAATGAAGATGGCTGAGTTGACTCCAATTCTATAAGACAAGTGGACTCTACCTACATTGTTCCATGGAATCATGTTCCAACATAAACTTCAGGCCAATGTAGTTCACCCAAGTTTAGGAGAGAATGGAATAAGGAATGATGAAAAGTTACCAAGAATATATTAGAATCATATTGTATGTGAAGAGATACATGTCTAAGCATAGAGTTGAGTGCTAAAATGCATGATAACTAGATGCCTATTTTCATATTATGAGCCTAGATTATGCAAAGTGTTCTTGAGAACTGTACATCAGAGTGATGTTGACATTAAGACTTTAAACCCTAAGCACAAAGTGCTTGCTATAGCAAAAGAAATTAGGCATCATAAGTGTGAATAACTTAGAATGACATAATATTCTAATTGCACTGAGCCAGTTCAAATGTGAATACCTATAACTAAGGATAATGGTAAAATAATGACCAAAACCAGAGTTACAACTATTTACATTTAAATAAAAAAGTAAAGATAAAGAAAAAGATAATCATAAATGAACCTAACTTGAAATCAAGATATGATCAATCAAGACTTAAGTAGGAACAAAAATGTTTAAAAACAAAAATAATGAACATCTTAACGACATGAGACCAAGATATAAATAATCAAGATCTATGTGGGCCATCAAGACATTCTTGAACACAAAAAAGAAAAGCATTATCAAACAGAAAAATAAGACATCAGTAATAATCAAATAAATAAAATGGTGCAAGAATAAATGAATAACATAAGATCAAGATATAAATAATCAAGATCCATGTGAATCATCAAGATGTTCTAAAACTCAAAAGAGATAAGCAAAAACATATAGGGAAACAAAAGACCAAGATGAGACAAGAAGTAATAAAAAGAGAAAAGGAGAAGAAATAAAAGGAGAGGTTCAAAAACACAATAAAATACATAGAAATCACAAATAAAAACACACAAACAAAAATGAAGTTAGTGCAATTTAAAGACAAATGTTCATGCACGTACGGTAGAGGTGTTACTTTCCACCATAACATAACAAAGAATAATGAAACAACAATTGTTCCCTAATTAAATAGGAACAATGATAGAATAAATGGGGCATAGAAAAAAAGGAAGGGGTTGGCTGAGCGGACTCCAGATGTATAAGACAAGTGGACGTTGCCTACATAGTTTCATGGATGCATGTTCTAACATGAACTTCAGGGTAAATGTAGTTCTCTGAGCAAATGGGATAGAAGAAAAATAATGATCAAAACAACATGATTGATGTTATAGAAGAAATGTAAAATATGACAAACAAATGAGAATGGTCTTGCAAACAACAAGCTAATGGGACGAGAAAGAATGATATTGTAAAATGGCAAGTGTGTGGGATAAGATGAGTTGTTATTTCTTTGCTTGCAAAATGGTAAGAGTGTAGTATGGTGGGATGGGAATGTACAAATGTACATAAGTGTGAGACAATATTTTTACTGTTTTGTGGCTCATGTTCCTATGTTTTGGGTATTTTCAAAGTATTTCTAATGTTTTTAGTGTTTTTGGGATAAAATATGCACAAGGTGGGACCATCTAGTCAAGTAGATGCATGTCTAAGAATAGAGGTTCCAATAAAATAGCTAAGCTGACTACAACAACCCATACTCATAAATTGATGAGAGCAAGGATCCTGATAAGACAACAAATGCCTACAAAGAGCAAAAAATGTAATATAGAATAGTGTGTAGCATGAAATAACTTTGAAGAATTAACTATGTTCACTTATTTATAATAGTGTGGCAAAGGTCCTGAACTGAGAAGATGCTCTTGTTCACTTGTATGTAGAAAATGCTGTAAAATGTTGTCCTAGTTGAATTGCTTTGTAGAACTGGTATCAATTGTGTTCAAGAGACATAATTAGGATCACAATGGTATAATAATGCCTAATAAAATGGTATAAAGGGTTTCCCCCTAAGAGACTAGGCAAAGATAATGCTCAATGGGAAATGGTAAATTAAAAATGGTTCTATTGCTCCTGTTGACGTGGAGATGCACGTCCTAGTCAAAAAATGGACAACCATAATGATCAATTATAAAAATTACTACCCAACACCCTTTCAAAAAAGCTGATCTATGAGGAACTTGTTGTCAATATGGACCTAAATAATGTTGTTGTGATCCCCGTTGGCAATCAATTCTTCTTACTTCAAACATTGAGATAAGATATCCTTATAGCCTTGACAAAGAAAGTATTGTTAGTGATAAATGATATAATTGGGTAATAAATAAATAGGTGGGTGATAATAGAATGTATAATGAATGAGAAACAAATGAAGATCAGGACCTTCAGTCACACGTAATGTTGTTGATGTCAGATTTGACGTAAATTTGGTTATGGTAGGACCAAAGACCTTTGAAGATGCTCTTGATATGACCACCAAATTTTATTGTTGTTTGATCTTGAGAGTAGCTACCATATGATTATGCTGTAGATTGGAAGTTGTTTTGATTTGATCTTAAATAATATCTTCGGTATGTAATGAAGAAATTTTATGCTTAGATTTTGGTGCCTTGAGGAGGTTTTTACCAATGAATTTGTTATGATTATCCCATAGTGCCTCCGAGAAGGTTTCACAAAGAGATGTTAACATTTGACTTTGATTGTCTTCTAGTGCTTGTGAAAAAGTTTCACTAAAAGATGTTGAGTTTGATCTTTGCTTATCCCCGAGTGCCTCCAAAAAGGTTTTACTAAGAGATTGTTCTTCTTCTGAATGAATGGGGTCTTCATATGACTAATATTCTATAAATGGTATGTCACCATGGATGCAATTCAACAAAGTGTGATTTTGGCAGTCCCATTCGACATTTGTGGGAGGTAGAATGTCAATATAATGGCTATGTTGGGTGGTAATAATGGTGGGATGATGAAAGGAAGCAAAATCCTCATATAAGATACTAGGAGAACTTGCATACTGAAATAATCATCCAGAAAAGCTGTAGAAGGATCACAAATATATTCAAATTGATATGCAAGATAATTGTAACTAATGTTGTAACAACCATGAATATAATCTATTTCTGAATCTGATTTTAAAGCAAAGGACTTTGAATCTGATGTCACAATTGATATTGATTCTATTTTTGATGCTAAATCTAATGTCAGTTCAAAAAGAGAACCTGACTCTAATTCTGATTCTTTATCTGATATGGTTATTTTGATAATGTTCTATTGAATGCTAAATGTTTGACAAGTAATGTCCTATGATGGCATAATGGGTTCAATAAAAACTGATTCATCTTGGAAGGGTTCAACATAGACTGGCTCATCTAAGTGAAGCCCCTCAAAAAAAGGGAACCACTTAAGGGACATCTCGACAAAATCATGTCTGTCAAAGTGAGATTCCTTAAAGAGTGGAAAAAGATCAAGAGATGACTCTGCAAAGACTGAATTTTCAAGGAGATGAGGCTCTTTAAAAATAGGTAAAATATGAATAAGTAACTTATCACAGGTTGACTTGTCACAAATGGGTGTTTTAACAATAAATTTTTTGTTTTGGTTCACAATTGGTTACAAAAAATCAATTTTGAACACATTTTGATCCTCCTAATATGGCTCTTGAAAAGGTAATGGTTCTTGTTTTGGCTCAAAGATCGACACATAATTTCTAAAGTGAGGAACATTTAGTTTAGCAAGAACAATGGTTTGTGGTTCAATAATGGACTCTCTAAAAATTAGACTATTAAAGAAGGGATCAAACACAATTGGTTCATCAAATGGAGGTTTTTCAACAATAGGTTCAGCAAAAACTAGTGATGGGCTAAGAATGGTAATAACTGGATGCTTCTTAGTTTGGTTGCTTATGCAAACTAAAGGAGAAGATCCTAAAATGGTAATGATTGGACGCTTCTGAGTTTAGTTGCTTGTGCAAACCAAAGGAGGAGGTCCTATAATGGTAATGACTGGATGCTTCTTAGTTTGGTTGCTTGTGCCAACCAAAGGAGGAGGTCTTAAAATGGTAACCTTCGCACATTGTGGAGCTTGCTTTCTCATACAAGTTGAAGGAGATGAAGGATACCCCAAAATAGTAACCTTCGATCGTGGAGCATATATCGAAGGGGAAGGACAAGGATGACGTATGACAACTAACATGGATGCGATTGGTTTTCAATAAATAGGCCCAAAGAGGGAAATATTCTTAAACAAGATGGAGTGCTCATGTCCATCATAAAAATGCTTTACCTTGCAACTAGGGCCATAATAAACCCTATTGCAAGTGTACCTTAGTGTCATTATTTATAAAGAGTGTTCTTAACGTTTGACAAGATTTGGCCAATGTTTTGCAAACATTTTAAAAAAGATATTAATTTTGATCATTTTCCAAACAAATGACTAAGGCACCAAAGAGACTATAAAAAATGAGGGTGGCTTGGAACCACACACAATTAGAAGAATTGGTTCACAAATTTACTCAACTTTTGGTAAAGTTGAAATTGTATAGATTGGAAGAAGGTAACTCAAAGATCCAAGGTAAAAACTAGGACACCAAACCCTAGATTTTTATGATACACCTATACCGTAAAAGCTAGTTTCAACTTCGACGAGTTAACCCTAGAAAATTAGAGGAAAGTTCTCTGGATTAGGAAGAAGACAATACGAACTAATGGTTTCATTTAATTTCTAGTAAATTCAAAGTGGATCCAACAATTTCAAAAATGAATGAAAAATCTTATAAATAAAATATAAAATATAAATTATTTAATAAAAATTATTTTTTAATATTTTTTTTTAATGTATGTTGATATTATATATAAATGGTATTGTTCTTTTAATTTGATACAAGTAAAAGCAAATGAAAAGAGCTATAGTTTGATTTTGAGGATGATGATTTGTTTTATAATTTATTAATATATAATTTTTTAATATTTAATATATAGAGTTAAATGGATAAAATCAAGATCATTCTTTAAATTATTTTGATAGATTAAATATGTTTTAATTGTAATTGTTTGATTGAAAAAATATTCAAATTTAAATATATACTTACTCATCAATTATAATTAATTATATATAATCCAAAACATAAATAAAAATATTAATTTAAAAACAAAAAATATAATTTAAAAAATATTTAAAAACTTGATATAATACAATCGAAATAATATTTAAAAATTATTAATTTATTAATAAAGTTGCTTTTAACTCAATGCAATTAATGAAATAAAGAAAAAGGCAAAAACCAGAAACTAATTGTTGTGCGATACAAAACTGCACACTATATTAATTAAAAAATAAAAATAAAAAAAATAAAAAAAATTTAACTATCCATTAAAAAGAAAACAGGGGTCAACTCAACAGTCATTGAGAAATTCCATCAAACAATATAGACAGCTCATAGGATATGAAAAAGTCGGTATTGTCTATGTGAATATAGAAAGGAATCGCAGTTCAAAAAATCTACGTATACTACAAATGTAGCCAAAGAAGATGGTCCGTTAATCCTTCTGCGCCACATATTCCATGCGATTCCACACGACATATAGTAATGCGTACTGCATTGATTCATGGTGGAGATTCTAAGCTATTTTCTACAAATTTTCCACAAATTCTTGACTTCATGAAGACCTACAAAGATTTTTTATTTTTCTGTAATAAATCATATTAAGACCACACGAAATCCTGATTACTCGAAAGCGAGAAAAAGGAAAAAAATTGCTTGTATCAGATGGAGAATGATCAATCCAAAGTGATCTACAGCGAGGAAAAAGTCGAGGAGGAGTGCAGTGAATCAATGGAAAATGGTGGGCAGTTGGTATCTGGTGCATTAATGCATCACACAACGCTTCCACCAAATTACATCAGATCTCCTGAGGAAAGACCCAGGCTACATGAAGTGGTCAAACTGCACGCCATACCCTTAGTCGACATGAAAGGTTGGTGGTCGAATAATAATTCTTCGACCATAAGTCGACATCAGGTCATACAAGATATTGGGTTCGCATGCCATGAGCATGGGTTTTTCCAGGTGGGTAAATCTGATGCCACATTCTCTCTTTTATTCCAATTCTCATGATCTTAGGGGATGTGACATGGATTTTATTTTTGTTGTATGTTTTACATTTAATATGTATTGAATGGGCCACTGTTTTGTTATATATATATGACGCAAATTAATATTTACTATTAATAAAATATTTAAGTTTTCCTAATTATAATTTCATTATAAGAAAAGTGTCACTCATTATTGTTATAAAGTAATGTGGCATCAATTTCAGAGGTTTCATTATAGGGAAAGTATCATTCATTAATTTCAACTTTGTTGCATTTGTTAAAATCTGAATTGTATCAAATACCCATTTGATTGCAGTTTTATTATCATATCTTTTAAGATGAGATACAATTGAATCCATATGTATTTCTGACAATGAGCAGAAGCTTTAAAAGAATCCAGGTCATAAATCATGGTTTTCCAGGTCATATATCTTTTATGTACAGGTCATAAATCATGGTGTTCCAGAGAGTGTGAGCAAGAGGATGCTCGAAGTTGCAGCTGAGTTTTTCGAGATGCCAATAGAGGATCGAATGCAATTCTATTCGGACGACCCTTTTCAGACAACTCGAATGTCGACCAGCTTCAATGTCCACAAGGACGAGGTGTTTAACTGGAGGGACTACCTCAGACATCACTGTTATCCTTTAGAAGATTATGTTCACACCTGGCCTTTAAAGCCATCTGATTACAGGTAAACTTAACCGAAAAAAAAATCATGAAATTATTTTTATCTACTTGTTTAGACTATTATTTTGGAAGGGATCTAAGTGCCACACTGATCAGTGAGTATAGGAATGAAGTAGCATATTTACAGCACCAAATATACAAGCTGTTTAACCACTAACAACGTTAAAGTATTGTAAGATAGTGTTTTCCAAAAATAAGGTTATTGTTATGAATATAATAGTTTTTGGGAAAAAATTGTCTTTGATGTTTAAGATCACCTTCTGTGATGTTTTATTAGGAGAAAAGAATTACTCTTTTTATCTTGATGAAACATCAGTGAAGATTATCCGAAACATAGAGTTAAATAAAAAAGACAGTTTTCTCTTAAAAACTATTATATTCATTGCATATGGACTGTGAAAATGTAAAATATTTAAGAGGCTATTGCTGTTATAGAGGCTGGAGTTTTAAGAGTTTTATTTGATAGTATTGATTTAACTTCAATCAAGGTCCACCCACAACAGAAATATATTAAACTTTTTACTGCTGTGACAGAGAAGTAGCCTGTGAGTACTGCAGGCAGGTAAGGTCACTAGCTCTGAATCTCATAGAGGCAATATCTGAAAGCTTGGGGCTTGAAGCAGATTTGTTGAACAAAGCTATTGGAAGCCATGGACAGCATATGGCCATAAACTACTATCCAAAGTGCCCAAACCCAGAGCTCACATTCGGTTTACCACCTCATTCAGATCCGAATTTGCTCACAGTTCTACTCCAAGATGATGTGCCAGGATTACAAGTGTTTAACAATGGGCAATGGATTGCCGTAAATCCCATTCCCAATTCTTTTGTGGTAAACATTGGCGATCAAATACAGGTACTCATAAACAGCCTTTTTATATTGTTTTATTTTCCTTCCTTACTCACCACACATCCATTGTGCGAACTCCGCTATCAAGGAGTTTACAGGGATTTTTATGAGTTTAGAGGATAAGATAATTTAGTTTCATTGAGAGCTCGACAATTGGCATTTGGATATTGAGGTTAAAAATTGAAGTACTCATCCCATATTAACGATCGGTTAAGGTCGGAGAAATTTTTCTTATACCAAATAAATTTGGATGTGACAAGTAGACCTATTGGCATCCGTTAAATTTTACAAATTTTAGATCGATTTATTAAGCAAAGATGAAAATTATAATGATAATTCATTAAAATCAAATCTCTAATTATAAATAATAATATTTTTTTATGAAGTCTTTTCCGTCAAGTAAATTAAAGTGTGAATAACTAAATGCCATGTCAATATTGGAACAAAATTCTCTAAAGTGTGTTAGTAATTGTTTTTTTCATATATTAAACTTGTGTAATTATTATTATCACTATTTTTAGCTTTTTATTTTTATAATAAATTAATATATTTATTATAATTTTTGTTTTAATAAAATTTATGCATATGTAAATTTAAGTATTTGACTTATTTATTATTAATATAGTCATTTTAAATATATTTATATAGAAAAGGTAACAAATATTAATTTAGAAGTGTTTATTTTAGATTTATTATATATCACATGATTAACAATTTTATTATTTTTATATATTTTTTGATTTAGGTTATATCCTTAATTTATACATAATTGTATTAAGTTCAAAAAAATATTTTAGATAAAAAATAATAAGTTCCAAATTCCATCTTATACCCAAAATAAGACAATTTTGGATCACCTATTCTCATATAATACTAATTTGATAGTAAATTTAAAATTAAAACAATTTATGCCAATCAAATGACTATCAAATTCAAGATAAACACTACCCTAAAATAATCCAATACAAATCAAATTTAAAATTAACTATTATTATTTTTATTTTTATTGACATCTCTTATTATTACACTCCTCTCACCCCCACATAGTAATGTAAATATAACAGATCGTGCACATCTAGATTTTTAACTATCACTTGTTTAAAGAACCATTTAGTGATGTTCCTATAATTTGGTGATGATTTTGATGTGGTATTTTTGATAAGGGTTGTTGTAGGTACTAAGCAATGACAAATATAAAAGCGTGTTGCATCGTGCTATAGTGAGTTCGACTAAAGCTAGAATTTCTATTCCAACATTTTACTGCCCTTCAGAAGATGCAAATATAGCACCTGTACCTGCATTGGTTGATTTTGGGCATCCTTCTCTTTTTAAAAGTTTCACCTACAAAGAATATTATACAAGGTTTTGGAGCAAAGATCTACAAGGGAGTACTTGCTTAGACTCCTTCAGATATGATGAATCACCTCCCATTTGACATTTATGAAACACAACTTTAAATTATATAGGTATGTATTCATTAAGCTATTTTAACATATTATTGTTGCCTAAGATATTAAAGGGCATAATATTATATTTATGCTGCACTTTATTGCATGTAAGGCAAAACATGAGGAGATGGTTTTAGTATGATCTTATTGACTTAAACTACAATTAGTATGTTCTTATTTGTGATTAAGGCATTGGAATGGTGTAGAGTATAAGTATAAATTATATTTAACATAACCATTTAAAGGGTTGTTTTGAATAATATGTAAGGTCGACATGCTCCTAAAACATTCTCTTTTGGTTGATCCTAAAAAAGTCATTTTAGTTTTTCATTTTTTTCTTGTCATAACATCATTTTTGGTAGGATACCATCTTTGTATAAATAGTTACATTTATTGCACTACACCTACCAAGATATTGCCCATCAAACAATGAGTCTATTTGTAACATGATCAAATCCTTGAATTCTACATCATTTCATGTAAGTATTTATAGTGGAGCTCTAAAAAATAATGGCATTAAAAAGAATTAGGAATTTTGTTTTAAAAGTATTCTATAAGGTAACAAACCCCTCCTAGTAGACTCTTTGCTTGATATTGTTTTAGATTACCTTGAGTTCAATAAACCTTGTCACTAGTTTGAAAGTTATACTTAGATTGCATACTTTGTTAGTCAAATCTCAAATGAAATTATGAAACAAAACCCAGGTGCATAATACATGGCAATCCCACGATGTGAAATTAGAGAGTGAAAGATTTAGACAAAAGTTCTTTTGGTTTAAATTTGTTAATGTTGAGCACTACAAATCTATAGTTACCAATGGCCCTTGGTTCGTTTTTAATAATTTAGTTATCCTCTCTTACTGGTCTAGGGATTTTGTTGTCTCAAAACATGCCAAGCTTAAAAAATCCGTATGGGTTGAGTTTCTAGGTTTGCCTTTATCCCTTTGAGGTTTCATAGATCACTTAATAGATCATCTATTTCATATTATTTCCCTTGAACAAAATAAATTATATATGTCCAGGCTGTAGAAGTGTGTGTGTCAAGGTTAACCTTTTCAAGGATATTAAGGAGCCCATATATATAAAAACAAGAGACAAGTGTATCACATAGTTGCATGTTATACATCAACATGATGAACACTTGCTTTCAATGTTAAGCCATTGAACATAAAA
Source organism: Torreya grandis (assembly GCA_037957365.1). Classification (NCBI taxonomy): domain Eukaryota; kingdom Viridiplantae; phylum Streptophyta; class Pinopsida; order Cupressales; family Taxaceae; genus Torreya; species Torreya grandis. Next base: position 631,092 of record JARHVA010006090.1, read on the forward strand.
TTTGTGAATGCCCTGTTGTCACTTGAACTTGCACCCTTTGAGGAAATGATAAGTCTTTCCTCATTAAAGTAGCACAATGGAACCACCTCAAGGCTGTGGGTGACCCAAATTTGAGGTGGATATCTAGATTAGGGCTAGTTCCCTTGATATATCACTATATACCAAATCTACTGCTAACTTTTGCGGGTGAAAAGGGAGAAGGATAACTTAAAACAAATCTAATCTAGGAGAGGTGATACAAAAAATAGATGGTATACTTACACCACTTACAATGTAATTTAAACCAAAGAGAATCCCACACATACACTTCATCCAATTCAACACTCCTCTTCTACATCAATGTTTCAAGCATGGGGTCTTGAAGAGAGCTTAGGATAAGAGGACTTAGATAATAGGTCTTATAGAAACACTAATGAATGAGCTACTCACTATACCTAAAATCCACATTAGACACTTATTGTTGACCTGCAAAAGAGAGCTTTCAATTCACACAAGGCACTAAGAAGAGTAACATGTGAAGGTAAGCAAAATACACTTGCACAAGACCAAAAACCAAAACATGCACTTAGTGAAATCTTGAATGAGGTAAAACAAAATTCTTCATTAATTCAAGGCAAAAATTTGGAAGGGATTTTCCATACCTAGGCGGAGAGATCTGTACAACAGCCAAAAAGGCTAGAATTTATAGCAATTATGAGAGGAGAGAGAGAAAGTGAAGTTAAGGAGTTACTAAGACACTTGTCAAGCAAGACAAAGGATTTATAAAAGTCATAGAATTAGGCATGAGATAGGTCCTACAAGGAAAATATGGACAAATATCTCCCAAGTCTTCTAACACCTCCATATGTGGCATAGATGCTCTTGTGCTTGCATAAGAAACTATTTCCATGATTTGCCTTCACAAAACTGCCTCATCACTACATAAGGTCAGGTCTGATGATTAATATAAAAGGGAGGGGTTACCAAAAATCCCTCACATTCATTGGATTAGTCCCTAATCATTCCCATTCCTCTATCTATGAGCAATCATCTCAAATAGTTACAAATGACTCCTCATTCACCTCTCACACTTGGCACCCAAAACCTTTCCAATTATATAATCTGATCCATGCACAAGGAGGTATGACACTTTTCAATATTTTACAAGTCATCAAGTTCATGAATCAAGCCTTAAAAGGCTTCCCAATTGGAGTTTCACCATTTTCATTGAGTGTTCATTGCTTGTTCACTATGACTGGATGAAATGAAGGAGATAAAAAACACATTTAGGAGATTAGATACCTTAATTTATGAACATGAAGACTTATAACAAGTCCTAATCTTTCTCCTTAAGGTGGTTTCATCCCATGAAGCTTCTCTATCGTTACAAAACACATAAATTTGTCAAAATAAGCCCTATTATACCTCTTTTGTACAAGTAGGGTACAACTAAATTGCATGAGAAGGAGACCTGAAGCGTTTGATATATCTTCAAATTAGTTTCATGGCCTTTCCATTTATTTCGGATGCTCCATTTTCTTCATCCTCCCAATCGGGTCCTTGGACAGGGTTTATGAGGGTTTTAGAGAGGTATCTGGTCTTAACGTTTATTCATAGAGATGGCACATTAGATATTAAAAATAATGCCACTTATGGATTCCTAGATACCCTCCATAACACCTTTGGACACCTTGAGGTTCCATGAAAAGTGTCATGGAAGTTCCAAGCATTTCAAATTGGCCATTCGAGTCATTTTTAAACATTTTGCATGGTCTGTGTGCATTTCAAGCCCAAAAAAGGCTTCTTGGTGAATTTTTTTTCTTAATGATGGTTTAAAACCTATATACCCATCCCATAAAAATTTCTCAATATGCTATAATGCCTAACTTATGTGAAATGTAGGAGGCCTCCCACTTTGGCATTAGGCCTAATGTTGCCTAGTAGGAATGCCTTGCATTCTTGAGCTCAACATGGATTTTGATGGTCTCTCTTGATTTATGATGGTTATAATAATTTAGTAATACCCCCATGGACATGATCCAAATCATTATAATGCTTGTCAAAGGTTGAAATTGGAAGTGACCTCTCATTTGGGATTAGGCTTATACCTTGACTAGCTCCCCTGCCTATAAACCTTGATGCCTAGAGTACCATGTTTGATCTTAGAGATTATAAAAAGTTTTCCCATGTTTTATTATGTGTTTAAAAACTCTTAAAATATTATTTTAGGTTATACTTTATTTTTGGTGCATGATTCATCTTTATTTCCAAAACCTGCAAGGTTAATGCAATGGAAAAGTGCCCTGCCTCTGAGATAGAACAGAGACATGTTGCCATATTTTATCATAAAATTTAGATATTGGAGGGGATTATAAAACTAAAAATGGTGCTCTATGAAATTTTTTATCCCTTGGATCTAAGTATTAGGCCTTCAAAACCACAATTTTCCTAAGCAAATTTTCAACAAGGTAGACTGTGTAAAGGTATTGAATGTTGACTGGGTTTTGTGAAAAATGGAGGTTCTTTCTTTGCCATATGCTCATGTAAAGGACTTATATATGTTTAAATATCACATATAATTCCTCCAAAGTATTTATCCAATACCCTAACTTCTCAAACCACCTCTATGCTCTTGGATTCCAAGACTGGGTCTACAAGTTGTCTAGACTGAGACAACCCTACTTGATGACTCATGTAGGTGTTTGTGGTCTTATTTTGACCCTAGAATAATGTATAGGGATAATGCATGCCATATAAAACCTTGAATAAATGTCATATATTCACAATTTTGATCTGAATGACCACTAAAACCTCACTTAAGGCCTCTCTCATCTCACTATTGTCTCACTCCATTCCTTGCTAGCTGTAGGTGTTTATTTACCTCATCCACTTGGCCATGATGTCAAAAATATATTTGAAAAATAATTGAGGTTAAAAAATATGTGTATCATATTGAAAACACCTATATGATTTATTTGAAACCAAACTATGATTTTTCATGGGTTGAGACACTTCTTTAGTGACCCCTGTTGTATGTGCTTATTAAGGTCACATGTACGGACTGAGGGTGAGTGTGAATAAGCCATGAAGGTCATAACCTATTAATTAAAACCTTTGAAGAATATTTTCATCATTTAAAAACACCAAAAATCTCAAAACATTCATATATTGTAATGAAAAAACCCTTTTTTTAAAGCTTGAGCTTATGTTGGCTATAGGTGTTGATTTTGCCCTATGTATAAATAGGGTATGAGCTTGAAGGTCTAAGGTATTACATATCAAACTAAACCAGATGATACTAATGCTCCCTAGTGTCTCTTACTCACCATGAGATCACCCAATCATAAGAGCATGCATTTATTCTTCTTAAGGCTAATGGTCATTTGAGACTCAAATATGTAGAATTCACTGTTTAATTTTTGTGGCTCAAGAGGCATCTTTAGGTTCTTAATAACTGCCTTACACTCATTATTTTGAGTCCATATTTTTACAAAAGACTTCTCCATGTTACAGACAACAAATTTCACTCAATTTTGTGCTTCAATACCCTATCAAACATGTTATATGTCATTTTGGAAAAGCTCCCTGCCCTCTATTTGGTGTTTTTTGGATAGACATGCCTGAAAACTCAAAATTTGCTATGGGATGATTCTTCACCCCTTAGTAGGCTACCAAGGATCATAAACATGATTATATGATAAAATACAACGTCAAATTCTTCATGAAGACTGAAACCAATCAACCATCTCTTCGTACAACACCTCTGAAGCTCTACAGATGGCACCTGTAGTTGCATTTGACTGTATGTAGGCAAAAAAAGATGAAAATGAGTAAGAAAAGGTTTGGTAAAAGCTTCCTAACACTAAAAATGCATTTTATAGACCTCAAATTAATAACCTCCATCAAGAACACTTGAAATCAACTTCACAACACCTTTCTCTATGTGGGAATCAACTGTCTGAGATAACTGTAGGTGACTACTTGCTGGTGTGGGCAATAAATATGAAGTAGAGCAATAAGGTAAATAAAGGGCATAATTCATAGTTCAAACTCATTGTCAAAGTTATTCAAATGCATCATTTATATCAGTATCTCCTTGAAACATGTTTCAACATCCTCCTTTCAATTTGAAATCCATTATGAAGAAGGGAACGATCTACAAGTACTAACAAGCCTATAAGAGGCTTATTGAGTTCATGAAAACTCTAAAACCAAGAATATGATGAGATAACATATGGAGAAGCCTTGAGACACATTTTAAACCATCAAATTTATCAAACCAAATCAAACTATTCAGAAACTAGCTCAAACAATGACCCCTCTTGGATGAAGAAGCATACCAAGCTGCTTAACTTCTTAATGATGATTCATACAAGAGAAGCCATGAAACTGAGACTTCCTACCATGTATTTGAAGCTAACTTAGAGTCATTTCAACCCCAAGAGAATCCCTCCCAACTTTACCTGTATGGCTTACACCAAGCATTCCAAATTGAGCTTTCTTGGCTTGCAAAGGCAAAAAAGAAGAAACAGAAGTTAAAACTGATCTTTTTGACCTTTATTCTACAAACCAAGCATGGTAAGGACTTAAAGGAGGTGAAGAGGCATATTTTCATGTTTTTAACTGAAGGTGGACTTCCCAAGTCTGTACAAGTGCCATTAAGGGGTAGTTTGAGGAGTTTCTCCTATTTTCAAGCATGAAACTATTTATTGAATTAACATTTGAATAATAATTGACATTCTCTAACCTCTTCCACATTGAAAACCAACTTTGTGACAAATATGCTTCCTTGAAAGTCTGTACAAGTCATTTAATAAGTTAAAATGTGATCAAAAAGTGCATTTTTGCATATGAGACATGGTAAAGGACCAATTTATGACTTAGGGACAATTTGAATCATCTAAATGACCACATTAGGACATTTTCAAGATAATTTGAGCCTTTGACCATGTTTGACCAATGTTGACTTTGATTGACTAGGTAAGTACAAGAAGGATAGGCTTAGACCAAGGCTAGAGCAAGGATGGGTGAGGTGTTTAGACACACATGAGACCCTATTAGACATATGGGAGCTTGTGAAAAGTGTTAATATGTAGGGTTGACCAATTTGACTAAAATTTAAATTTGGTCAACATGCTCCTTAATGGCAAACTCAAGATTGATTGCCCCAACCAAAAACTCTCCTAAGGTGAGTAAAACCATAATGGTTCTTGAAAATTGGTGGACTATGGTCTTCAACAAGAAGAAAAACCAACAGGCTAATGGTGTAGGCTAGGTACTAAGTATTGTGTATGAACCCACAATAGGTTTTGTTGTGATCAACAAACAACTAGTTTCCATTACTACTTAGGTGACACTGCCCATTATTCACATCCTACAGGTAAAAACAATATTTTTAGGTCCTCAGAGCTAAATTACCATATCTCCATGATCACAACCTCTCATAGAGGTGAAAGAGTCGGGCTTTGTCAATAGTTTACTGTTATTTGAATGGAATAAGTTATACGCTACTCTTTTAGCCCCTCAACACCTCTTGAGAATGATGAGTATGCTCAATAAAGATGAAATGTTTTCCAGCCCAATTATTTCATGTGTGGAAATCACCAAGCCTACATGTCTAATATATTTTCTATTTTAGAGGAGCCTAATTATTTCATGTCTGGTAATCACCAAGCCTACATGTCTAATAGATTTTCTATTTTAGAGGAGGTATACAGGGATTCCAACATGAACTTAGATGTTTCCCAATGATAATATACTCTTATATGTGTGAGGCCTTACTAACATTACCTTAAAGGTACACTTATCAAAATATGAGAATATGAAAGTATTGTGTTTATAAGAAGCTAAAATATTTGGTTTTATACTCCATTCCACCACCAAATCTATTTATCTAGGAGTAGTTTATTGTATGTCCAATTATGATAATGAAAGTGGGGTAGTGGTGACATTTATTTCCCCTTATTTATCTTTAAACATCATTAGGTGGGTCATTGGTTAGTGTGAATCATTTTTTACTTTGATACCCACTTCCTTCAAATTTATAAAATTTACATCTCCAAGATGTTGTTGAAAGGGTGAAATTCTAGTGGTGGATTTAGGACATGCTCCCTAATTACAAATAGAATATATGTGGTGATTTTTACATCATTTATTCTAGGGGAAATAAATAAGGGATCCTACCTATATGGTGGTATTGTAACAAAAGAGAGGTGTGGTTTTAATTATGCAATAAATATGTGTTATTTGATCCTAACCATCATTAGTGGTTCCCCTCTACCACCCCATGGTTCAATTAGTCCAAATTTAGACAAGGTGGTAAGAGGGTGGTGAAAATAGCTGATAGATATTTATTTACATAATATAAATTTTTAAATTTTTAAAATAATTTTGATTGCCCCAAAAATGTTATACTAAGAGCGTTAATTTCATACCACCTCCCCCATCAAGTTTTAGATTGAATGGGTCACACCTTAAGTCAAGAAAATCAAAACCTAATTTTATCTTAAAACACAACCCACCTCCAACATAAGTGAACTAGGGATCACATAACCTTTCCCCTTCCCCTTTAATAATTTATAGATGGATAGAGTGTTGTGAAGTTACCATCTCTTGAGTTGATAATTTCTTTCGCATGTATATAGTGAAGATTTTGCTAAATTTTAAAGTTAATGAGACATCATACTATGAGTACCTTTAGGAATCACATGATATATATATAACTAGTGTATATGGGCTCAAACTTGGGCATCTCGATCTCAATAAGTCTCTTTGATTTTGAGATTATGCCATGATTTAGAACCCTGCCTTTGAAAATATTTTTTGATTGGAAACATATATATTTTTTGATTTAGAACCCTGCCATAGGTTTTGTTTCCAATCAAAAAATATTTTCAAAGACAGGGTTCTAAATTGTGGCATAATCTCAAAATCAAAGAGACTTATTGAGATCGAGATGCCCAAGTTTGAGCCCATATACACTAGTTAAAAATTGGAGACCATGCTTATAAATAATTATTTTCCCTTATTCATTCCATATAGGAGGTAGATATAGTGAAGGATATAAGAGATGTTAATGCACATTTCAGTCATTTTCCTATATATTACGAGCTTTTGTTTGCTACACCCTTAACCTATAGTGTGTTTAGGGATGTGTCTGGTTGAATTGTGGCTTACATTAATATTTCATATTATATTATCACATCTATCTATGATATTATATTTGTTGTTCCCAAAATGAGCTTTGCTCATTTTTGCAAACGACCCCCTGCGAAACTTGTCAGTTTCGTCTTGCCTTGTCTTTTTCTGCAAGGGCGGCGATTTTCGCCGCCCCTGCACTTTTTATGCAAGGGCGGCGAAAATCGCCGCCCCTGCACTCTTTTTGCAAGGGCGGCGATTTTCGCCGCCCATGCACTTTTTCATTTTTCGCGCAGGGCATTAATGGCCCTGCGCGCTGGGTGGTTGGGATTGATTTTTCAACCTTTATAAACCGTTTTGGGCCTCATTTCTTCTCACTGCCTCCTCCTCTCACCATACCTCTTGCACCTGAGCGATCCAAGCGACTTTGCGACGTGCCGACTCGCGGATCCGACTTCGTGGCGCGCGCGTCCTCCAGGTAGGGTTTATTTTTAAAAGTTTCATTTTTATTTTTCATTTGTCTTTGCTTTTTCTTCCCAGCGGCCCTGAAATGGCGGCATTTCCTTGCCGCCATTCCACCCCTGTTTTTCTCGAGCAAGGTCGGCATTTCTTTGCCGCCCTGCTCTCCTTTTGCAAGGGCGGCGATTTTCGCCGCCCCTGCTCCCTCCTTGCAAGGGCGGCGATTTTCGCCGCCCCTGCTCTCCTTTTGCAAGGGCGGCGATTTTCGCCGCCCCTGCTCTCTTCCTGAAAGGGCGGCGATTTTCGCCGCCCTTGCTCTTTTTCTTCCTTTTTTTTTTAAACTCCCGGATTCTTTTTTCGGGGTTGTCCTTTTTGAGATTTTTCTTCCTCGTTTTCCGTCTCTTAGCCCATCCTAACCTATTTAAGTGATATCCTATAGCCTTTGTCACTTAATTTGCTCTCCCCGTCTCTCACTCTCCTTTTGACTATGGCCGCAGCTCCTTCAGCAAGCTCCTGCACGCCTGCCCCTGTTCAAACAAGATCGTCCCCCATGACGGAAGCATCTCCTTCAAAGGCCAAGAAGATGAAATACAGGTACCAGGGCGTCTTCCCGCTCACAGCGATTACCTTGAATGTCGATGACATTCGAGACACTGAGATCGGCCACGTAGATATGGCCGAATTCCTGGCACGAACCAAAGCGACCAATCCCAGCACTGGGATAATGAGGATTGTCGAGAGTAACATCCACCTGGTGGCCGCCTTCCCAGTAGCAGCTCATCATGTGGAATTCATCCTTCAATGCGCGCACTTCTATGACAAAGAGACCAGATCGGTCTCAGATGCCAAGGGCAGTATGATCATTCGGTTGGACCCCGAATTCATCGACAAAGTCTTTTTATGTCTGCCAGCCACCGAAGTGACCCAGATCGACTTCGAGAACGCGCAGAGGGAATATGACAAAGACCCCGAGAGGGCAAAGAGGGTCATAAACCATAAGTGGTTAAAAACCCCAAGGACTGGCCTATCCAGATGGCCGAAAAGCTTCCCCAGAAGCGACTTCATTGAGGAAGTTGGTGACTTAATCACCCTTCTCAGCAGAGTACGGGGCCTCCCGTCTTCTTCGCAATTCCATGAATGGATGTATCCGTTCATAAAGATCATTCTGCAAGGCAAATAGGTCATCTTCTGGGGAGAACAAATCAGCAATGCTATTCACGAGCAGCTGACTAGGGTACAAACCTCCTTCAAATTCTACATGACCTCGTACCTGGTCTACATAGCCGCTGCCATGCGATCTTTCCCAGGCCTAACCACAGAGGGGGATAGGAAGACCACCCCGGTCTATTCATACTATCCGCAGCTGACACTTCAAGGCTCGACACGTCATTTCAGGAGAGTGAATGACGCATTCTTTGCCATATTTCTATGTCTCTTCGATCCTCAACTGGAGCAGAAGAGGATGTCAGACGAGGCTTGGACAGTAGTGAACAGTTTTGGCTGCATGTTCCTCCAGTTCCCTACATTTTCTTATCTACGGGTGGGTTTCTTCCAAGGATACCCTTATATGCTCCCCAGATTCCCTTCAGACAGGTTGGTTCTAATGGAGCTTTGCCGACAACTGGCCATCGTACACTCAAAGCAGATGGAGCTTAAGAGACCTGGTTTCAAGTTTCCTATCCATATTGGCAGATTTTCCATTACGACATCAACTAAAGCCAAGGTTATGGAAACAGAGATGCAGATGGTTACCATCAAGCCTTTCAAAAGATGGGAAAAATTTGATTACAGAGGAGTTAGGGAGACGATTCGAAGGAAGACTCAATTTCACGAGCCTATGATTGAGGACATCTGGGTAGATATAAGGACAGCTGAAGAGATAAGAAAGATGGACTATTGCCGCCTCACACTAGATCAAATAGAGTACCTTGGGCTTGCAGAGATCCCTTCAGGATTGATTGATGATGGAAATATAGTAAACAACAGATATCTGACAGAGGTCGCTGGTTCTCCTCTTCCTCCGATCAACTGGTCCCAAAAAGAGCTGACTTCTCTAAGGAAGAGATTCGAACCAGTATTGGCTAACACCAATAGTTGGTTGGCGGCAAATGGAATCACCCTTAAAGAATTCATTACAGGGTCTGAGGCCGAATATCAAGCAGAGATGAAGAGAAAGGCAGAAAGCCGAACCAAGAACAAAGACGACGTCCCTTCATCTTCTAGACCTCACAAGCCTAGGATCGTCTTTGTGTCCAAGAAACCTAGGTCAGAACAAAAGCCTGAAGTAACAGTTGAAGGAACCACAGAACGAAGTCCCGGGATACAGGCAGCTCAACTGATAGGGTCAACAGAACAACTTTCAGAACGACCAGGTGTTGGGTCTCCAACTTCAACGGAGCATGTGCGGCCGATCCAGGGCTCCTCTCCTCCTCATCAATCCCCTTCGGTGCCCACTTCCCCTATCTCTCCCATAAGCGTTCCATCTTCCGGTGCTGCTTCTCCTTCCAAGGTGGTTTTTGGTGATCCGCAAGATCCCTCAGCAGGTTCCCCTCGCTCTTCTGCATCCATTCCAAGCTTATCATCTCCATCCTTCAACCTGCCATCAAGCCCGGTGCCTAATCCTGAAACAACAGTTGACACAGTCTCACCGGTCACTCCAACTACCACTACTATCACCACTAGTAGCGTGGAGGCCGCTACCGTGACACCAGCAGAAGCAACTATTGTTACAACAGGAATTTCTCTCCCGCCATGGATGTCTACTTTCACACCAAAGAGAAAGAAAAGGGCCATCTCCCCAGAAGAATTCGATTTCGGCAAGATTGTGCCGGCCAGAACAAAGGCTCCCAAGAAACCAAAAATCCTTTCTAAGTTGGTCGAGGAAAAGGGGCAGAAATTTCTGGAAATTGCCAAACCCCCACAGGACGCAACCCTTGAAGGTTTTGAAATGAGCAGTTATTCCTTTTCTCGTGTTGAACTAGGCAAGGTTACACACGAAGGTGCAAAGAGTGACCTTCAGTCAGCAATGGACATTATGGTCCAAAAATTTGACAAAGAAAAGGAGATGAAAGATTTTTATAAAGCCAAGGCTGAGCAGTTAACGGCAGTAATCAGGAGATTCACCATCCCACCTGAGTCAGTAACTCCAGAGGCCTTTTCAGTGGATGATTCAGTTATTCAGAAAGCTGAAAAGACTTATTTAAGGGGAAAAGTGATGGAGGAATACATTGACCGGATACACAATCAAGGAATCTCTCTGCTGTCTGAGGTTGCGAAAAGAACAGGGAAAATGAAGAGATTAAAGGCTCAAGTAGACAGTTTTGTTTCTCTCACCTCTCAGGAGATTAATGGCTTGGAGAAAGATCTCGGGAGATGGAAGGAAATGGAAGGCCTAAAAAAGAGTATCCTGATATCTATTGGAGTTATCCCCAACAAGGATTCATATGTTGAGGTCAAAGAGACGATGATTTTTAGGATCCAGGTACTCAAAGATCTAATTGATGATCTCAAAGCTTTTAAAGAAGCTAGTGATAAAAGTGACCTGATCTTGTTGAACAAATTAGAAGAGCTACCCTGCGACTTGACCTCTAAGGATCATCAGTTCCTCCCAGCAGACGAAATGATTCAGAATTTTGAAGGGATGATCCATAAGGATTTCAAAGGAGCGTCTTTTTCAATAACCTCGGTTGATAGCATTCTGGATGCTCAGTTGACTCTGGAAAATTTAAGATCTAGGTTAACTGGCCACTATAAAGCCATCACAGCATTAAAAGACGCATTGATCAGAGCAAGGGTCATCTCCAACCACGCAGTTGCACCGGATAGCATCGGCATCCAGGCATCAATCACCATGTACGATGCTCATCTGAAGAAGTCTAGTGGCAAGAACTGACACTTTCTCTCTTTCTTCTTCTATCCTTATGCATTTCTGTTTTCTACAGAATGCATGCATTTTTGTAAAATGTAATAACGAATAAAATATTTTGGAAAATATCTAAAAGTCAAAGATGAGTCATCTTTGACCAAGATATTTTATATTTTATTATTTTTCTGTTTTTGAGGATTTTCTCCCTATATATAGTGGAGACCTCATTTGTAAATTTTCCTTGGAAAAAATAGAGAGCAAACACTCTGCTAAAATTGAAGCAACTTTTGAGACTTTGTGCTCAGATTTGTAAATCAGATTTTGTCAAATGAATGAGAAGCAAGTGATTTCAGACTTTGTACTGAAGTTATCCGTGTCATCTAGGAAATAGTTTCTTATGTACTCTTTCCTGATAACCTCTTATTTATCTGACTTAATAAGCAAAGTGAATGTGTTGATATTATCTAAGGGCACTTTTTGAGGGTAGAAGATAGACTTTGTGCTACTTTTACTTTTGAGATTCTTTTATCTTTTGTAGTTTTAGGTGAAGACTTTGTGCTTCACTTCATTCTACGGTTATACTTGTTCCGAATCTGTGGAGAAGCTACGGAAGACTTTGCGCTTGCGTGAGCGTTCTTGTGACTTTGTTACTTCAGGTAATCTCTTGCTCTTCGTTTGATACCATTCCTGAAAGAAGAGGAGTGTTGTTAGCTTTAGACCAGGGATTTTCCTCTTTCGTCCTACATACATTACTTCTGAAAGAAGAGAAGTAGATGCTGTTTTACCCCCCCCCCCCCCCCCCCCCCCCCCCCCCCCCCCCCATGTGTTATTTTCTGCTTAATTATATACATACTTATAGCCCGTAAATATTGATAGGGAACCTCCCCTTGATGAGAGGAGAGATTTACCTCGTCTTGATCTGGTAAAGCCACACTCCTCGTGGTGTAAATCTCCCTTATGCTGTGGCTGATATCCCCATTTTACCATCAGTTAGTTGATGACAAAATATTCACCCAACAATATTGTTAATAGGGTAACTATATGGAATAACCATGGCTTAATTAGAGAGCATATAGGAGGTATTGGTTGGTATTTGAGCATCATATTATGAAATTTTCTCTTATAACATTGCTGTTGAGGTTTCCCCCTCAAAGTGGCTCAGTCATATTTATTAAGTATTTTTCTCTTTCATCAATTATTATTATTTTGATCATATTTATACAATATATTATTTCATTAGTGTGAATTATCTAAGTGATTTCATTACAAGTGGTATCAAATCTTTGATTTGGGCAAGTTTTTATGGTGTAGTTTTCCAGATTTTATTGTAATTGTTGTCATGAGAGATGATGAGCCCATAAAATGGCTCATTATATCCATAAAATAACATCATTTTTATTTCATAGGAAGTGGATCTAAATGTAGTTCTTGAGCTTGTGGTTTATTTAGAATAAAAGAGTAAGTATATATCATGGTTATGTCTCTAGAATTCCTTGTTATCTATTACTAATGATTATTGGGAAAAATATGTCAATGAGTGCATGCACAGTTCATACTAAGCTAAGAATAATTCAAAGTATAAAGAGTAACCATTCAAGAATAATTTTGGACTAGTGTTAGAGTATTCTACAATGGATCCAACATTTTGGTCAAGTTATAGGCCTACTAAAAACTCCCAAAAGCTTGCTACAAACTCCCACAAGCTTGCTACAGACTCCCACATGCTTGCTACAACATCTACATATTATAATAAGCTTGTTAAATCAGATACATATTGCATCATAAACTCCTACAGGGTTGCTATAGATGTTACAGATTATAATAGGCTTGCTACAGTAGCTACAAATTACAACATGCTTACTATAGAAGCTACAGATTACAACAAGCTTACTATAAACCAGCTATGGATTACATTAGACCAGCTATAGATTGCATCAAACCAGCTATGGATTACATTATCTAGCTATGGATTTTAGTAAGCTTGTTATGGATTTCAATAGGTTTGGTAAGAATTTTAATAAGTTACTATGAATTTCAATAGAATTACTACGGACTTTAACAAAATTGCTACAAACATGTTTGGAAAGTTTTTCTAAATGTATTCTAATGTTTTAGCTATCGTGAAGAATTCTTTCCATTTAAATTCTTTTTATATATAGGTTTCTATGTATAGAATTTCTATTGTAGATTATAATTAAATATAGGTTTATTTAATTTCACTCCAAATAATTAGCTCTCTCCATATTTGGTGGAGATCGAGATTAGGCAGTAATAGATTTATTTATTAGAATAAATGTCTCTTTCCATATTTTTTGAAGATTGAGGTAGGATAAAGTATCTCAGTTGTTACTCCCAAATAAGGTGTCGGTTGGAAGCATGAATTATAAATGAAACCTTCCACACCCGAATGAGATAATCAATCAATGAATACACTTTTTCCTTACATTATTCTAAGCAATCCATTTTGAAACTTGTGTTCTAAATAAATCATCTTCTAAGGAATGAGATGGATACTCATTCCAAAGAAGATGGATCAATATATTTATGTTTATTTATTTATTTATTTTGTAATTATTATTTTTACTATAAATTCTTATTTTATTGCTGTAAACATTTGTTTTGTACAGCTTGTTGTAAACATGTAGGTATTTGGTGTGTTTTTCTTTTATTTTCAATTCAATAATTTACATTCTGCAAGTGTGATTTACTTTTTTCAAGTGTGTTTTGATTTTAGCAAGTATGATTTTCAATTCCTACAAGTGTGGATTGTGATAGAAGGAACTGTTTGCCAAAGATCTCTTTCTCCTATTGTAGATAGCCTTTGGACACTAGCCCTAGATTGACATTATTAAATGAAGGGGATTGACGACCCTAATCAAGAGCTACAGATAGAAAACCATAAATTTTGATATAGGATTTTTTTTTTCACCACAGTATTTTTTGAGTTTGTTTTTTAAGATTGGATTTTTTTTCCACATCCTTGCACAAATTAGCATTCAATGGATTCATCTCATTGATATGATCACAATGGTATAATTTATTTAGTTACACTTTTTCTATTCTAAAATCCTAATCCTTAGGGTTCATGCATGGTTTTTATAAACACTCATGATTTTAGGAAAAAGAAAAACACCTCACAAGAAGGAAACAAAGTCTTAAACTTAATATTTTGGGGTTTTTAGGTTAGTTAACCAACTTTAGTCCTATATGCAAATCATGGTGATGATAGACAATATTGATGTAGTAAAAGGGGACATCATTGTGGTAAAAAGGGGAATGAATGATGTTAATTCTAAGTTGGTAGCTATCAATGGGACATTGACCATTATTTTGGCTCGTATTCCATAACCAAATAATCCTCCATTGTTTTATTCAAGTTTTCCTAACTAGACCAGTAAAAACTCAAATACTAGTTCGAAGAACATGCTACTAAAATTGGAAGATCACAAGTTTGATGGTAAGTATAGAGTCTCTTGGATCAATCAAATGGAAAATTTATTTGATCTACATCATACCCCATGTATATATAATGTGGTCATGGAATCTATGTATCTAGAACCCAAGAAATTCATTTGGTATAGATAGTTGTGTAGTCAAAATAAAAGAAAGGACTTCCTATTGTTTGGTTAGTGTTTACTAATGAGATGAAAAATCACTATCACAATGTCATATAAGACTAATTTAGTTAGTTATCAAAGTTTCAATAAATAGGGAATGTTAAGGATTATATTCAAAAATTTAAGAATCTATCCTTAGACATTTATGACATCAACAATGACAACATGAATGACATGTTTTTGGGTGGGCTCAAGGATAACATCACAATTAATGTTTGCATGTTTAATGCAAGTTTAATATATAAATCCATGGTCTTCATGAAAATGGTAGAGGAAAGATAATTGGCCTAACAAAGGGCTTTCACTGATGGCTGAGAACGTAATTCACTAGCACAATCATTTCTTCAACCTACCAAATTGACCCCTCAATAAATTTGTTAATAGGTTGTTTAACACACCAAATTAGGCATGGGTGGTCTCCCACCCAGACTCTCCTAAAAGATGTCTTGTAGGGTCTCCCAATTGTTTATTATTATTAGGTTTGACATACTGGGTGACCCAATTAGTCTATAAGGAATTGTTCCAATACAAGGGCCTACTATTTCTGAAATTTTTAATGTTATTTTAACCTTTTAATAAATTAGAGGAAAATGCTAGTTTTATCATTTCATAGAGAGAAGGGTTTTAATTGCGTGTAATAAAATGATAAAACATGTATTTTTTTCCCAATTTAATCAATATTTTAGAGATTTTATTAAAGTAAATGTGATTGATTTAAATTATTCATTCTATTATATTTAAATATTTAACAATGTATAATAATAGAAATGAATGAATATTAAGCAATTGAGATAAACATTAGGAGTAGATTGCATTCAATATCTAAACTAAACCTAGATTAACTAATTATAAAAAAAAGTATACGAGAGGGAGAAAGAGAATAAAATCTTATAATAATGAGGATGAATTTGAAACTCTTGATTGAACGAATCTGATGAATTAGTCTCCTATGTGATCAATGATTCACAATCACAAACAAAGTTGATGCAAGATTTTGAGGGAAGATAAATAATGAAATAAAAAAAATAGAACTACCATACACATATGCATATTATAAATAGAATTACACAGCTTGGTATTAATCCAAATATTTATTTTGATAATCCATTTGGATCTAAAGTAGTCAATCGATTACAAATCTACTAGCATAACAACATGATAATGAGATTGGGGGTGATATTAAACTAATAAAACCAAAACAAATTACATTAAAAAGGGGGTGATTGGCTCTATAGTCTCTTGTGGAGAAGAAAATCCAACCCTTATGAAATCAAAATACACCATTATATATAAATTTCCCTTTTCAAAGGAAGTATTTTCCCTCTAAAAGGTGATTGAAAGACATTAATTGTAGTCGCCAATAATCCTTCCCTCTAAAATTATATGCTTCATTTCTCCTTTATGTACTTTTTAAATTTGAAAAAAATACCAGAAAACATTAAATTTGATAATTAAAAGTTTAATTAAAAAAACTTGATATTCAAACATGAATGGGTTTTGACATACTCAAAATTTCCCAAAATTGAAGGTACCATTACAACCAAGCTGGAAAGAGCTTTTCAAAAATGTGAATGGTTCAAAAAAAGAAATCTAAGGAGAAATTTACATAAAAAACAAAAAATGGATAAAAAAGGCCTCCCAGACCTAATCAAGATTTTGGGAAGCACATGTCATTTAAAATTTGACATTTTGAATCAAGTTTCCTTTACTATTCAAGATTTGAAAACTTGATTAGAATTGGAATGAATTTGGGTAGGTTTTAAAGACTAATCAAGTCTTTGATACTTGGATAGAACTATAATTTACAAATTAGGGGTCTGAAGACTTAATTAGGCATAAGACCCCCAAATAGGTCTAGCAGTGAACGATGAGTGATCACATAGTTGTAGTTGGGTTTTTATGCCTACATAGCAAAGGGGTGTGATAGGGGGTGAGGGGGGTCTATAGATCATGTTGGGTTTCAAACACTGAAAAACACTGCAAGATGGCCACAAGGGATATGTAGACCTAATCAGGTTTGTGGGCCTAACTAACATAGTCAAATCCACAATGGGGGGGAAGTCCCACTCCCAATCTAGACTTTCTCCCTAATTTTGACACCATGAGACTAATAGGAAGCCCACAGACCTAAAAGGAAAACCAAGACCAACTAGCACTAGATTGTATGCCCAATGATGTGGAGACATAATCAAGAACTGATTGCCTGATTAGCAAAGCCATAAACAAATGAAACCACCCTAGACCCAATACAACTTAAAAGTCTAATTAAGTCTACATGACTTAAACATAATAAATAAATATATAGTCAATGAAATAATTGTCATTAGTAAATGACTATGTAAAATTAGAACCCAAAGACATAATCAAGGGTTAAAAAATTTATTAGGTCTAGTAAATTATAAAAAATTCGAAGAGTTACAACAAACCTAACAGGGAAATCAAGTAAAATTCTTTGAAATCTATCTAAGTATTCTGATTAAAGATAAACCCTAAAAGAATTGGTGTGGAGTCTAGCTCAGGACATAGGTGGGGTCTAAGTCTTAGTAGACAAAGCAATAATCAATACAACCAAAATAACCGAACACAAGAAGGTGCATGCACCAAAGACCAGACACCATAAAAATAACTAGCTACGGGAGGATCTAAATGTTTCTATTACTCATAAAATATTTAACTTGTTCATGCCTCCTAATATTTTAAATAATTTCATTATGGGGTGGCTTAGAAATTTCCCATCAATCCTCTAATAGCCAAGGCTATCTTTGAGTTCTTCCCTCTAAAATTACTATCTTGCTGAATCCCCTGGGTCACTAGGCACAAGTCCTTAAGATTATTCATTTTCCTATAATAAGAACAAATTTATTTTTCCTTTTCATACATAATAATATAATTCTAGGTTCCCAAAGTGGATTTGAGCTAGATATAACTAATAAGAGATTGCTCTAATGAGGCTAGCACAAAAAGTTGCACTAATACCAACCATTTACATGAGTGGGTGACTGGGTCAATAGCCACAAACTAACCAATGATTTTCGTAATAATTCTAAAAATCCATTCATCCTAGTACATAAGAGGGAAGCATGGGAGATTAATCCATAAATGGATCTTATCCATATTGAATATGAAGGGGGACCAATTTAGCTTCCATGGATGAATCACAAGAAAAGATTTACCCATTAACCATGGGCTTTCATTAAGAATCTTAAGACTATATTTCCTGTAACCAAATAAAAACAATAAACATTTGTTAGCTAGAGAAAAAATATAACCTCTTCTACCTTGAGCCACTTATTCTTAGTCCAATTTATGACAACTTCAATGACATGCCTTGCTCCTATGAATTTTGCAACTAGGGACTTGCTATACTTTTCTTCAGCCTCTTCCAAAACCTTGTCATGAATATACAAGATCATATTATTACTCTTAAGAAAGTTTGAGCATTGATTAAGATCCCATATCAAGGTTCATTTATTTTCCTAAGGTGACCCTCTATGATCTCTATGTCATGCACAATAGGGAAACCACTTCTAAAACTACCATTAATTAATCTTGCCTTAATGATCTAATAAATGCTTATGAAAAATTTAGAACATTTAAAAATCTAGAGGTGCAAACTAACTAATAGATGCAATTCCCACCAAATTGTTTTAGAAGGGATTAAAAATCATAAGAATTCAAAATTAAAAAATGTAGTTGCAACCACATTTATTATACCAATGACTTGAATCTAGAACACCCAAAGGGGTCCTAGCTCTTTCTTAGCTCATAATGCCATTCCCTCTCAGAAATTTCAGCACCATGAGGGATCCTAATGATGAATCCATCACATAATTCAAAATTAAAAAGTATAGTAAAATGATCAAGATTAATAAAACCTAGGGATCCAGGGGGACACCTGTTATCCATATTGCATTTCATGTAACTTACAAAAGATTGGATTATCTAAGGATCCTCTATGATCCCTGATTATTTCCATTAGCCACTTTAGGGTATTTTTACATGCTCTTTTGATTTTTACTTCATCTTATACTGATTCTAACAGTAATTTTTTCCTTTCCTTTTTTAAAGTTTTAACCTCAATCCATTTATCCTCTCGAGTTAGAGGAGATCCCATTGGTTCATCAGGATTTTTGTGGCCATTCTCGAGGACATTGGAGTTACAGTGAAAAATATGGCTGAGAGGCATTCCCAATTATGTGTTGAGGCCCTTGGAAATGTGAGCCTTATTTTAAGGGTAAGGAGTCCTTATGAAACCCTTAGGGGAGCCTATTGACTTCTTATTAGACAGGAAATTCTTCACCCTGGCCTTTGGGGATCCAGGGGGAGCTAGTTACCGAGTGTAGAATTATTTTGACTTTATTTTGTAGGCTTAGGAGCCCTAGGGATCCTATGATATCTTGATATCAAGCTCCATATAAATTCTTAGGGGATCAGTAAGAAGTTTTTCTTCCTTAAAATTTTGAAGGACTAGTTTGTCCTCATTATTATCTTGAGGTTTTCTCTCAAGACAAGGATCTTAGATTCTAGAACTAGAATTATCCTTTATATTTAGAGAATTGGAGGGGGGGTTTATTTAACTTGAATTTTCCCATAGGGATATATGGTCCCACAAATTGATTTACTAAACTAGCATTCCTTTAATGGAACCTCCTCTAATGGCTTTTGTCGACTCAAAAAATTATTTCTAGTGTGCCCTACTGAATCACACCCTCTACAAATGACATCATCTATTTCATAAAGGATATTATGGGTCTAGGTTTTAAATTTAGATTTGGTTTGAATAATTATAATAACCTATTTATTTTTATGAACGTAAGCATTAAACCTAGCTTCAACCAACCTTCTCTTGGACTTCATAACTAGATTTATAGACATCGGTTGTCTAATGGCTCTAAAAATTCCTAGGATTACCTTCTCCTTCTAGAAATATAGGGGGAGTCCTTGTATTGTAACCCACATATGGATTTACCTTAAGGAATCACTATCAAGATTAATCCCAGGCTTCCATTTCCTAAGAAATAAAAATGATTTTCCCAGTAACCATGGTCCCCCTTCAATAGATTTATCATAGTATTTAGAAGAAGAGAAGGAGACAAAACATAAATTATTATTCATGGTAACCAATTAAATGCATCCCAAATATTTTCATTTCATGGCTACCCATTCTCTGAAAACATTAATTTTAGGCCTATAGCCATATAAGCATGCTAGTAGAGAGTTATCCAATGAAACTTTGGTGTTGTTGATAATGTTGTTAGGAATATCCAGGTAAACTTCATTTTCTTCCCTCACTAATTTGAGCTCCTAGCTAGTGGTAGCTACCTCATAACCCATACCAGAGAGAAGGTCTACCCATAAGTGTTTGGGTACCTCCACCTTCACCATAGATAGCTTATTTAGACCTTCACTAGCCACATGCTCCTTAACTGTAACTTTATTAGCATCTTCCTCCTTACCCATGTTTAGGCCTTGATGAATTTTTTTACAAATAAATACATATAAGGTTGAAAGGGCATCTATAAGTCAATTTGGGACCAAGTGTAAAAAATGAAAATTTCTTGCACAAGCTTGATGATCTCAATAAGATAAGTATCGAGGGATGAATTGACATAAAAATATAAAATACCCCATAGAGCATCTCTATGGATCCAAGCAAGACAAATTTTCAAATGCAAATTGTGAGGTCAAAACTCTTCTTTCATGCTAAGTGTCTTATATGAAGGTTTGTTGCATAGATGTGATATTACCATAAGGGTGGTTTCAAAGCTTGATTCAATATGCAAACTAAGAAAACACACAAAGGAAACTTGAGAATATTGATACCAACTAGAATTGAGAATAAGTAAGATCTTATCAAGAGACCAAAAATGGGTTCCATGATTAATGAGGAATTAGGGTGTGTTGTGTAAGCAACAAAAACTTTGAAGAGAACCATGTAAAAGGGTTATGTTTTGGCTATAATCAATAGTGTATAAAAGGACATAAATTTGATAAGAAGATTTTTTTTTTCATTTAAAGATCCAATGCAAATGAATAAGATGATGATGCCTCTAGTGAGTGTGATGAAGAGATAAATGAGGAATATGAAGATTCCCAACCTACTATCTCTTCTCATGCACTTTCAAGTATTATCACTCATCAAACCCTTAAGGTTATGGGTTTCCACAATAAATATAAGCTGACATTATTGATTGACTCATGAAGTACACATAACTTAATCAAAAATAATATATCTACTCATTTGAACTATTTCATTTAACCAACTCTATAATTTTATGTTATGATTGCAAATGGTGACACCATTAATTATTCTCTAAAATTCCACAGTATTGAGTTTTCTATGGGATACTATGAGATATATTCTCATGTGTTTGATATTCCCATGGGTAGGGCATAGATTTTTTTAGGAGTCCAATGGCTCACAACCTTAGACACAATATAAAGGAATTTCCAAGAACTACTCATACAATTTCACTATGAAGTTAGGACATTTAAACTCTATGGATTATAGGGAAAAGGGGTTGAAGGATTTATATAATGATTGTTTTCCATAGAAGTTTAACCAACAAAGGAATATAAACATCTTTAACTACAAATTATTATTGATAACCACCTAATTATTTTTATCTCCATGCCAAAAGCACTACCACCAAGAATAAAAATAATCATGCCATTCAACTACTTTCAGGGAGTCAAGCAAAAAACAACATACCATACAGGTATCCATATTCCTAGAAGAACAAAATTGAAAAGCTGGTACATGAGATGTTAGAGGTGGGTATTATCAGACATAGCCAAAGTGAGTATGCATCCCTAATGGCCATGGTGTGTAATAAGGATGACACTTGGATGATGTGCCTAGACTATAAAGAACTCAAAAAGTACACCATTAAAGATAAGTTCCATGTTCTAGTGATTGATAATGTTATAGATGAGTTGCATGGTGTTGTTTATCTCTAAACATTATATCTTCATTTTAAGTACCATCAAATTTGGCTTAGAGACGTGGATATCCCTAAAAAAAAATTCAAAACTCATGAAGGAGATTGAGTTTTTTTCATGCCTTTTGGTCTCATAAATGCACCATATCTACATTTGAGAGTTTGATGAGCATTGTTTTAAGGCATTTTTTGAGTAAATTTATGTTTGTGTTTTTTGATGACATCTTAATATATATAACAATTTGGGAAGAACATTTACAATAGATGAAACATGTACCGTTAGTTCTAGAACAACATCAACTTTATGAAAAACATTCAAAATGTGATTTTGGAGTCTAAGAGGTGGATTACTTGGATCATATGATTTCATACAAAGGATTAAAATTAGACCCTAAGAATAAAAAATTTATGATGGAATGGTAGGTGCCAAAAACTCTCATGAAGCTCTAATAATTTTTGAGCCTAACAGATTACTATCATAGATTTATGATATATTATGGAAACATAGCAACACAAATCATATATTTCTTGAATAAGTAATTATTCCATTGGAATGAAATATATACCAAAGCCTTTGAGAATATTAAGGAGGCTATTTTCATTGTGTCATTAGAATGTAGATCTTCAATATTTTACCAAAATTTTGGTTAAGATAAGTAAAATGATAACAAATATTAAAGACACACCTAGGACCTCGAAGTTCAAAAAAATACCAAAGAGACTACAAATGCATAAAGATTCACACCATGAAAAACTCCTTTGTATATTGATTTTTGTTGAGATACAGCCTGGATGTATATTTTATATGGTCTTTGTAAATGAAAATTTGAAGTTAAGCATCTCCATAAAAGTTATGGATCATGAAGACTTTGATCAAAGAACGCAGATTGTTGAACAAGTTTAGCTTTATAAAATTACAAGCCTTCAATATATCACTTGAACATGAGAATAGTGATGTGAATGATCTTATTTATAACAAAACTAAATTTATGAGGACCCTTCATCTTGAAGTCAATATGAATGGTTTCTAAAGGTCCTCAAGTGTGCACATGGATCAAGCACATAGATCAATTATATAATCCCTTCATCTCAATAAAGATGAGTGGTGGAGGATGACCTTTATAAATATGAAATATGAATGAAAAAAAACCCTTCATCTCAATCAAGATGAAGGGTGGAGGATGCTCTTTGTAACTAATAATGATGAATGAAAAGAAACCCTTCATATTAATCAAGATGAAGGGTGGAGAATCATTTCCAAGAGAGCATATAGATATTAAAGGTGGGCCCTTCATCTTGTTTCCAAGATGAAGGGTGGAAGATAAACCCACTTTATTGCTATTTATTTGCATAATTATTGTGCTCTTAATGGTATATACTTAGGATCTCAAGATTCCCATTTGCATGAATATGTCTACTTGGAGGGAAAATAAGAACTAATTGATAATATGAAGAGTAATTAATTAAATAGATCAAAGACCTATTTAATTAATACAATGTGAAGAATTGATCATTACACTAAAATTGAGACAAAGGAAGTAATTGAACATAGAATGGTAATTGATTAGAGAAGTGATAATTAAATAGAGAAGAGGGAATTGATTATGAAAATTGATAATTGAACCTATAAATGATCAGGGAATAGAGAATTGATCAGTGAATATAGAATTGATTAAATAATTGATATATTTTTTTGAAATTATGAGAATTCATTTTGTTGTGTAATTTTGACATGAAAACGAGAAAATTGGAGTTTTTACATGCAACACTCTAGTTTTGGACTCCTTTGATTTTTCAAATACTTTTATTATTGAATGTGTTACTTCAAGGTATGGCATGAGGCAATACTAATTTATGAAGACAAACCCATTGCATTTGAGATTCATCAACTCAAGGGTAAAAAATAGGATAAAATAAATCTACGAGAAAGAGAAGTTGGTTAGTCTTCATGAATCAAGTAATAGAGACCTTGATAATGGGTAGACACCTTAAGGTAAAGACTAATCATGATAGTCTAAACTATTTTTTTGAATAACTATTTTCATCAAAAGAATTAAAAAATGGGTGAATAAAATGGTGGGATATATTTAACCCTAAAATTAGATGTAGTGGTATAGGGTTACAGATATATAAATAGTTATAACAGAAGGGTGATAAAATAATCTATAGTAGGCCAATCAATAGAAAACTCCAATAGTATTTTATATAACTGAGATTGTTAAAAATAATAAAGTACAACTATTGAAAGATATTGAAAATAAATAAGAAACAATGGTACTTAGCTAGTTTACTGTGTATATGAAGATATGGACTAGAAGCGTACAAAAATTATGTAGGATAAGTATTTTAGATCAGTCTTTAGATTCTAAATATTGTACTTTTGTGGTTGAGGACACTACCATCAGATATGGACACTACCATTATGCTAGTGTATAACTATGACATAGGTTTTTAATACGAAATAATGACTAGATATGGATACAACCACTTTGTTGTTATGGGTTTTTTTATCACCTTTTTGCTTATGTATTTATATATAAGACATATGATGCCATTATTAACTAATTGATCAAAACCCTAGCTATTCACCCTTCTTCACCCTTAGAATGAGTTTTCTAAAACATAGGTTAGTGGGCTCATAGTGTTGAGCTACCCCAAAAACCTCTCTGTCAATTGACGATGCCTATATATCCAATACTCTAAGGAGGGACTTAGACTTATGTTATTCTCCCCTGTGTAGGAAAGTGTGTGTACAAGGGTGAAATATACTATATGAATATGCATGTAGTGATATAGCTTGTAATTTGACAAATATCACTCATAAGATGCTCTTTAAATGCTTCATACCTATAATATGACCATCCCTATGCTTGATATAAAAATATGGATGAATAGGGTAGAATAGAGTGATTTTTTAGTCAATTAATTTTTATTTAGTAGGTGTTTACTTGGTATTTTCTAGATGAGTAATGATAAGGCTTAAACTTAAATATATACCACATATTTTGAAAATATCTCATGGTAGGTGTTTCAAAGAAATTTTTCTTATGTTCTTAAAAGAAAAAGAAAAGAAACTCGAGAAGGGTATGGTATAAAAATTTGATATGTTATGCACACGTGATATAGATGGTTGTAGATGCTCCTCTTTAGCTTGGGAGGAATGACATACATATAATAAAGCACTTAGAGAAATGGCTGATTAGTTAGATAGTTAGGTGGGCTACATAGCAAGTTAGATCCAAGAAGCACGAGCTTCCTTGGAGGCTGTCAATCTAAACTTTTAAACAATCAAGTTTTGAAAGATAAATTATTTATATAAATAATAGAAGATACTAAAATCAAATATAAGTAATGCTTGACAAAATAATAGATGAAATTGATTAACTATAACAATAAGTGGGTCAATACTAATGCTAAAGAGGTTAGATGTGGTTCAAAAAATAGGTTAAGGCTCTGTTATCAGGATGAAGGTCTAAAAGTTGGATTTGATTATGCCCTGGTAGGTGAAAATAGTTTGCTATTATTTTGTCACATGGTGATCATCGACGGTTGGGGTAAATATCGATGGTTAGGATAGATCGTCGATGGTCAGAGTGCTCATCGATAGTTACTATGGGTTGGGTCTAGCCAAGAAAAGGTTATTTAGATGGGGTTATAGAATGGGATTCTAAGAGATAGGTTTGGGCTAGGTTGATTACAAAATAAAAACAATGTAACTAAATGATTAAAAATAGATACTTAGCTTTCTGGTTGTTGATTTGATTAATGATTGAGGTGATGTAACCCAGAGTAATTTTGATAGAGTAATGATACTTGGTTGTTGGCCAATAGGTAGTAGTACTTAAAATATCTATCACACTTGCTAGTTCATTAGATCAATGGAAGAATACCTATAAAAGGAACTCTTATGTAAGAGGCTATGGGTGTAGACATGGATGATGATTGTTTGATTCTCCCTCTTTTTACCCTCTCCTCCTCTATCTTTATAGGATGGAAAGAGAGGTACACCAATATGTTAACAAAAGGTCTAACTTGTTGTCTAAATTTGGCTCTTGCATGCATAGGCTCACATATGAATTAGATGAGCTAAATATAAAAAATCAAGTCAGAGTGATGTGGTAGTTTAGTGGTTCAGGTAGTGGAAACTTGATCATCGATAGTTAGGGTGACCATCAATGGTCAAAGGTCAAAGGCAAAATTTAGGTTAAAAGGTGGGTTAGCTAGTAGGTCAATTTTAACTTGAGTTAGGTTTGGTTTTTAGTCAAAAGATCAAGGTTTCTCTTTAGGGGGTATAGGTTTTTTTGACACTTGGAACTGTAGTGTGTGGTTTTCTAGTGTCTAAATTTTATCCCTTTTTGTTATGTAGTTTATATTAGCAAGTGGAAAAATAAAAATGGAGTGAAGGTCAAAGGTATCATTGCCTCAAGCATATGAGGAGGTTTTCCCCCTCAAACTAAGAAGTGATGAGGTGAAACTAAATCATATGTGAGTTTGATGAACGATTAATGTGGTGTTGAGTTAGTGGTTTGATAGGTTGGGCACTAAAGTACAAATACATGCACAAAGTGTGATAGTCAAGATCATGCATTGACTAGGTTACCATGGTTGGTAAAAATAAGGTTAGTACTAGAAGGACAAGTGACAAGTGGACTATGTGACCATATGTGATGATTGGGCTACACTTGTAAACTCAAGTCTCTTAAACAAGGTCAGTGTTTCCATGGGTATCTAAGGTAGGAAGTGCTCCCATGAAAACACAAATTAGTTATGTATATGAAAGGTATTACAAGTTCAAAAGTATTCAACATGGTGAGTAGTTGGTGTGGTTAAAAGGACTAGGTAAGGTCATCACAAAGCATGTGCTAATTGGGCCAAAGTGGCTAGTGGTGGGGTAATGTAGTAGTTGGCAAGGTTGGCGTAGAAGTCAATCTCCAATTGGTTGAGTACTAGGATTGGTTTGGTGAAAAAAGTTGATTTAAAAGCTATTAGGTTGGAGGATAAAACTTGAAAAAATTGATCATTGATGGTTAGGGTGGACCCTCAAGGTTGACTATTAGTGGTCACCCTAACCATCGATGGTCAGACATCAACCCTAAAAGGGTAGAGACAAAGAGTGATTCTATGGGTCCATTTCACTTGTTTGAGCAAATTAATTTTTGTCATTTAGGTCTTGGTGTTTTGTGAGGGAAATCTGATGGTGTTGCTAGTGGTTGATTGAGTGAGTCAAAGGTTGGATTGATTAAGATGCAGGGTAAATGAGGTATGATGCATGGCTAGGCTATGGGTCCTACTATTCCTCCTCAATGATGGTTGAGGAATGAGGTAGGTACTATGTTATATTGGTAGAATAGGTAAATGTCTTTGACTTTGAATTCATTAATTTGTTGAGTGGTTTTTTTTTGTTGAGGTAGTCTAGTTTCGATTGGGCCTAGGTTTAGGGTTTGTGGTTGATTTGAGGTTAGATTTTAAATTTGGGAAGTATCGTAGGGTGGTTAGGGGAGGGTGAAATAGGTTTTAGGTAGGAATATATAGGGTGATTATAGTATGTGGGTGGTTATTTGGGAAGGGTAGGGTTTGGGTATTTTGTCAATAGTCACTCATAGTGACAATCGATGGTCATGCCTAACCATTAATGATTGATGACCATCGATAGTTGGTTGCTTGACCATTGGTGATCACCATGACCATTAAAGTCGAGTAAATGATGATGCATTTGTTAAAGGTTAAGTTAAATGGTTATTAAATTTGATAGTTTAGGTAATGATAGATGTTTTGAATGTTTATTTTAAAGTGATGTCAAGGGTAATTTTTCAAGGGTAACAATTAGATGATACTTGTGGATAGGTAATAGTTTTTAGAATAGTTAAGGTGCATGATTAGTAGATGATGTTGTAGGTAGAAGGTGGATTGTTTAGGGTATAAAGAAGATAGGTTTAGAGTTTGGATTTGGAGGTAAGCCATAGGAATAGGTTGTAGAAACATATGAGGTATGTGTAAGAGGTTAAGTTTATAGGCAAACATAGTATAAAGAACTAAGTTTGTTTGCTATCAAACATTGCAAGCATGGGAGCAGATCTAGATACGAGATCAGGTGCCTCAAATATTTTTTGAGATTCACTAAGGGATGATCACAACAAACTAGGCTCATATGGAGGAGGTGGGATTTGGTGCTATGATGATTTATCAACATGCATCAAGGGACACAATGATGATAATAGTGCTCATCGAGAGATGGGATCCATCCACTAACTCCTTCCTACTACCTATAGGTGAGATGACTATCCTACCTAAGGATATTCATAGGATTACATGGATACCCATAAGAGGTGAGCTGATTTATCATATTGAGAGGGAAGAACATGATGATTTATAGAGCTACTATATGGGGATGACCTTTATTTGGTGAGGTGACATGCATGGGGTTTTAACTATACTCATTATACCAAAGAGATAGAGATGATAGGTGACTACTAATAATGATGATGATAGAAGTCTCATGATATGCATTGCCTAATTCAAGAAGTAGGAAGTTCCCCTATTTGTTATTGGGGGTATTAGTGAAGATGTTTCTGGGTCACACAGTGTTCATGTGGGCACTAGTACTGCTAGTTCATATATATAGGGATCTATGGGGATTTAGAAATCACAAAAGGTATGGTATTAGCATAGGATTTATTTTACATTATTGGGTTTATGAGCATAGTTAAGTTTTAAGACTGATTGGGTTGTCATGGGAGGGGTATACTTAGATGGGATTCTAAGTAGGATTTATGAGGTGGAGAGATGATTTTTCCCTTTCAAGACTAGGTGGAGAAGTTCATGCTATAGAATAGTTCAGGGGCTTACTAGATACCTTAGTTGTTAGAGATGTGGTTTGGAGACCATACATCAAGTTTCTAGGATGGGCACACTATGCCTGGCACACACTATCCCTATAGATTTATCAATGGATTTATGACAGGAGGGATGGTGAGAGAGAGATGATATCTTTTGATAGCTGAGATAATAGTTTGACTTAGTACAGGGTATCCCTAGGGTATTCTTGAGGTATAGGAGGGAGGATGCAGAGCTACTAATCCCACTCCATAGATAATAAATATATTCCTTAACCATGAGGAGCTACCAACAAGGCTAAAAAGAGATGATGCAAGCATTATGGATGGTTATATTTCATGGTAACAAGCACTATATGTTGTAGCTGATATTGGTGGTGATGATGATGGTAATCAAGCTATGGATGTTGATGCAACTGGTAGAGTTGGTCAGTAGGCATAACGATAGGGGGTTACCCCAGATATGTAGGTAGTGATTAGTCAGAGAGACTAGGCATGAGAAGCACTAGCTGTGGCATAGGCTTCTATGACAACATTATAGGCATCACTGGTATTAATGTAGGGTTAGTTGGCTACTATCATAGGTGAGAGAGACTAGGCTAGGTCTTAGTTAGCTTTGATGAAAGAGGAGAAATATTCTCTCTAACAGGTAAGAGACAAAGTACCGATACTAGTAGGGACTATCCCTATGTAAAGATACATATTGATTATGGAGGAGTTATGGTATTATGAGGCTATAATCTTCATGCACTATCTATATGAGCTTTGATGGGGTGAGTATAGGGCTAGGATTGTAGGTGGTGTAGGTACATCAATACCAGGTCAGTGGGATACATCTGTAGATGACAAGGTATGTATAAGAAGACATACTTTAGGGGGTAGTGGTGTACCAGGAGGAAGTGGTGCCTCATGTTCTTAGTTTAATATGAGACATGGATACCTTTTGATGTATATGATTTTTGATACCAGCTTATGAGTTGATGAAGTGAGATGTATATTTTAAGAGATAGTATATTTTTTATATACATGATGATGAATATGGTTATCGACTTATGATTTATAGATATGATCCTCATTTATGGTTTGTGGTTGATGTATATGATGTTCATGTTGAGTATTTTGATTATGGTTATGCTCATGATGATGTGAATGTGGACTCACCTAGCTAGGCATGTGATGATATGTCTCTTTATTCATGTTTTAGATAATGTTTGGTTATGGATTTGATGCTATCTCATATGATTATGATGAAAGTGTGATGCTTATTGATGACTAGGATGATGTTTATGACATTTATGATTATGGTTCTTGATGATGTTGTGTATGGATGTGATGATTTAATTTCATGTTTGAGATGATCGTGTTTATGATATTGATATGATTATGGTGTTCATGTTGAAATTTAATGAGTATATGCTTCCTAATTTAGATTTAGATGTGTGGTGAAAAATGGTTTATTTCTATTTGTTCATGGATGTTATGATGTTGATGGTTATGATTATGTTCATGTAAATGGTTTATGATAATGATGTCTATTTTGGTTCATGATATAATGATGATGTTGTGATGTTTGACATTATGATTTTGTTGTGGATTTTGATGATGATAGTATGTGATGTGGTTATGATTATGGTCATTGTGTTTGAAGTGGAGCTCATAAAGCAAGTGAAATAACAAAACTAGATGTGAGAAAGAGAAGATAATCATGGGAAAAATGCCTAAGTGAATATATCAACCATTTATGAGAGGATAATAAGAGGGAATGATGTTTATTCTTTGGTAAGGACTAAAACAAGACTAAATTTGGATTGGCTTAAGGAAAATAAGCCCTTCAAATGCTTCTCATTAGCGTTTGTTAGTTGGTTAAAAGTGTGTCTTGATCACATAATGTCAAGTAAGATTGAAATCCCTTGCTTATAATGCATAAAGGGGAGATGGATGAATATGGGACCTTATTGTGAGACTAGCTTACCTCTTTTGTAGGTGACCAAAGAGCCAGTATAAAAAATTCCATGTCATATAAGGTGTAGACTGATCGATGTGGGAAGTATACTTATGAGAGCCGATTACAGCTTTCAAAATTATTTTTCTTATGAGAGCTGATTATGAAATTTGATTTTTTTGATGCTTGATAATGCATATTTTGCTTATTTTATTGTTGATTGGGAGGGTTGAGGAAGCTAATCTATACAGGAAGCTTCCAATAAATTGCTATTCTTTGGCAAGTTCTTTACTCAACCATCTTTTAAGGGAGTGGTCAAAGCTTATGTGCTTTATTTAATGCTTTTGGTAGTTATCCTTCAATGCAGTAGTCTACCTTAGTTTGATCAATTTTGATATGTTTTTGGTAGTTTTCCTTCAAGGGAGTAGTCTACATATGCTAGAAATGACCCATGATTATTTTTAGTTATGAATTTGCTTTTGATTATGCTTGACATAGACTTTCTTATATAGGCTTAAAGGTTCTCATTTTATGAAGGCCAAACTAAAAGCACAAGAAGTTTGATTAGGTACAAAGGAGGTTTAGGTGAAAATGCTCATGGGAATCTATCCTAGGTAAGGGGAAAAAAGTACAATGAGAATCATGCCATGGGTAGAGCCTTGGTACCCATTGTTCAAGTTTAGACTATGATTGTGATGAATAATCACATGATTCTATTTTAACTAGTTGCCCCTAAAAATAAGAGATGAATGTGTTTGAAAGGAAGGGATGAACTCAAGTTAGACAAAGGTTAGTTTGATCCTTTTTAACAAAAGAAAGGATGCAAATGCAAAGCATTGATGGGATTAGGCTCTGAGTTTCCCTCAAGAAAGGATAAATGGTAAGAACCTGATCTATATTGTGCATTATGATATAAGCTCTAAGCCAATTAAAAGTAAAGTTGCCTCGCTTGATTTTCTCCATATTGGTGGCATGTTGGTTTTCATTTAGGATAAGGTCTCTAACATTGAATTCTTGTACTTTGAAGTGTTTTTCATAAGCATGTTTTATGTGTTCTTGATAGACACAAAGATGGGTGAGTGCGGCTAAATGATGCTAGTCAAGTAGCTCAAGTTAGGATAAATGTTCATGATGATGGTCACTCTCAAAGACAAGATTGTGCAAGGATATGTGAAGAGATGGAATTTAGACCTTGAGAGGTAAGATGACCTCTACTCCAAAAACCAGAGAGAAATGGGTAGCACTTGTAGGGGTTCAAATGTTAGTATGATATGCCCATAAGGCAAAGGGGATATGTAAGTGCTAATCTTGACCAAATGCATTAACCATTTTGGTGAGCATGTTATTGATATTTTTTTTATTAGCTTTTTCCTATCCATTTGCTTGAGTATGATAGGGTGAAGAGAAACTTAACTTGATGCTAAATGTATCATAAAGACCTTGGACTTTTTGGTTTTTAAAATACTTTCTATTATCAGTGATGATTTTGTGAGGAACACCAAAATGATAGATAATGTGATGATTGACAAAGTTGATAATATTTTTAGCTTTGGTTGAGACAAGAAGAATAGCCTCTATCCATTTAGTAAAGATATCAGTTGTAGTGATGATAAAATGATGTCACTATGAAGAATGGGGGTTAATTTCAACAATATGGTCTAAACCCCATTGTGAGAAGGGCCAAAAATCTATGGATACACAAAGACTATGGCTAGGTGCATGATGTAAATTGGCATGTTGTTAACACTTAACACACCCTTTCACATAATCATATAAATCTTGGTGAAGGTTAGGTCAATAATAGCCAAGGTGAAGGATGCATTTAGTAATGGTGAGGCCATTAAAGTGTCCTCTATAAATCCCATCATGCATTTCCCTGATAACATGAGAGGCTTCATGACTCCATAGGTAGTGGAAAAGGAGACCATCAAAGCCACGTTTATAAATAATTCCCCCTAGAATGGTAAAATGTGAGGTGATATGGATAAATTCTCTTTGATCATTCTTGTAAAGACCAAAATGAATGATGACAAGGTTAAGATAGTTGAGGGTATGCTGATACCAAAGGTCAGGTTAGGTCTCCTCCACATTGAAGATGGTGGGAGAGTCTAATTTGACATAAGAGGGCTAGGTAAGTCTATGGATAATGATAGATATCTTAGAGTCAATGGATGTAGATGGGATTTGAGAGGTGAGGGAAGCCATCATATCGTCAAACTTGTTCATAGATCATGGGGTAGTTTAGATACGATAGTGTTCAAATGAGGTTAAGAGTATGTTAGCTACTTGTTTGTATTATTGCAAAACATCATTATTTCACTAGTAGGAGCCATTGATTTGATTGATCACAAGTTGAGAGTTGCAAAAGATGTCGATCATTTTAACTTTCAAGGCTAATTCAATTTGAAGGTCTATTACTAGGGATTCATACTTAACCATGTTGTTGGTGCATTCAAAATCTAGCTTGAAAGATAAAGGAAGAGGATCATCATGAAGGGGGATAAGGATAATTCTATTTCCCCGAACACGTTGACACTTTGATCCATCAAATAATATGGTCACTTTATAGGTGAAGTCTGCCTAAGTGAGGTTCACGATGGACTCATCGAGAAACTCAAGAAGAGGAGGTTAATTATCTGCTAATGGTGTGTCAGCCAATTAGTCAATAATGACTTACCATTTAATTGAATTTTTTTGAAGAAAATAAAGGTAAAAATTAGCTAAAAGAATGATCCACTTGGCCATACATTAGTTTTGGTATGGCTTGAAGTGCATATACTTGAGTGGGTTGGTATTGGTTATGACATAGGTCTTGTGGGTAACAAGATAGTGGGAAAGATTAGTGGTTATGAAGACTAAAAATAAGCAAGAATTCTTGATATGGGTGTATCAAGTCTCATAATATATAAGTGTGTGACTAATGTAGTAGACATATTATTATTTGTGTTGTTCATCTTGATGAGTGAGCATGGCCCCTAAGGAGTGGTCAGTGGCAGAGATATTTCTTTTTTTATTTCTCATATGTTTTAGGGTTTCATACATATCCTCCCTTACTTATGCCTTATTAGTGTAAATACTAAAATCAAATTTATATAGCATCTTAGTCTTGTACACTTGAAAATTACCTATCAGGGCTCTACCTTTTAGTTCTAAACCTTGATGCTATTAAAAAGGTTGATCATCTTTGGGAGGGATGATGATAGGTAGAGATAAAAATTACTCTTTGAGTGAATCAAAGTCCTTTTTATGGTATTTATTCCACTTAAAAGATACATGCTTCTTCAAAAGGTAATGGAAGGGTTGGCATCGGTCTAAGAGTTGGGAGATAAAGTGATGAATGGATTGGAGTTTCCCTTGCAAGTTGCAAAGTTGATTGAGGTGGGTGGGAGGAGGCATGTCGAAGATTGCTTTGATTTTAGTGGGATCAACTTCAATTCCCCAAATAAATATGATAAATCCAAGGAGTTTTCCTAACAAGATTTAAAAAATACACTTCTTGGGGTTAAGGTGGACATGGTAATGGATGAGTCACTCAAAGATAATCTTGAGAACCACTATATAGTCTTTACAACATTTGGATTTTCCAAGGTCATCAATATAATCTTTGATAATTTTGTGGATAAGGTCATGGATGATGTAGGATAACATGTTGGTAGGTTACACCAAAATTCTTCAGCCTAAAAGGAATGACCCTATAATATAAGGTCTTTCATGGGGTGATGAAGGAAATTTTGTGTTGATCTTTGAGGGAAATTAAGATATAATTATAACCCAAGAATCCATCCATGAGAGATAACATCTCATGGCCAACTATAAGATCAACTAACTGGTTAATGTTTGGTAGAGGAAAGTCATCTTTTTGGCAACAAGGTTGAGGTCACAAATGTCTACATAAATGCGTAGTCCCCTTATGTCTTTGGTGATAGGTACGATATTTGAGACCCATTAGGGATAGTCAATGGGTTGAATGAAATTGATGGAGAGAAGGCATTGGAGATCTTCTTTGATGAGAAGGGATATGTAAGGACACATTCATCAAAGTTTCTATCTAATGGGCTTAGCACCATAGTTGGTGATTATGTTGTAGGTAGTGATGTAGGGTTCATTTCATATCATAACACTGTAAGACCAAGCAAATACTATGCTATGGTCCTGTAGGAATGAGGGAAAGTTTTAGATCTCCTCAAAATTTAGTGATTGGAAAATTTTGACATAACAGGGGTTATTTAGAGTGCCCAAGTTGATATTCATGGTGGATTCATTCAACATGGTCAAAGTCTTAGGAGGAAGAGATTTGTGGATAAAAGAATTTGGTGCACCAAGATAGGTGAGAATGGAATCATCATACTGACATTAAACAATATTAATGGTAGGAGAGTCATATCCTATCATCTTAGGTTGGGTCAGAGGAATGGTTATGGTCACCGTATCCTTTTGATAATTTAGGGGTCCGAGGTTGATCAAGTTGATGAAAAAAAAGTTAGGGGGGATGATATCAGAATCCTCAGCTATCGATAGAAAAGGTGTTGATGAGGAAGGGATGTCTTTGTCAATGATGGTAATAGGAGGTGGGTTGGTTTGTTATTTAGGTGGTGTAAAACTAAGTCCATGTTTTCATGAGGTTTTTAGGTTTTGATTGGGAGCAACTAGTGTGTCCTGTGTTCATATTGACCTAGGCTAAATCCCTTCCAAGCACACCTATAGAGGTATGTTTTGGAAAATTTTGGTTTATCTAGGTAGGAAAAGCTGGAGGTGAATTATCGAGGTGGTAGAAGTGTTGAGGGTTTTATCAAGTCCCTCATAGATGAAATTGGTTTGGTAAGTTAAAGGTTTTAAAGGCACAATGGTTTCAATATTGGAGTTATAAAGAGGTTGGTGGTCAAGTTTCCCATACTCTTGGGGAGTAGGGAAAACGTCAAGGGCAAGAAGGTGATACTCTCCCGATGAAAGATGTTAGAAGGTTGATTCCAAGGGGTCTATTTTGGGGATTTAGGTGGAAGGAACATAAGAAATGGTGGATGTTTAATTTGTAGAATAAGATGGGGTTTCATCTATTAATGATGAGGGTTGGTTGGATGGGGGAAGGAGAACATCATTGGGTCAGTACATATTGCATGATGTGAAAGGGATCATGTCATCTTGTATGATAACAACTTGACCTTCATGATTAAATTTGATACACTAGTGTTAGGTAGATGGTACACAAACCATGGAATGAATCTAGGGGCATCCCAACAAAACATTGTACTAGAACTCACCTTCCACTACATAGAAGATCTCAAGAAGGGTGCAAGGCCCTAGGTGAATGTGAAGGATGATAGTTCCTAATGTTGTGGCCATGGTATCATTGAATGATCAGATCATGACTAAGGTTTTTGACATGATGTCCTCAAGAAATTTGAGTTTGTTGGAGGCATGGGAGGAGATGATGTTGATACTATCTCTCCCATCAATCATAACCCTCTTGATATGGGTTTGGATGATATAGGTGGTAATGAAGAGAGGAAGATCTGGGTCATCTGGATGGATGGAAGGTATTTCTGAATCCTTAAAGATAACAAGGTAAGAAATGTGTAAAGATCTAACAAAAGCTACTAAAGTTTAAGGGTCTTTTGGCCTAACCTCTATAGACTATAACACTTTTATCACTGCTTGGTGATAGTGTAGTGAGGTGTTGATTAGTTGATATAAAATCATCTTTATCGATGTTTGGTGAAGTTGTTTCAAGACTACACATTGTATTAATTTGGATGGGTTAGATTGAGATGGACCCAAGATGGATACTTTGGGCTTGTTTTAAGGTGGTTGGTGTTGGCTAGGTGGTAGGAGAGGGATATGTCCACATAATGGACACCTTTGACTTTCCCTTATCTTTTTGTGGATCTTATGATCATGTAACCACATGAATGGTATGGATTAGGGAGGAGTTAGGCTAGGTGATTGTTTTAGTTCCTCTTCACTCTGAGGTAAGAGTGGAGGGGTAGGTAGGTGTTAGTTGATGGCTAGTGTTTCTTGGGTCAATGTTGGGCTCATAAGGTATTTTTTTGATAACAAGTCATCCTCATGATATAACTAATGGGATAATGATTGGAGAGCCTTATAGTTCTTTGTGTCATGCCTGGGTGTCTTATGATATGAACATATGAATTTTTCATTATACCAAGATAGTTTAGGATTGTGTGAGTTAAATGGTCTAATAGGTGTCAAGGTTAAACAAGATGTTTGCAATAACCTCTATAAGATGGTGGAGTAGGACTCAAACAATGGTGGTAGAGGTGTAGAGGCTTTAGGTCTAGTAGTTGAGGTGGAATCCCTTTTAGGAGTGGTCTTGATGGTTAAATACTTAGGTGAAGGGGTGTCCTTGGTGGATAATTTGGGTTTTGGTAGAGAGGTTGAGGGTTTGGGGTAGACGTTTGGGAGATAAGTAGTTTTTTTTATACAATTAGGAAATAAGAGGTATGTTTATGGGTGGTTCAATGAAAATAGGTGTGTATGAAAGGAGGATTGATGGCATAACCAAAAGTGGTGGTTAGGTTTGAGCTTTGCTTGGGGTGGATGGTTTCCTTATTAAGGTAGAGGGGTGAGGTCCCAAAATAGAGGGCAAAGTGGAGAGGGAAGATAAATTTTTGGTTTATGGGATATTGGGTGGTTTGAATCTCTTGGTTATTTTAGTTAGGGGTTTTTTGTGTGGGCTTGGTGGGTTTAAATACACCTTTACTGATGGATGAGTAAGGTTTTGAGTAAGAAACATGCTAAGATTCATGGTAGGCTTGGTTAGAATGATGAGAGGTGACTTGGTCACTTCATTTAGGGTAGGTTGAGATGATTTAGTGATGGTTTAGTTGGTATAAAAATCTAATGGTTCAGGTGTGATGGTGGTGGGTTTGCTAGTAGAGGTGATAAGTTGGTTGGATAATGGTGTGGTTAAGGGTTCCTGCCTGGTCAGGTGAGGAAGTTCAAGACAGTGCCAAAATATGGCATGATCTATGTTAGGTTGGGATATGTATCCTAAGTTTTAGACCATCTAAGAAAATGGTTTGTATATAGGTTTGATCTGCTCAGTGTTGGTCTTAAAAGATAAGCTCATGGGTGGAGAAAGGGGGGTGGGTAACTTGTACTTCACCTTAATCAAAGGTTCTGAGTCTTGGGAAGGTAGTTCCTTGATAGGAGGAGTAGGTAGAATGATCTCTCTAGTAGGGATTCTTTCCAAAGGGTGAGTAGATTATTGTACGATGGAAGAAACAAGTGTGGTAGGAATGGTTGTCTCCTCTAGTATGTCCTCCAAAGGGGTTGGTTGCTCCTCTACTATCTCGATGAAGTAGAGGAATGTGAAACATTATCTCCTTTGTTTTAGTTTTCAAAGGAGAGGTTGGTGACTATAATACCTCAATATGTAGAGGGGATGGTAGGGTAGGTTGGATAGTGGTCTCCTCAGCTAGCAAGTTCACTTAAGCACCACATTAATAGTGTGTACCTCATGGGAGGATTATACTTTTTTTTTATTGTTGGTGGATAGAGCATGGTTAGGAAATGGTTGTATGAATGATTTCAAGTGATTGGTTTGGGGGTGCGTTAGGGTTATCCAACATAAGTTAACCCTTGTCAATGATATTTTAGACAACGTTGTTGAAGGTTTTTCACCTACTAACATTGTGTCAATGAGATTTTGACAACACTCTTGAAGGTGTTTCACCTACTAACATCATGTGACATAGTGGAAGACACAAAATTCATTATATTTAACCCTTGTTAGTGATATTTTAGAAAACACTCTTGAAGGTGTTGCACTTATTAACATCATGATAACAACATGGTGGAAGACACACAATTCATTCTCTTTATACCAAACAAGTGCAAGATGAGAAGTGTCAAATTGTTGCAGAGGTTTGATCGAAGGAAGTTGGAGAATGTTGGATATTAATAAATTTTCCAAGACCAAAGTGTATGATTCCCCTAGCAGAGTAAATTATCTTTGGTTATTGTGGTTTACATTCTTGGTATTTTTATTGGAGGAGTTAGAGGAGTTAGATTGGTTGATAATGGGAGGAGGGGTAATTTTAAGGATAACTATGTTTGTGGTTCCCTTTTTTTTGAGTTGAGTGTTGTTTTAGTTTTTAGGTTTGGAGGATGAGGCCTCACTTTATTTGAAGGTGAAGTTCATATTTTTAACTTTAATTTTCCCTCATCAACAACTTGATTTTCTAGTTTTAAATCCATGGTGAAATCCTCATCAAAGGTCTTATAACTTTGAACCTAAAAATTAGAGGAAATGTGTTTGGCACATGGTCAAGCAAAAAATCTCAACTAACTAGAGTTGGGGTAGAGAGAAAGAGAGTTGGTTGATAAGACTTCTCTAATGGGCCATAAAGTTAGTAATAGACTTATTGTCAAACTTCTAGATGGAGTATAGATCAATGATGGAAACCTTCTTAGAGATGTTTATGGAAAAGTGGTCTAGGAAGGTTTAGGTGAGTTAGGCAAAAGAGAAGAGGGAGTGTCTAGGAATAACACTATACTAATCTAGTACTAGACCTAGAAGAGATATGGAGAAGGTACGAAGAAAGAGAGCATCATCATTGGTGATCAAGTGGTAAAAGTGCCTAAATGCTCTAAAATATTGATGGGGATCTTCCTTGATTTAAAATTTAGAAAAATTGGAAAGCTCTCATTGAGGCAGATAAGGTTGAATAGGGATGAAAGAGTGAATAGGTTCATTATAGATTTAGTCATATGATAAGAGATTATAGGTACCAGAGATATAAATGACTCTAAATTGATCATTTTATGTATTAGCAATTTGACAAGATCTATTTGTGGTTGTGCACCATCATAATTATAGGGTAGTTTTTGTTGGGTCTAGGTAGGTGCAACATAAATATAACCAGTAAAAGGTTGGGAAGTTGACACATATGAGTATGAAGATGAGAGTGGTTGAGAGGGTGTTGCATATAGATAAGTAGATGTGTAAGGTTGGGTAGAGGATGGGGCCATATGTCCTTGTGTGTTTGGGACATAGCACATGATCGATGTACAATTGGTACTTGTTGAGAAGTTGGTATGGGTTGAATGGGAGGTAGGGTTCAGTTGGTGGGTTGGGGATAGGTGGTAACTCTTGGTAATGATGGGTGTAAGAGTGGAAGTTATATGAACCACCAAGATCTAGAGTGGAGAGGAGGTAGGTGGGTTAGAAATAAGAGGGAAAATAGTAATAATGGTAAAAGGTAGTCCCAATGTAAGAGGGGTGTGGGTATCCAAAGGCTAGGTTGATCTTATGTTAGAGAAGTTTTTAGTTAGGATAGATGGTGTTTGGTTGTTGATTGGTTGGGTAGTTTAATTTTAGATAGTCGTGTTAGTAGTATGGTTGGTGAAATATGAGCCTTGGGTAACCAAAGGTCTGGTGGAAATGGGGGCACTAGAGGTGGTGCCCATGGGGTGGGATGGCATCCCATAGAGGGAAGATCAGTAGGTGGAACTGAAGTAAGTGTATAGATGAGATATGGTGCTAAGGTAATGTTGAATAGATTTATAGGGTTATTGTCTAAGAAGGTGGAAAATTATGCATCTCCTTGGGCAATCTATTTGAGGGATGCTAGGACTATTATAATTATGGGGAGAACCATCAACATCTGAGACATAATCCATGGATGAAGAGGAAGAGGAAGATGGATGATTAAGAGATGGATCCTAGTTTTCTCAATTTTTTAGTTGTTGCCTATTTAAATCCATGCAAAGTAGGGGAAAATAAGAAGATACAAACAATCTCATAACTCAAATAGAGAGAAGGCAATACAAAGTCAAGGAAAATAAACACATACTAAAGCATGTTTAATCCTAAGATTTCTTTTAGTCTCTCTTTTGACTTATGCCTTAAGCTTTAAGAACTATGGTATGACTGAAATTGGCTTGTAGAGAGGGTACTAAAAAATAAGTATATGGTTGGTTTCAAGTTATGTTTTAGGCTCTCAAAGGGATCTATATTGAAATTAGTATGTGGATTTATATTGGGGCCTACCCCATCACTTCACACACTTTCATGATAAGGGTGTCAGGGAAAGGTGCCAAAATATATTGATTGATAGAGTTTATACTCAACTAGCGAGCCGAGTTAGTTCTCCCCTTGGTGATGAAATCTAAGTAGGATATCTAGAAAGGTGACCACTAGGTGATGAAATCCTAGTCAGGACTTATGTTAATGTTTTATTTATTTTTAGATGTAAGTGTTTTGGTCTTGTGTGTGTGATAAGAGTGAAGCTACAATTAAATTACTTTGCTTTAGTTTAAAATATGTATGCTAAACTTGCAAACAATCAATGTATGTAGTTAGTTTTAATCCCAAAATGAAAATTTGATTTTGTTAAATGAGCAAAAAGATAAGAATAAGAATGCACCTAGATGAAACTATGAACCCAATAAAAAACTCAAGGTTCCACCGAGCGTGCCATAATGTTTCATAGAAATTTTGCTTAATTTCTTTAGAAAAAAGAGAAAAGAAACTTGAGAAGGGTATGGTATAAAAAATTGATATATTGTTCCTTGATATGTTGATCCAAATGGTTGTAGATACTCCACTTTATCTTGAGAGGAATGGCCCATAGATAAGAAAGCATTGAAGCAAATGGTTGGTTAGATAGATAATAGGGTGGATTTCCTAACAATCTAGATCCAAGAAGCATGAGCTTACTTGGAGGCTGTCAATCCACATTTTTAAATAATCAATTTCTGAAAGTGAAAGATAAATTACTTGCATATAGCATAGAAGATACTAAAATTAAGTACAAGAAATGGTTTGATAAAAATAATAGATGAAATTGACTAATTATAGTAATAATTAGGTCAATATTAATGCTAAATAGGTTGGGTATGGTTAATAAGAAGGTCTAAAAATTAGATTTGATTGAGGTTTGGTGGGTGAAAATAAATTATTGTTATTTTGTCACATAGTGACCATTGACGGTTGGGTTGACCATCAGTGATTATGATGATTGTCGATGGTTGGGTTAACCATCAATGATTAGGACAAATCATTGACAGTCAGGATGATCATCAACAATTATTGTGGGTTGGGTTTGGGTCAAGAAAAGGCTATTTATATGAGGTCATAGAATGGAATTTTAAGATATGGGTTTTGGTCCAAATTTATTTAAAGATAGAAACAAAATAACTAAATGATCAAAAATAGATACTTAGTTTACTGGTTTCTCACTTAGTGAATGGTTGAGGCAGTTCACTGATAAACTCACTGATGGAGTCTAGAAATTTTTTGGCAAAGTAATGGTACTTGGATGTTGGCCAACGGACTAAAACACTTTGGATATTTTTCATACTTGTTAGTTCATTGGTTTACTAGAATAACTCTTACAAAAGGAAGTGTTGATGCA
This sequence comes from Torreya grandis, assembly GCA_037957365.1. NCBI lineage: Eukaryota > Viridiplantae > Streptophyta > Pinopsida > Cupressales > Taxaceae > Torreya > Torreya grandis. The sequence continues at coordinate 673,243 of JARHVA010006090.1, forward strand.
AAAAAAATATCTAGCTCTGGGTGATGATCACTTGATTCTAGATCCTCATTCACCCTTCATCCTCTCTCTTTATAAGAAGGAAGGAGAGGTGTAACAATATGTTAACAAAATGTCTAACTTTATATATAAATTTATCATCATGCACACATTTTAGACAAGATAAATATAAAAAAATCAAGTTTGAATGATGTGGTAGTTTATTGGTTCAGGCAGTGGAAACTTAACCATTGGTGGTCAGGCCTAACAATTGATAGTTAGGGTAACCGTCAGTAGTCTAAGGTCTAAGGCCAAGTTAGGTTAAAATGTGGGTTAGCTAGCAGGTCAATTCTGACTTGATTTAGGTTTGTTTTGCATTTAAAAGATTAGGGTTAGTCCCTAAGGGGTCCTGAGGTGGTTTAGGGGTGTTTTGACACTTGGAACCATAGTGTGTGGTTTTCTAGTGTCTATAGTAGGGTTTAATAATAAAATTAGGCTGACCCATGGGTTTGAATAATTTTTTAATTTGGATTATTTTTGGCTATTGGACACTAGATAAGGATCTAGACACTATCATCAGTGGTAGTGTCCCTTTATGGTTGGCAACATCTTGAAGGATATAAAATAGGAATGGATATGAAACTAATAGTGAATGATATTTATTGAGTTTTAAATTTTTTATGTAGTGTAGGAGACCTCAATCATCAAATTGATATGAATCAAACTAATAAATAAGCATTTAGGCATCATGAGATGGTAAATATAAGCCTTTTGGCTACAAGGAGGTATAGAATTAAAAAGATAGAGCCATAATTTATATTTGTCAAATGTAAAACACTATAGTGATATAAACAGTTGGTTTGAGTATATACACCCCCTTAATATAGTAATGCATAATGATGAAATTATTAGTTTAAATGAAATAAATGTGTACCTAGGTGTGTATAACACACCTTGCCTTTGATTGAGCCCCATTTGAGAGATTTGATGGTATATGTATATCCAAGAGAATTTTATAGTATAAATCAATGCATATAATATAAAATTTGAAATAATTTAAATTCTTGAAAAGAAAGAGAGCAAAGAGTATACTTATGTGTTGATGCAACTGTGTTGTATATTAGTACTTTGACTTGGTAAATATGCTTCCTTATGAAGTACTGGAGCTAGAAAATTTTTAGAGTTGAACCTTGGATATCTAAAGAGGAATATTTAAAGGTATTATTCCTCCAATAAAGTGTAAGGGTGAGTTGTGACACGACCATTGAGATCATTATATCTCAATTACATAACTAAAGTGTGATTATATATATATATATATATCTGATGATATTAGATAATTCAATTAAATAAATGATCATATAAATTTGATGATATTGGATGATTTAATAAATATAATATATAAATTTAGTGAGGTTAAATTATTTAATCACTTCAACCTATAAAATGAACCCACTTTTGCAACAAAAAATGCTTGATAGCAGTTATCCTGGTGTAATCAGTGCATCTTTGTGAGTAGTAAATTTTTAGAGCTTGTAATTTTTGGTGTAATATCATGGAATATGCACCTATAATATGTCTAATCTAGAGTATATGTGTCATTTATATGAATTGTTTTTTTCGAATCTATACACAATCAGTGTAATGTATAGGATTTTGACCCAAGTGTATATCCGAATCATGGAATTGAATTACATTTTTTGCTAGTTTGGAAGTCATGCCTTTATAACATGACCCCACTAAAATATATAGATAATGAGTAAATGCATATGTGTGGAGGTCATTTTATTTTTATATTCCCAAACTACAATCTGGAAACTATGAAAATTTTTAAGTGTGGAGGTCAAGCCTTTGTGACATGCACCCATTGAAATATGAAAACTATGAAAAAAGTGGAGGTCATGATTTTATAAAATTCCCTAACTATATTCCCCTTCTTTTGAGGTGAGGGAACTAGAATCTAGAAGGTACATTATCAAAAAAGGATGAGGTAGTTGTATAATCTATGTATGAAACATGTAACATATAGGGATAACATGTTGAAGTAGATATATAAATTATGCTTGTGATATGTGATCACATCAAGTCCTAAGATGCATGATATAAATCATGTAAATGTCTAGAGGGTAATAATACAATATAAACAAGAAATAAAGCACATATACAAGATCACTTCATGTATTTAAAATGAATGGTCCAAGGAGACCTCATAGAAGGGGCATATTCAAATGCCACACAATCAAAATAAATGATATATTTAAATTTCCAATCAATATACTATGACATATTCAAATGTCCAATCAATATACATGACATACTCAAATGTCTAATAAACTACAATGGCATAGGGGCCAACATGTAAAGAACATATTCAAATGTTCACAAGAAAGATAACAACAAGTAATGTAATACACTCAAGGAAGTGACAATGTGAATAAATGAAATAAAATTCACCAATGTAAGCATATTATACTAGTTCTTGTATATATATGTTAGTAAAAAATGTTATGTACTATAGCATATCAAGTACACTATGAAACATATGAGCATTTATATAGACATTTGTAAGCCTTAGCATATAAGATCAAACATGATAATGTAAAAATGATAATAAAGGATTTTTAACCTATATAAATTATGATCAAAGAAGAATATCCCCCCAAAATACTATATGACATGAGTAGAGGAAAGGTCCAACATCTGGAAATGCATAGATCTTGTGTTTGGGTTTGCCTGTATCACACTTAAAGATGCATGAAACACATGTGTATATAAGAATGAAATTATATGATATATAATGATATGCTATCTACTAACATAAATCAAACAAAATAGATGTCAATGAGTTAATAAAATTTGGGAATGCTAAATATTTGTGTGTTTTTGAATTTTTTTCTTGATTTTTTTTTATGTTTGGAATATTTTTTTTAGGAAAAAGGATATCCTATGATCCCATCCAATGGATGATTTTAGGTATCTCCAAGATTGGAATATGGTATGTGAAACTAGTGGTACTACCAAGGAACATGCAAAAGTGTCATATCTAAATTTGTAAAGTCTGTGATATCCTACGTATGTGTAATAAGACTCTATGGCCATGAAGAAACAATAGGAGTAGGTGTTCATAGAACCCATATTTTAGTGCTTTATTTTTTCTTTGGAGTAGCTATGATTGGGATATGTTTAGTTTCTCTAGGTAATTGAGTATAATGTGTAGAAGTAAGTGAATATGTCATGAAATTCATTATGTGTCTATGATGTAAAGGGTTCTAAAGTATGGGCCATCTAATAAATGGGATTGCATGTTTCTTACACTTTCACATAAGATTAAACTTAGTACATTTTATAATTAGTTATCTTGGAATAGTTTTTATTGTTCAAGTGGATGTTCATATGGAAGTCTGGGAATTATGACTACCCTATTGGTATGAATGTATTTAATACACCCATGAACTATGTAAGATACCATGTGAAGTTTATGTATCCAGGGTCATCTCGATAACAAATCAAAGATTTATGTATATTTTATAAATGAAAAGGTGGTAACCACATGTGCTAGACCAACCTGCGAAGGTAAATCAATTTCATCAATAACATATTGTGATGTCCCGTTGAATGTTCTGATTGTTTTGGTCAAAGGGTATATATCATCATGTGTAAATCCCAAATGTGTAAGTAGTTTCATGGAATATACGTTATCATTAGAACTAGTATTGATCATAACACTATATCCCAAACATGTGATAATGTCATGGTAATGTTTTGTTCATCAATGAGGCCTTGGACCTTATGCTTCAAGATATAAAATCTATTTGTAGAATGTACAAGTCTTTGGTGATAGTCAAAATATACATTAGCATCATATCCTTTACATATAAGTTGACTCATATCAGCTTATATGGTATAAGGGAAAGATATAAGATGACAATCCAAAATATTATGAAGTAAATAAGATGGAGATTTAGGTAATCATGTAAATTTTCTCTTAGGTGCATTGGATAAGATGGGTCGATTAGGTTGTTGTGACACTACATTAACAGTTTTATTTTTTAGGTTATGTATGTTTCACCTTGTAGTTTGGTTTGATATTAAACTTGGTATTAGATGTAGTCAGCGTATTTGCTACATATTTGAGCTTGTTCAAGGAAATAATTTTCATTTCATGGTCTCAAATAATATGGTATAAGTCATCAAAATATTTTAAATTCTTGAAAACAATGGACTCATGTCATGGGGCAAAGCAAACTTTGCTTGAATATGTCTTGAAGTTATTTATCTGCCATTGGATTTGTCATTTTAGTAAACATTATTTTACATCTCAAAACATATATATTGATAGGTTAATTGGTGCCTTGTTTGATCTTTGAAATTTGATCATATGACATAATTTTAGTGATGTTGATAGAGAAATGTGTCAAGAATTAATTGGTTAGAGGTTTGAATGATCTCACTGATTGGAGTGATCAATCATAGAAGCATCATACAACATAGTCCTTGAGGATCCTTGGAAATACTTTGAATTTTTTTTTGTTATTGGAGGCATAATCAAGACATGCCGGATTTAAAGTTTAGATATGTTTTTTAGGATCACCCTTATCATTGTAAAATGTGAACTTCGGTGAAACAAAACCAGTTGGTTAAGGGTGAAAAGATATTTAATGTACAAGAGGATTATGTAACACATATTCTAAATCAATAGCATAAGATGACTTCATATATTTTTTCACAATACTGATAACATTAGTTTGATTTTTTTATAGTTTTAATAATGTCTTGAAAATTTTGATCACTAAGGATTGAAGTTTGATAAGTCACCAAAGGAGGTGTAGCCATGGTTTGAGTTGATATAGGCATTGAAACTAGTAATGGGGTTAAAGTGCCAATGGTTCATGTGGAGGATGTAGTAATATAGTCGGATTAGTTTAAATTAACAATGATGTAAATACATAACCCGTGACACCATTATATGTAAAAATAGATGATGTGCTCAAGGGGAGGGTTACAAGAAGATGGGGATGGCCCATAACTCTAATATCATGATCAATAGATACACCTAGTTATTAATCTATACTTTTTGATTTTTTTAGTTTCTAATATTGTTTTGAGGATCTCACCAAAATCTTCATGGTTTTGACTAATAGACTCTTAAAACATAGAAATAACATGTACTTAATCTTTATCTATTTGTTCATGTTCATTATTTGCATTAGATTCATCGTTTTCATGACCAAAATAATCTTCTATGATAACCTCTTCAATATTTTTTTCAAATTCATTATTGGAAATTTCAATTGGCACATGATTTTCCAATTCATTGGTTTGAGCCATCTTAGGAGTCATATTAGTTGGAAAAGAGGAATATCTAAGCATTCAATATAAACACCACCTAATATAGGGATATTCCTAGGTTTCATACAAATAGTATAATAGATCTAGATAAAAATAAGGAAAAACATTAGGAGGATGATACCCTATTGCAAGATATGGTTTACATAGAAAGACATAGAGGTCATGCTCACCAAATGTTTGACCCTCAAATTAGATGTGGTGGTATAGGGTTAAGAATATATAAATAGTTCTAACACAAGGGTGATAAACTAATCTATAACAAGCTAGTTAATAAAAAACTTAGATAAATAATATTTTAAATTTATACATATGGGATTGCTAAAAATAGTAAAGTATAGGCATTGAAAGATATTAAAAATAAATAAAAAATGATATTACTTAGCTAGTTTACTATGCTTAGACAAATCTAGACTAGAAACAAGTGTAAATCAGGCAAGATCAATATTTTGTATCATTTGTTAGATTCTATAAATCATAATTCTATGGACATGGACATTATCATTGAATCTGGACACTATCATCAACATTAGTGTTTGAATGTGATGTAGGTGTCTAGTATAGAATAATGAATGGATATATATATATATATATATATATATATATATATATATATATATATATATATATATAACCAAATTATTATTATAGGATTTATATCACCTTTATACAGATGTATTTAGATATGGGATATAGGTTGTTTCTCTTCACTGATTGATCAAAACCGTATTTGCTTTCCCTTATAATGGGTTTGCTAAAAAATAAGTTAGTGGGCTCATAGTGTCAAGTTACCCTAATATTAATGGGCACTAAATACATAGCCAATAATCCAAGGAAGGCATCATACTTATGTATTTATCCCTTATGCATAGGAAAGTATGTGCACAAGAGTGCAATAAATTATATAAAGATGCATGCAATGATTTATCTCATAATTTGAAAAATATCATTCATGGGATACTATTTGAATTATTCATACCTGAAATATGATTACTCATATGTTTGATATGAAAATAGGGATGAATAGGAAATAATAAAATGCTAGTGTAGTTGATTGATTTAGCTTTAGTAGGTGTTTCATTGTTATTTACTAGATGAGGAATGGGAAGGCTTAGACTTATATTTAGACCACATATTTTGTAAACATTCAATTGTAGGGTTAAATAAGATAACTATGCTGATATAAGGGTTTCAATCATTTTGTAATTTATATGACTTTTGGCTACTAGACATTAGATAAGAATCTAGACACTACCGTCGGTGGTAGTGTCCTTTTGTCGCTGGTAGTGTCCACAAGGTTAGAAAATAAGTATGGATTTGAAACTAAAAATGAATGATGTTTATCAAGTTTTAATAGTTATGTACAATGCATGAGAACTAGGCCATCAAAATGATATGGATTAGAATAATAGATAAACATTTAAGCACCATGAGTTGGTGAATTTCAACCTTTTGGTAGTAGGTAGGTCTAGAACAGAAGGGTATAGCCCTAATTGATATTTTTCAAATGTATGAGACTAAGATGCTATAATTATTCAATTTTATTATCTAAAAGATATGAATTTTAAAATGTATATAAAAAAGAATATATAATGTTGTAATAGACGTACTATTTATGAGGAATTAATCCATTGAGGGATTATAATGTGCAATGATAATTTGGCATAAAAATTGGTTAGAAGAGGAAATATTGGAATGGGATAATGATAAGGATACATAAGTTTTGATTCAAAATCTTCAATATGATTTTGGTAATCCTAAAAGTTTTGAGTGGAAAGGGAATGCATTATGTTAATAAATTTCAATTATGCCTATGTAGTAATTATATCCTCAAGAATAAAATCCTTAAGGAGATTCATGCATCTTCAATAGGGGGAACTCAATATTTTTGAAACCCTATCAAAGAATCAAGCATGATTTATTTTGGGAAGGACTCAAGGGGAATATATAGTAATTTGTGGTTGAAAGATTGGTGTGTTAATAAAACAAGGGTGAAACAATTAAGATGCTAGCTCTTCTAAAACCTTTATCCATTCCTACCCAGAGGTGGGAGAAGGTTTCCATGGATTTAATTACATGTTTTATTAGGTTTTAAGATAAAAATGTCATCATGCTAATTATTGATAAAGTCACAAATTATTCTCATTCTTTTTCCTCATCATAACCATTAAGTTAGCTAGTCAGTAGTTGTTTCTTTTATGGATATAGCTCAAAAGCTGCATGATACTCCCATGATCATTATAAGTGATCTTGATCCCATATTTACTAGTAATTTTTTGATTGATTTTTTGTATGCACATAAACCTCCAAATATGCAAATCCTAGTTTCATGCACATGCACTAGATAGACATCAAATTAAAAATGGGGAAAAAATGGGGGTAGTTAGAATGGTTGAGTTGGCCTCAAAAACCCTACACAACTGACTGCTACCTACATAGCCTAAATGGACCTAAAACAAATGTATTTATTACTTAAATTATGAATTATGACATGCATATTTTACATTATTAATATGTATTCTACATGATAAATTAATCTTTTACACTTGGAAAATATAACTCATGACTTAACCATTTAGTTTAGCACCTTTTTGCTATCATAAGGCTCATGTTTTCCGTCCCACTATGGCTACATGATTATATTATAGTTTGACCCTAATATTATTATTACCCAAATCACATGTATCCAAAAATATGCTTAAAACCTGATATATATATATATATATATATATATATATATATATATATATATATATATATATATATATATATATATATATATATATATATTACAATTTTAGTTATGTCAACAATTCATTATCCTTTAGGACACTACATCTATACAATAAAATTAACATTGATGCTAGTATCCCAGGTTTGATACTAGTGTCCATACCCTACAAACACTAAAATTTAAAAAGATATTTATATATTTTTGGGTTAATATATTTTTATTAATTAACCCTCCCATGATATAATTTAAAATGATGTGGTATAAATAGAAATCAAATCCCACTCATTAGATCATATAGCAACTACCTAACAAAGCACCTATCAAGCTCACTAAGTCATTCACAAAATTGAGTTATAATTCCCTATTATTACCTATTTATATATTATTAATAGGATAAATATTATTATAGGTTTTAATCATTTAAATAATAAACCATAATCAATATTTTTCAAGTGACAAGTGAGATCACTACATGCACTTGCATACAACATATTACACCATTATTCACACACAAACCCACAAAAGAAGGAGACTCGATAAATCTGATGCCCTCTTTAGTTAATATGGATATATAAGAAATGTTTATTGATATAGGGGTATTTTAGGTTATCTTGACTTCACTTGAGCTCACTAATCTTATTTTTCAAGGTCACATGCTCTAATTGGAGGACCTATGGTTTTGAGCTACACACTGATATCTAGAACATGTGTGCATGATATAGACATATAATATGAAAGGAAATATTAATTAATAATAGGTTCAAGTGGAATAGATAGATAAGGACCTATACTTCACTATAGATAGAAACATTAAGACTAAGACATAAACATCAATGTTAGTTTCCATATTCCAATAATAGTGTCTAGTTTGATAGAGAGTTGATTTCTAGAATTTGATGAATCATGTCTAAGCATCATCCTATCTCATTATACACTTGAATTTACCATATATGCATATGAATAAATGAAAGAGATAATTATTATCTCTTGTTCATGTTTAATCAATCAAATTACTAGTTGGCATTATACTTTCTATATTTATCATATTTCCATAATTCAACACTATATTGGAATATATTTTGAATCTAAATTATTTAATTAGCCTAATTATAAAATAATATATTCATTAGTTAATTAGGATATTTTCCCTATCCTTATTTAAAAAAAATAGTTAATTTTTTTTAAACCTACACTCTAAGTCTTCTTATGCCAATCCTAGCTCACCCTAGGGTTTTCATCCTTCTAGAGTTTCAAGTTATAGTACTTATTCATATTTTTATTTTATTAATTTATATGTAACATAAGTGTAATGATGGAATAGGTAGTGTACCTATTGAACATATTTCAATTCCTCTATTACCACCTAAAATGTCTCAAGATAATACCTAATGATATTCTACCAATAATGATAATGAGAAAAATACTGAAAATAAATGTCAAAGAGGATGACTCTAATCATGAAAACAGTGAAGCACATAAGAATAATGAACATGAACAATTAGATCAAGAGAAAGATAAATTTATTTCAATTTTTCAAGAGCATATTCATGAAAATCTTGAAGATATCCAGAATATACTCAATACTATATTAGAGACTAAAAAATCCAAAAACATATGTGAATAACAATTGGTAGCTATAGATATAAATATTGGGATACTAGATATGATTATTAAATATCAATTCCATTATCCCTCCCCTATAACACAAAATTGATTATTACATATAGTGGGGGTGCAAGATATGTTTTCAAGTCATTGTTCCCCAAAGATCAAATAAATATTGCTACATCCTCCATGGGAACAACCAATGTTTCAAATTAATTACCTTTTTTAATACCTACATCAACACAAGCAGTGTTTGCATCCAATTTTATGAATTATAAAATATCAAATATTCATCTCAGTGGGTATATTATGAAAACCTTTCTCCAAAATATTCAATATTTGGAAGCTAAGTTTACAAAAATTGAGAAAAAAGATTTAAAGTCAACTCATGCAATTGATTCATAGGATGTATTGCATAATCCTCTTAAACCAAAGATATCTTTTCACCCTTTGCCAACTAGTTTTTTAGCACCCATATTCACACTTCATGATGAAAAGGGTGACCCTGAGCAACATCTTCATTCTTTCTATGCAAAATGCCTTAATTATTCTTCAAATGATAAAATTTTGACCAGATTATTTATGATATGCCTAAAAGACTTTGCCAACTAGTTTTGTAGCACCCATATTCACACTTTATGATGACAAGGGTGCCCCTGAGCAACATATTCATTATTTCTATGAAATATTCCTTAATTATGCTTCAAATGATAAACTTTTGACCAAATTATTTACAAGATGCCTAAAAGACTATGCTTTAATATGGTTCTATGATCTACCAATACAATCAGTAAAAGAATTCAAGCCTCTATTGGGTCTATTTTTAGAAAATTTCTCTATCAATATTATGAAAAATATGTCATATGCATAAATTTCAAAGATCAAACAATGCACCAATGAGCCTATCAAGGAATATATTTTGAAGTATAAGACATTATTATCCAAAATGACTAATCTAATGATACATAAAGAGCTTTAAGATATCTTCAAACAAAGTTTTCTTGCCACATTACATTATTATATTATCTTCAATAGGTTTAAATATTTTGATGAATTATGCCATAGTGTCTGAAACTGAGAAATGAAACTCAATTTATTAAAAAAGCTTAAGTATGTGGCCAACACACTGACTACATCTAATACCAAGTTTCATATAAATACAAGCTATAAGGTAAAACCCCAAAGGATAAAAGGGAAGAAAAAACAATGGTGAATATTATGTTACAAAAACCTAATTAGACCATCTTATCCAATGGAATTTTGAATAATTTAAATGATTACCTAAGTCTCTAGCTTCACTCCCTAAGAAGCTAGTGGAGTGTCATCTTATATCTCTCCCTCCTCATTTAGAGATTGATACAAGTAGACCTTTACCAAATGGATATGATGTCAATGCCTATTGTGAATATCACCAATGTTTTGGGAATTCTACGATAAAATATTTTAAATCGAATCATAATAAATAATATCTCCTTGATAGTGAAAATATCAAATTTGATGATTTTATAAAGGATTCAGGCTCACAACATGGTGACCATCAGAATCAAAAGATATTCAACAATCCATTACATGATCATTCCAAAGGAACCCCAAAAATGAAAATGGCATATAATGCACATCCTCCACCAAATTATGGGCATCCATTAAATGGTATTATTAACACACTTACATGAGAGATAACTCCCATGATTCATAGGCATTCTATTACATTTGATGATAGTGAAATTGTGGATGATAATTCTAATATTCACTCATTGTTTGTTAGATCAAATATTGATCATTAACCTATATATAGTGTTATGTTTGATAAAGGTTCTAGTGAGAATGTATGTAGATATTACATGGGTATGTGTGGGAAAAATGTTAATAAAAATATTTTGGTGGGAAATGTATTGACTACACTAACTAAAAATTATTTTAATTTTGTTATATTTTATTATTGAGTTATTAATATTACTAATTATTTTACTAATTCATTTGTAAAAGACAAATGGTAATAATAAAAGTGACCTTATTTCAAACTCAGGTAGAGGAACATCAACATCATCCCCCCTTAACTTTGAAATCATAATATTGGCAATGGTTCAACCTCCAATCAACTTGATTTATGAGCACATGAACAATAATGACTATAAGACTTAGATATACAATTAAAAATCAAGATTAAAACAAATAAATTTAATATATATATATATATATATATATATAATGAATAAAAATATGAAAAATAACTTTATCACTCCCTTGAAGTAGTTGATAGTTGATGGGTCAATCGCATTAATCCATCTCATCATTACGTAATACCATATATGCAAAACATGACTCATTAAAATATGAGAAAAATATATCAATAAATATAAATTAATAAATAAATATAGTTTCAAAATTTTTATACCCAATGAGACAATGCCATACCCAATGTACACCATCAAAAATACTGAGGACTATGAAACTCCTATAACCATCAACATGTGAATGATTACTAAGGATATGAGGGATTGTGGTACTCCTCTACTCCTTAACATGTGAATGACTGGTAAGGTTGTGAGGGGTTGTGGTACTATCTTTCTCCTTAATGTTTAAATGACCAATGAGTTTTTGAGAGGTGTATGACTCCTACTCTATATTGTTTTTTGTAGTTTCATGAACACTAGATCCACCGAAAATAACACTATCTCATTCCATTGTAAAAAATTGGACATGGTTCATGTTATTTCCATTTTTGATGTCCGTAATACTAGAATTTTTTTAATTATTTATTTCTATTAAATCATTATATTTTCTAGGAATTTTATCCTAGGATTTGTGGTAGGGTTTTTGCCAAGGATTTTTTATGCTAGGGATTTCCTAGGGTTTAAGTTAGGGACTTTTCCTAGGATTTTTGTCAAGTCTACTAGGGTTTAACTTGGTTTTGTATTGGGATTTTGCCTAGGGTTTGTACTAAGGTTTTCACCTATGATTTATGCTAAGGTGTTTTGTGTATGGTTTCTAATACGATTTTAGTTTTTATATGTTTTCCTAAGGATTCGTTTAAGATGATTTCATAGGGTTTTTTATACTCCTTTTTCTTATTTATTTTTTGTTTTTATTTTATTTTTAAAATTAGAATTAACAAAATGTAGAACTTAACGAAAAATATCCATACATTCATCATTGGATTTTTTAGGCATTCCACATAATCCTTGTCTTCCTCTTCTTTGGCCACATTGGTCTACTCAAATATATGCAACTATTATCTCCACAACTCTCTTCTTGAGAACCTGGATCCATCTTCTTGTGTAATTAACTTGATCCTTTCCCCTCTTAATTTTACATTCATATTTAGTATTAAATTAACCATATTCATTCTCATTTTATTTTTGTTTTGTCTTCCTATCATTTTTTTATGCATCATCCTTTTATCTACTCCATTACCAAAAATAAAAAATAATAAAGTGAGGAAGTTGAGTGGGTTCTCCCCCCGTTTTTATAAGTTCATAATTTTTGGAAAAAAAAACTATTTGAAATTTATGTTAGGTTTGCATCACTTTATTTTAATTAAAAATTTCTATAAGTTTGGGTAAATTAATTTAAATATTAGGTGATTTTAGGAAAATTTGGTGAACTTAGTGAGGTAAGTAGGTTAATTTAGGAAAAGTAGTAAGTGAACTATGCTAATTTTAGGAAATTAGTAAGGGAATTAGGGTAATTTTTGGGAATTAGTAAGAGAATTTGGTTAATGTTGGGTAATAATTAAGGAAATTAGGTTAGTTTACTAAAAAATTATAAGAGACATTCATTAATTTATAGAAATTAATAAATAAATTAGGTTAATTTGGGAAAACTAAAAAGATAAATTAGGTTAATCTAAGGAAATTATTAAGGGAATTGGGTTAATTAGGTAAAATTTAGGGAAATAAATAAGGGAATTAGGTTGATTTTGATAAAATCATGATTTAATTAGGTTTATTTCATGGAGATTAGTAAGGGATTAAGGTTGATTTAGGGGAAATTATTAACAAAATTAGGTTAATTTTGGAATTAACTAAAAAAATTTAATTCATTTTGGGGAAATTAGTAAGGGAATAAAGGGACAAGGGAGAAATTAGTAAGGAACTTTGGTTACTTTTGGAACTTGGGTTGCTTTTTGGGAAAATTGGTAAGGGAATTAGCTTAGTCTGGGGAAATTAGTAAGGAAACTAGGGGACAATGGGGAAGTTAGTATGGGGCTTAGTTTTTATGGGGAATCAGGTTAATTTATATATATTTTTAATTTTGGGAAATTAATAAGGGAATAAGGTTAATTTATGAAAAAATAGTAGGAGAATTACATTAATTTGGGAAAATTGGAGAAAATAGTAACTAAGTGGTTAAATTAGTAATGGAATGAGGGGACATGGAATAAGTTATTAAGGGAATTAGGTTAATTTATGTACTTAAATTAATTTGGGTAATTAGGTTAATTTATTCAAACTAGTAATGGAACTAGGCAAATTTATATAAATGGAAATTAACTAGGTAATTGGAAAATAATTAATGTTATGTAAGTAAATATAAATATATTAATATGTATATTTTTAAAATATTATCATAAAGATTTAAATTTTATTACAATACTAAAAAAACATATTAATCATTTAAGGTCTATGTAGTTGTATCCCTTGATGTTTTTATTAAAGAAAGTCAATCCATAATCATCTTAGTCTAATACAACAACTAATAATAGGACATTTGATATAAATTTATGGAGGATGTGATGTTAATGAATATGGATATAATGTCTTAGAGGGATATTGAAATTTCAACAAGATAATTTATTGTTTTGATTAATATATGTGACCATATCATTTGTGTGGTGGTGTAGTAACTTAAATTTGGTCAAAAATAATTGAACATGTTTTAGGCTCAAAATATTAATTATATATCACCTTAGTCTTGTATATGTTATAGCTAAAATTTATACCATTATGATGGTGTTTTCAATCTATCTCAATTTGAGCTATACAATGGGATTAGTTCTGGGTTGTGGGTGACCTCTAATTGGACTAAACCTATTGATTATAGGGATAATTCACATTGATGTATTAATAAGGATACTCTAATAAATTGAAAAGGAAAAGGGAGAGGAATAACATGGATAAAAATAACATGAGGGTGATGCACCAAATCAATTAGTCACTACCAACTAGTTGCATGTGCACATGTAGACCATGAGACTAATCTGAACATACACTTCTTCCAATTTTAATCTCTCACATCTATATTTCAATGTAGAGGTTGTGATAGATGTTTAGGCTAGAGGACTGATCAAGAGGTCTAGAGTGAGACCACTGAATAGATAAACTCACTCAACCCTCAAAATTTACTTGAACACTTAACATGGCCTGTAAAAGAATCTTTCAAACTACATATAGGTGTTAGGATAGGATAACATGTCAAGGAAGACCAAGAAAATCACTAAAAAATGTAAACTATCCATGTAAACACACTAAGTACAGTCAAAGGAGGAGGTAAAACCAATAGTATTTATTCATCTAAGGAAAATAATTGATTAGGGCTTTGCCATAATCAGGTGGAGGATCTATTCAACACCAAATAAGTTAATACATATAGAGAAAGTGTGTGAGAGAGAATGTTAGCATAGGAGAATACAATGATGAATAACATATCCATGATGGAGAAAGTTACAAACAAAAAAGCATGCAAAAGGGGATGTCTATGATTTCTCTTAATATGTGTCACCTTGATCTAATCATGAGCTCATGAAGTGGTGTAGGTTTCCTTGTTCTCATACAATGACTCATCTACATGAATAGGGAGTTATAAATCTTCCTTGACACCTGGTTAGAGTCTTATTATCTTTTTAACACTTGGAAACTTATTGAGTTAGGTGAACTATTTGTAACTGATATATCAATCCTATTTGACACCTAGAAATTGCTCATGATGATGAGCCTCAATAGACCTCTCACACTTGTGCATTATATTGAAGGTCTCCTCTATGATTACCATGCCAAGGTTCTTAATGAATATCTCCTATCTATTTATTAATAAGGTTTATCCTATTAGTGAACACTCCATAGGATCCTTGAGAATCTACATAGGTCCAAAACAACTTTGCACTCCTCTTCATCATAAAAAAATCCTCTTTGCATTAGGTAAATAGGCCTAGTCACTTTGTGTTAGCCATTTGAGTGGATATGGAGACTTAAAATAACCATAATATAGGGTTGGATAACATGTTTATAGATATATACTACATCTTAACCCCTTATGTAGGCTTCAAAAGAGCTCAAACCCTATTATTTTTTAACCTTCTAGGTGACCATGTCCTTCTTTAATTAGTATCCTCAAAATATCCTTCTATTAAATGATTTTATGAGACCTTATAAGGGTACATGAATGTATTTTTATGTTTTATAAGGAATAATATGACAAAAATTACCTTACCTAATTATTTTCACATATTATCATGCTCAAAAACCTTGATTTTTGCCCAAAACACTATAACATTAGAGCATTTATTGTATCTGTATAGGTTAAAATGACATAAAGTTACATGGTGAGGACATAACTAGAGTTATACATTTGTTTTAGTTGTTTTCCAAGACAAATTAATGAATTTTAATCCATTAATCACACTTTATTTCCCATTGAGTCATAATTAGGGTTTAAGGAGGGTTTAAAAGTGTGTAGGCTCTTAACAATGATTCATAAAGATGAAGGTATTGACCTGATAAACAATGCATAAAAATATGAGGGAATAAGCCTTTACAAATAACCATATGATATTTTGGCACCATGAAAATTTTCAAGGGAGATCTGAGCAAAGTTTGGGAGCCTCAAGGTTCACTTAGGTAGTCTGTGAGTGCCTTACACTCTTAACATTTGTTCATAGAGTTAAAGTACTAGATGGGAAAAATAATGGAAGAAATATATTTTAAAAAACCTTATTAAACTTCCCCATATATATATTAATTTCATGAATTTTCTTATGGATGTTCACACGTAGATAAGATGCTCATCAGGTAACCAGGTCTGCACTCTTAAGCTCAAACAAGGAATTTATGAGAATAGAAGTAGGAGTCTTTGTTTTTGAGTTATAAAAATTTATTTATGGTATTTTTAACTCACATGAGGTAATAAAATTATTTATACATTCATCATTTTATCCATCTTCATTGAAACCTCTATGAACCTAATGCTAGGGTTTATAAGCATTCTTGCACTCTTGGCCTAACATTAATTTAAGCATTTTATTTATTTATTAGTGAGTTAGAAATAATTAAAACCAATTATAACATGTTTATAACCCTCATAATTCTTTAAATCTTCAAACTTTCCTCAAAATATGCAATTTATCTACACATTCATGTATAGGTCTGTGGTTGTTCATTTAGTCCTACTAGGCCTAATTAGTTTTTTGGATTTATCAATAACTTTAAGCAATTAATAAATAAATGAGAGTAATGTGAGTATTAAAATATAAATTAATATTCCTATTTTTATCCATTGAACTCTCATTTAATTCATAAGCCAACACATTTCCTTCATTCTTCTCAAAGACCCTACTTGTAGGCATCTATAGGTCTGCCTATGCGAACTTAGAAAACCACTATTTTTTTGACACATTTATGTATTATTTAATGATTATAACATGATATATATGTTTATTATAATTTTATATACTTTAAATACCCATTTATAATCCACATATAACTCAACTACCTCATTTTCTCATGATAGACATGTAGGTGGCAATCTTAGGCTCTTGATTGAAAGTGAGATGTGAACTATTTATTAATTGGAACTTAAATATTTATTGTATAGTGTTATAACATTTATAATTATTATAATTATTAATTAAAACCTATTGATCTCATTATATCACCAAATAGTCAGTGCTTTTTCTATTTTGCACACACAATCCTATGTATGCTTATTTGATGTCTTGACTGAGCCTACCATTTTTAATGGCCTAATACATATGACCTATATTTTTTAAATATTTAATTATTACTCATTGTATTAAAGGTTATTATATACCAAAAATACCTCTTATTTTCCTACACTAATAGTCATAAATCTCTTTTTCCTCCATTTGTCTGAACAGGCCAATGAGTGCTTATTTGAGAGGATGCCTTACTAGGATTGAGGATAAGCTCTTGGTGTGAGAAGGTGAAGAGAATTATAATAATAAAAAATACATAAAAATAAAATTATTATATTTTTATGATTTATTATATCCTTTTTAATCTTTTGTGTAACCTTTAATAATGCCTACATTTTCCCTTGCAGGCCTTTAACTATGACTATTCAATCTACAAGAGTCATACATGGAGATTGAAATTTATACACCCAAATATGTTATTTATATTAATATTTTAGGATATTATAGATACATATTTATGTTTATGAGTATTTAATATATGTTTTAAGGATTTTAAGTCCTCATGCTTTTGGACTGATAAGTCATAACCATCTACTAACAGGTCTGCAAACTTGTGGGTGGATAAGAACCTCTTTGAATCTAGTTGTAAAAAAGCATGAACTCTCCCTCCTTTATCAGACATAATAAATATTCATATAAAACTTTATAAATCACTTTTCATCTTCATTTTTTCCATTATAGACATATTTTAGTGAGCAAAATTGTGAGTGATTACTTGAGCTTGTGAATAACCATGGTCTCTAAAGTGCCTTTTGATGGGTCTGAATGGTTTGATCATAATTTAAGTTACCTTTTTGATCAAAATATATCCATATCCATTTGAGGGACATTACAAAATAATTTTTTGGCCTCCCAAGAACTCTTTCAAATGTGAAACACATGCTTACATTGCTGCACTTTGTCAAGGAGGCCATGCTACCATGAATTACTTAAAACACACTACCTTTCATGATGAACACACATGAAATACTTGGTATTAAAATATTTTTTATTCTTGAGAGAGGAAATTTGAGATATTTTTAATAATTAAGACTTTGAAAACCAACTCAACTATGCTGGCAGTTGCTTGAAACATTTAACCAAGCATGAGGTATTGGTTTCCTCCTAAGAGAACCTTCTTTTGCTGATGTGTTTGATGATATTGATGTCATGAAATATATTTTTAACCTTAATATCACCCAAATATGACCATTTTTCCTCCATCAAAATCATATGTGGCATTATGAATATAAACCTAAGACTACATGAATGGATAAGGCATTGCAATCCCCTTACACTCTTAAAGATTATTCATAGAGTTAAGGGGCTTGACTAGGAAACTACTGCCACAAAGTGTAAGGTCATAGGGACCACATACTATGCCCAAGAGCTGAATTTTTAACCTTATCTCTCCTCCTTGTACCAAATGAAAATTGATTCACCTTTTGGAGCTACCAAAGAGATTGATAGGGAAACCAAGTAGGTTTTTGATCTGTTTGGGTCTAGAACTCCTTAAAATTATTATATTTAGGTTTGAATAAGATGGATGGAGCTATGGAAGTGTTTGGAGATGGTTCTTAATGTTGAAAACCTAAAACCACCATCTATAAGCCTACTCTTTTAGCATGAAAACCATCATCCTTTTCTTGAAAACCCTAATGGAGTTGTAGATCAAGTATCCATGGAGTTATCCACACTTGTACAGACATTGGAAAACATTCAAACACATATTCATACCATATACCTACCAGTTTATTATGTTATTCCTTATTGTATGTTATAAAATGCATGTAAAAGAACTTGAAATGAGATATAACGTTAGAAAAGAGAGGTAAACATTATTCAAGTCACATTTACAGACCAAAGTGGGGTATGGGATGGATTGAAAAATGTTAAGTCACTTAATAATACATTCTATACCTTTGACGCCTTTTGAACCAACTTGGAAATTCATGGCATGGCTAGACAAGCACAAGACTAAGAAGGACCATTACCTTAATTTTGTCAAAACCACCTTAAAGTTTGCTAAGCATGACTTATAATTATATTTTCAAGGTAGTCAATCAAGGTGTAGGTTTAATTGGCCAAGTTTTTTATGAACCTCTCTAATGGTGGCTAAAATTTGGCTAACATCTTTAGTGGTCTCCTAGGGATGCTTGCTTGCTAAGCATATTAGACCAATTGCCTTGTCCATACATTGGGATATGGAGTCACTTGCCCTAAAATTGAGACATAATACTTAAAAAAGATGACCAACTGAAACAAATCTAAACACACAACACACAAATAACCAAAACAAACAAGACAACACACACACTTGTGATAATAAAGAATTGACGGAAAACAAAGCATAAAAAACATACTATACACAAATAACCTCAAAATATATTCTCCCTCTAAGATTAAATGGGAATCTCTTGAGATCACCATGGCACCATGCAAACATATTGTCATATGTTGAGTGAAGTCTAATCAAGTATTGCTCATGGAGTGATAACTTACACCCACATTTTGAGAGGTTGGCATACTCATGATTTCCATGGCTAGCCATTAGAACTTCTTGCTTTATTCCCTTTTATATGGGTTGAATATGTGAGCCAAGGAAAAAATCATACTGATCCCAAGATTGGCTACTTGGCCTAAATAATACCATACCTACCTTATCAATGGCTTACTCCTAATTGTCTATGACTTCTTTATTCCTATCAGCGATTGCCTTCTTGATATTTTGAAGACCTTCACTTAGAGAGCTATCACTTTAAAAGAGAGTGATTTCAATATCATCAAGGAAATATTCAAGATCACTTTATTCTTGGCCAATTGGCATATTTTCCTCTTAAATTATATCTTGATTTTGTTTTCTTGAACTCTTATGAATAAATGTATCATTAGGAAGAGGTACAAGTTCAAAAGTATCTTCATTCTATCCTATAGAATATGAAAACCTGTTAAGAGTCTAAAAATCATTACATATTTTCATATACTACTACCACATATCATAAATATTTATGAAAGCAACAACAACATCAACTTCTATTAGTTCTTTCAGCTTCATCTCTTACTCATCTTGAAGAGTGTCATACTCATCATACATTGATACACCATAGAATTGAACCTCTTTGTGATGATATTCAAGACATATTGGATTTCTAGAAAATTCACATTTATCATCAATAACCTCATCTTTCTCTTCTAGATGGGTCATACTACCATGCTCTTCAAAATCCTTAAACATATCTAGGTATGACTGCCACCTGTCCTTCCAACCTCCTTGAACCTATTCATCATATGCAACAATATTAGTTACCATGATGTCCCTTTAAAGATATTTCTCCTTCATGTCTGAATTTTCATCTTCAAGAGTGTTTTATCCTTCAAATTCTATTTTCACTTCATCAATATTACCTCTCTCTTTATTTCCAAAGACTGATTTATTCTTTTCATTACTAAGGGGAGTGCTAATGATGAGGTCTTCTTCAATTTCATTTTAAGAGTCTTATTCATATCCATCATTTTTATCACTTCCAAATGCAACTTGACCTTCATTAGTCATCAAGATAACATATTATTCCTCAATGATGGGTTGTTCAATCTCACAAACCAATCTTAGGATTTCATGATCAATGACCTTATCCTTCTTTATTTGAAAGCTTTATTTAATTTAATTCCATGATGGGAAAGGTTTAGGTTTTTGAAGAGGGTGGGTAAATATTGACTAGGTTCATGAATTGGCTTGGGAATTGGATAGGCATTATTGAAGCTTGGGATTTCAACCTTCTCAACAAGGACCTCTTTCTTATCTTGAATGACTTCCTAAATATACTTCCAAGATGGAAAAGTCTTAGGCTTTTGAGGAGGTAGGGATGGGGATTGCATAGGTATAATATCTTCCTTAGATTAAATTTCTTGGTGTAGGCATGATTCATCTTTCTTTCCCCATGACTCCACTACTTGGTCCCAACTTAGAATTTTGAACTTAGGAGTTTTATCTTGGTGGATTATTGTAGCTTGAGGGGTGAATGAAGGTTATTTAAGGATAATAGATTGAGTTTGAGGAAAAATGAGTGAGGTCTTCATAGAATCAAATTATGTTTGGTGGATTATTATAATTTATACAAAATTAGGAACATAATAGGATTGATGTAGAGTAGGGGAAGATAATTGAAGCTAAAGAGATTGAAACTCTTGTTTTCCCCATATTATTAGCCTATCTTCCATAAATTTATTTAGTTTTATTATTTATACCCTTTCATTAGTTAGGTCATGTTGGTTTCTTTCTTCAAAGGCTACCCACTCACTCCTTAATAACTTTAATGCATACCTTATCTTATTCATTAGATTTCTTGGGACATTTTAATCAAGCTCTATCATTATATCCAACTTCATCAGTATTATTTCATTATTCCACATCTTCATGAGTAGATAAAAGTCTTGCTCTTGACAAGATTGAAAGGATTATTATGAGGACTGGCCAACTTGGTAAGGTTGATGAGGGAAGGAAGAAGGGTAACACTCTTGATAGTAGGGTTGATTACATTGATAGCTATAAAAATATTGAGGGTAAGTAGGGTCATTGTAAGGATGGTTTGGATCAAGATAGGGGTAATATAGTCCATTAAGCTACTGATAAAACTCACCAACTTGGGTAAAATATAATTCTACTTCAAGATTAACCATGGAACCTAATGAAAAAGGAAAATAAAAAAGATCACTTGAATTTAAGCATACATGGGCTGCTAAAGCAAGATCATTATGCTCAAATTCACCATTGGTTCTTGTGTTCATGACTCTAAAGGCTGGTGCATTGAAGAGAAACAAAATACATTCTTCAATTGATTAAGTCTCTCTTCCCATTAGGCATGCCAAAACTATTATAGTTCAAATTTTCACCCTTGAGATGATGTTTTCAAGCCCTCTCAATTTGAGCTGTTCAATGGGTTTAGTCTTAGGTTATGGGTGACATCTAAGTGGACTAACCATCTATATTCTAGGGTTATCTCCCCTTGATATATCAATTAGGCTCCACTACTAATTTTAAAAGGAAAAGGGAGAGGAATGCCATGAAATAAACATAACTAAGGGGGCAATACATAAAATCAATTGATCACTACCAACCAATTACATATGTACATGTAGACCATGAGACTAATCTGAACATACACTTCTTCCCAATCTAAATCTCTGACATCAAAATTTTAATGTGGATGTTTTGATAGATGTTTAGGCTAGGAGGAATAATCAATAGGTCTAGAATGGCACTAATGAATATCCAAACTCACTCAACCCTCACACTTCACTTGAACACTTCACATGACATGCAAAAAAAGATTTCAAACTAAATATAGGTGTTAGGATAGGACAACATGTCAAGGATGACCAAGAAAATCACTAAAAAAGATAAAATATCCATGCATACACACTAAGTAAAAGAAAAGGAGGAGGTAAAACCAATATAATTTATTAATCAAAGACATATAAATGAGAATGGATTTTACATACTCAGGTGGAAGATTCATTCAATGCCAAACATGATAATACATATAAAGAAAGTGAGAGAGAGAAGGTTGGCATAGGAAAAGACAATGATGACTATCATCTTCACGATAGATAAAGTTACAAACAAGAAAGCATGCAAAAGGGTAGGTCTCTGATTTCTCCTAACATGTGTCACCTTGATCTAGTCATGAGATCATGAAGTGGTGTAAGTTTCCTTATTCTCATACAATGACTCATCTACTTAAAGAGGGAGTTATAAAACTACCTTGAAACCTAGTTGCAGTCTTCTTGTCTTGTTAAAACATGGAAACTTCTTGAGTTAGGTGAACTATTTATAATCGATATAACACTCATATTTGACACCAAGAAATTACTCATGATTATGAACCTCAATAGACCTCTCACACTTGTACATTTTCTTGAAGGTATCCTCTATTATTACCATTCCAAGGTGATTAGTGAATATTTCCTCTATATTTCTCAACAAATTTTTTCCTATCAGTGAACACTCCATAGGATCCTTAAGAATCTCTATAGGTTCAAAATAAGTCTACACTCCTCTTCATCATAAAACAAATCCTCTTTGCATTAGAACCTAGGCCTAGTCACTTGGTGTTAGCCACTTGAGTGGCTATGGAGAATTCAAAGAGCCCTACTATAGGGTTGGATAACATGTTTGTATATATATACTACATCTTAACCCATGATTTAGGATTTAAAAGAGCTCAAACCCTATTGCTCTTTAACCTTTTAGGTGACCATGTCCTTCTTTAACTATTATCCTCAAACTACCCTTCTAGTAAAGGCTTGTACGAGCACTTTTAAGCGTAGATAAATGTATTTTGATGATTTATAAGGCATAATAACACTTAGAGTAAAATGATGATTTTCACATATTATCATGCTCAAAAACCTTAATATTTTCCCAAAACACTATAAAATTAGAGCATTTAATGTATTCATACATGTGACAGTTCCATCTAGTTAAATTGTGAGGAACTCAATAGAGTGATTAAAAGTGTTTTAGAAGACAATCTAAGGCATTTTAATCCATTAATATCACTTTCTTTCCCATCAAGTCCTAACTAGGGTTTAAGGAGGGTTTAAGGGTGTCTAGGCTCTTAACAATGATTTATAAAGATGAGGGTATTGACCTAAGAGAAAATAAATAAAAATTTGAGTGCATAAGACTTGATAAATACCCATATGATATTTTAGCACCATGAAAATTTTCAAGCGAGATATAAGTAAAGTTTGGGAGCCTCTCAGGCTCACTTAGGTAGTCTATGAGTGCCTTGCACTCTTAACATTTATTCATAGAGTTAAAATACTAGATGGGAAAAATAATGAAAGTAATATATTTTAAACAAAATTATTCACCTTCTAAAAATATCTAGTAACCTCATGCATTTTATTATGGATGTTCACATGTAGAGAAGATGCTCCTTAGGTAACCAGGTCCACACTCTCGAGCTCAAGAGGGAGGAATGAAAATGGGAGTAGGAGTCTTTATTTTTGAGTCATAAAAATTTAATTAGGGTTTTTAAAATATCACATGAGGTAATAAAATTATTTATCTCTTCATTCTATTATCCATCTTCATTGAAACCTTTGTGAACCCATTGCTAGGGTTTATAAGCATTCTTGCACTCTTGGCCCTAACAACTTACCTAAGCATTTTATTTCTTTCCTAGTGAGTTAAAAATAATTAAAACACATTTATAACACTACTTAGTCTTTAAATACTAAAAATTTCCTCAAAATATGCAATTTATCCACACATTCATGTACAGGTTTGTGAGTGTTCATTTAGATCTGCTAGGCCTAATTAGCTTTTTGGGTTTGTCACTACCTTTAAGCACTTAATAACTTAATGAGAGTATTTTAGGATTAAAATATAAATTAATATGCATATTTTTCTCCCTTATCATCACATTTCATGCATAGTCCAACACATTCACTTCATTCTTCTTGAAGACCTTGCTTTTAGGAATCTAATAGGTTTGCCTATGTGAACTATGAACCCCCTTCTTTTACTAAAAAAATTAGGTATTATTTAATGATTATAAAATCATATATAGGTTTTTATAATTTTATAGACCATTTATACCCCTATCCAATCCACCTATAACTTAGCTACCTCATTTTCTCATGATAGACCTATAGGTGGTAGTCTTAGGCTCTTGACTGTAAGTGAGATGTGAATTATTTCTTCCTTGGAACTTTGGTGTTTATTGTATAGTGTTATAAAGTGTATCATGATTAAAATTTTTATTTAAAAACCTATGGATATAATTTTATGAAGACATAATTAATGATTTCTCTATTTTGCACACAGTCTTTTGTATGCCTACTAGATGTCTTGACTGAGCCTACCATTTTGAATGGCCTCATCCATATGACCTATAATTTTTAAATATTAAATAATTCATCATGGTATTAATGGTTATTATTTAAGTAAAATAACTAATAGTGTTATACCCCAAATATTAATAAAGCTCTTCTTCCTCTATATGCCTGAATAGGCTTGTGAGTGCTCATTTGAGAGGATGCGTAACTAGGATCGAGGATAAACTATTGGTGTCAGAAGGTGAAGAGAATGAGACTAATAAAAAATATATAAACATAAAATGAGTATATTTTTATGATTTATTATATCCTTTGTAATCTTATTTAAAACCTTCAACAATGCATACATTTTCCCTTACAGGCTTGTAACTGTGATTATTCCATCTACAAGAGTCATGCATGGAGATATAAGTTTCTAAACCCAACTATGTTATTTATATTTATATTATATAATGATATGTATGTTTAGGAGTATTTAATATGTGTTATAATTCTTGTAACTCCTCATGATTTTAAGCTCATAAGTCATAGCCATCCATCGATAGGTTTGTAGACTTATGGGTGGATAATAACCTCTTTGAATCCTCTTGTGAATAAACCTAAAATCTCACTCCTTTATTATAAATAATAAATATTCATAGACATATTTATACATAATTATTAACCTTCATTTTTTCCATTAGAGACATATTTTAATGAGCATACATGTGAGTGATTCTCTGAGCCTGTGAACGACCATGGTCTCTAAAGTGCCTTTTGATGGGCTTGAATGGTTTTTTTCATAGTGTAAGCTACCTTTTTTATCGAAAGAGATCCATATCCATTAGAGGGACATGACAAACTAATTTTTTGGCCTCCCGAGAACTCTTTCAAATCTGAAACACATGCTCACATTACTACACTTTGTCAACGATGCCATGTTAACATGGATTACTTTAAACACACTACCACCTTGCAGGGTGAATACACATGAAATGATTGGTATTAAATTTGAGATATGTTTAAGAATGAATACTTTGAAAACCAACTCGACTATGCTTGCAACTTCCTATAATATTCAACTAAGTATGAGGCACTTATTTCCTGCTAAGATCACTTCCCCAATTAATGTACTTGATGATATTGATTTCATGAAATCCATGTTGAACCTTGGGATCACCCAAATATGACCATTCTTCCTCCATCAAACTTAGAGGTGGAATTATGGAGATAAACCTAAGACTACATGAATGTATAATGCATTGTAAGCCCCTTACACTCTTAATAATTATTCATAGACTTAAGGTGATTAAATATGAAATTAATGCCATAAATTAGGTCATATATACCCCATATTATTCCTAATATCTGATATTCCAACCTTCTCTCTCTTTCTTATACCACTTAAAAATTGATGTACCTTATGGAGTTTCCAATGAGATTGATATGGAGACCAAGTAGGTTTTTGCTCTATTTGGGTCTAGAAATCCTCCGAATGCATATATTTGGGCTTGAAGAAGATGGATGGATCCATGTAATTATTTAGAGATTATCCTCAACATTGAAAAAGTTTAACCAGTCTTTGGAAGCCTACTCTTGTACCATTAAAACCATCATCTTTTTCTTGAAAACCCTGATGAAGATGTAGACCAAGTATCCATGGAGTTATCCACACATATATAGACATATAAAAACATTAAAACACATATTACTATAATCTACCTACCATTATCTTATGATATTCCTTATATGTTATAAAATGCATGTAAAAGCACTTGAAATGAGTTATAATGTTAGAGAAGAGAGGTAAACATTATTCAAGGCACTTGTACAAACCAAAGCGGGGTATGGGATAGCTTGAAAAATGTTAAGTGACTCAACAAGACATTATAAACCTTTGATACATTTTGAACCAACTTGGCATATCATGGCATGGCTAGACAAACACAAAACTAAGAAGGACCATTACCTTAATTTCATCAAAACTACCTTATGTGAACAAGGAATCCAAGAAGGGTGGTTAGATCATATGTTAGCTTTATAATGAAAATGAAATAAAAATGAAAAACACACACTAACATGCATAACATTATCTTTCCTAAATCAAATGGAGGAGCATGGTGAAGAAATACAAATGAACAAAACACAACTAAAAATGGAAAGAACTCACACAATTCCTTATCAATTCTTTGAATGCTCATAGAGGTTCTCTCCATTTGGCTTGCTTGGATTAGGCTCAAGAAGTATTCATCAATGGGGCTTGGCTATCTCCATCTCCTCTTGGCACCATGGTTGTCTTGGATTTGGATTTTATATGGCTTGGCTTGGCTTAATTTTGGCATTATAATAATATATATTTGCTTCAATCCCTAAATCCTGTATTATAACTTTATTATGTCCAAGCTCTTTAAATGGAGAGGCAAATGATTGTATTTATAGGTTTTGAAATCAGCTTGGAATGAGTTATATCCTAACCTAGGTTTGCTTAATTAACCCCAGTAGAGTTAAAAGATGTCCAAACCTCATGATTAACATGGAATAGGTGTGCTTTGAGATATTTTAGATTTTGGACAACTCATAAAAGCTAATGATTAATTCTTAGGATATTCTTGATTTTTGAATTTCCTTTTTGATAATTCATTTAATTTCTCATGGATTAATTCAATTAGGATTTGATTAATATTTTCATGTTAATTAATCCTTTTTAAGAATTTAAATAGTTTCCAAGTTTTGATTTAATTGATTTGGGCATTTACTCTATTTAATTGATTTTTGGGCCAAATTGATTTAATTGCATATGATGAAGCCAAATTTGAGACATTTATAAATTCTTAGGCTATATGTTCAATAGTTGGTAATAATTTATCTAAAGTTTAACCCTATTTCAGAAGGTATTACAAGCAGTAATCACAATAACGTCTTCTCAAAGAATAAAAATGTTCTTTGTGCCTATGACTTCAATGATAATGGATGAAGTATAAGGTGACCCTTCGAGGGAGTGGTTAGTAAATGGTCCATCAAAAGAAGGAAACAAATGGACCAAACATATGATAACAAAATTATTTTCCTAAAGTGGGTAGAATCAATGAAAATGCAAGTGGGATAATGTACAATGGTTTGCCTAAAGGTAGTTATAATCATTGCACCACAATAGTGGAAAATATGATATGATAACACAATGATTTGCCCAAAGGTAGTTATAAACATTGTACCCCAATTATGGAAATCAAGATTAATGGTTGATGATGGAAAATATGATGATGACAAATTGATACAATGGATAAAGATGAACAGGGACAACCTACTAGTAAGAAGATGCTCATCTAAACTGACAGAGGTTAAAATTATTTTGTTTTTTTAATTACTCTATTTGGGATATGAATTAGAGTAGATCAAGATTGTTTTTAGTGCTGGTGTTAAGGAGATATCAATGTTGCATTACTATGTATACTTCTCAAAGATGATTTTTTTGTAGCACATGATGGTAGGCATCATGATATAACACCATAAGGACTTGGATAAAATATGCATAAGGACTGAATCCTAATATCCAATACTCAATTGAAAATAATGCACCAATGATAAAAAACCATGATGATAATGTCGACGTATGAATATGGATGGATTCAAGAATGATTATGTAAGGAATCACCCAATGAATCCACATAGACATAAATCAAGGCAATAATACTTAAAGCAAACAAATAGGCACCCAAACATATAAACAAAGAAAACACAATAAAAAATAAATGAACAAATGATGGTCAGTCACAATGTTAGTACAAACAATGTAACACAAATAAGATAATGGACATTGTTGCTATAAAATAGGTGACAATTTAATAAACAAACAAGATGGGGGAATAGAAGAAAATGAAGGGGTGGTCAAGTTGTGTCGATATACACTAGGAAAGTAGATGCTACCTAAATAGTTCCATACAAAATTTTTAGGCTGAATGTAATTCTCCTAGGATATGAGATAGATAAAAATGATGATGATAAAAAAAAAATGTGATGGATGTGATATAAGAATAAGAATAAACTCATACATCAATGTGAGCATGGGATAAAAATGCCAATAAATATGGGGAAATGAAGTGACAAGTGATTTCTTATGACTTAGTGAGGGTTCTTAGAATCTTTAAGGCAAAGAAGTGGTCAATGTTTTTGGTTTTTTTAACTCAATTTTTAAATATTTTTGGAATTTTGGAGTATCTCAAATCAATCGAGAATGGTGAGATGCTAATGTTCGAAGATCACAAAATGATGAGCAAATGGATAACTTAAAATGTTGCTTGCAAAATGGTGAGAGCATATGGAAAAAGGAGGGATAAGATGACCTAAATAAGTATCGAGTGCTACTCACATAGTCCCAAAATGGCCTCAAGTCATAGTATTTCCACCTTATAGTAGAGGAATTTGACTAGTGTAGTAGCTAATTCAAACAAAACAAGCATAGTTGTCATAATGGCATAGTACAACATAGGAATGGTAAATTTGGTATGTTAGGGAACAATAAATAAATGTTGCCACTATTTTATCTATAAGATATTATAACTAGGATACAATATATCAGATCAATGATACTAATTTACCCATAGGTGATTATAATTAATAATAAGACTATAAAGACACTAATTTGCCCATGTCGGTAGATATAATCAGGCTCACATAAAAAAACATGATTAGAATGAAAACAAAAATGAAGTTTACAACTAATAAAACTTCTATCATACTAATCCAAAATACTACCCTTGTCTAGAATTATTCAAACAACTACTAAAATTGATCTGATTCTTCATTCTAAAAGAATGAAACTAATGGATAAACCAAGGTTAAACATGATAGGTGGGGAATCATCAAACATGTTAAGTTGATAGAATAGAATGGTAGGACATAATGGTGTAATGATAAAGTGATATCATAATGATGGTATGAATACTAGATGAAATTGTAAGAGGGTTTCCCCAAAGTGGTAAGGGAAATGGAAAGGGTATGAAACAATGGCAAAAGGAATGGAAAATGAAAAAGGCAAGGTAAATGGTAGACGTCAATAGCATGGTAAATGTTTTTGGCTTGGGTATGGTAAAATGTTTTTGGCCTGGGTATGGTAAATGTTTCTATTGTTCTTGATGATGTGGAGATGCACATCTTGATTAGTATATAATACAACTAGAATAATCAATTATGTTAATTTATAGCCCACACCTCATCTGAATAGCTTCTCTATCAAGAACTAGCTACATATTTAAATGTCAAGAATGTTGTTGTGATCTTCATTGGTCATTGATTTTGTTTCCTTCAAACTTTGATAGGTTTGATTAGGAAATGGAATGGTGGTTGGTAATGGAATGTATGATGGTTAAGAAATAAATGAAGATCAGGATTTTTAGGCACACATAATGTTGTTGATTCTAGATTTGACATGACTTTAGATGTGGTGGGGTCAAAGACTTCTAAATATTCTCTTGATAGAACCACCACATTATTTTTTTGTTTGGGCCTGAGAGTAGCTACCATCTCATTATACTCTATATTGGAAGTTATATTGATTTGATCTTTGATTATGTCTACATTAAGTAGTGAAGTAATTTTGTGTTCAGCTATTGGTGCCTTGAAGAGGTTTTCACTAATGAAATTATCTTGATTGTCCCATAGTTCCTTTGAGAAGGTTTCACTTAGGAATGTTGAATTTTAAATTTTATATTATTTTAGTGCATCTGAAAAGGTTTCACTAGAAGATGTTGAGTTTGAACTTTGATTACCCCCCAGTGGCTCTGAAAAGGTTTCACTAGGATATTGTTCTTCTTCTACATGAATTTGGTCTTGTCCTCCATGCTATTCTTAAATTGATATGTTGCCATGGATGCAATTGAAAAAGATATGATTCTTTTGGTCCCAAATTACACTTGTGGGAGATGTAATGTCAATATTATGGCTATGTTGGTTGGTGGTAATGGCATGTGGAATGGTAATGGAATGGGGGGAAGAAACACAATCCTCATAGAAAATACTAGGAAAACTTGTGTTGATGATGAAGTAATCATCATAAAAAACCATAAAGGGATCAAAAATGTATACAAACTAATTTTTAAGGCATGTATAACCAATGTTGTAACAACAATGAATTTATTTTAATTCTAAATCTGATTTTGACTAAAGGGAATCTAAATCCAATTTTGAGACTGATGTTGATTCTTCATCTAATGTTGGCTCAAGAATATAACCTGACTTTAATTATAGTTCTTCATTTGATGTGGATTCTTATACATTGATGTTTTGCTAAATGTTTGGTATTGGACAAGTAACAATCGATGATGGCATAACAAGCTCTATAGAGACTGGTTTGTCAAAGTGAGATTTCTTTATGGTGGGACAAAGGTCAAGATACAAATCCTCATAGAATGGCTTATCAAGGGGAGGATATGGAAAAATAGGCATAGGAATAATAAGAAATTCATCATAGGTTGACTTATCACAAATGGTTGGTTCAACAAAAAAATCATGGATTAACTAGTTGTCTTGGTCTTAGTTTATAATCAATTGTAAAATATTAGTTTTGAATACAATTTGGTCCTCGAATGATTAGCTCAATTCAGGTACTAATTAGATTGGTTGGGTTTGGAAGATTGATAGGGGTTTTTTAAAGTGAGGAATAGATGACAAAAATTAAATAATGACCCGTGGTTAGATCATGAGAGGGCATTATGTAAATTGGTTACTTGCACAAGCCAAAGGATGAGGTCTTGGTATATAAATGGTAGGGAGTTATGGAGCTTGATTACTTGTACAAGCCAAAGGATAGAGTCCTTGAATGATATATATAGGGTGTTATGAAGCTTGGTTGCTATTGTGAGCCAAAGGATGAAGTCCTATTATGATAAGTTTGGGATGTTGTGGAGCTTGGTTGCTCATACAAGCCAAAGGACTAGGTCTTAGAATGATAAGTTTGGGACATTTTGGAGCTTGGTTTCTATTACAAGCCAATGGACTAAGTCTTATAATGATAAGTTTAGGGAATTATGGAGCTTGGTTACTCACACAAGCCAAAATAATAGGTCATGGAATGGTAATGATATTCCTTGGATGTGATGGAACTTGATTACTTGTATAGTCTAAAGGAGGGTTAATGGTATAGATGGGGGACTGGGTGGCATGATGGATTAATGCACCCTATACTTGAGAATTTTGGCTTTGTTCCCATTTGGATTGATTATTGCAAGGAGGGTATGGATCCTCCTCCCAAATAACATCATCCTTATCCTCATAGGGGTTCTAGGTTGGATTATAAGTAGGTTATTAACTTTGTTCTCTAGATTGGTTATTATAAGGAGGATATGGATCCTTCTCATAAACCATATTATCTTCATAAGGGTCTTCAAAAAAGCCATAAAAATCCAAGCCATTTTGTGTGGCCATTCCATCATAACTTAGATTGTATGTGACTCCACCATAAGTGTAGCTAGACATATCCACATCAATGATAATGTTCCATAATAAAAGGTCTTATAATTATACAAACTCATAAAAATGATGTCCAAAGGACAAATTATTCAAACTTGATCTAACTTGGTCTAGGGTGGAGTTGTATCTCCAAAAAGTCTATGCAAAGACTTGGTAAAAATAGTATAACATCAAATGTCTAATGTTAAATGTCTCACATAAACAAGGTCAAGGAAAATGACCTAAAAACAAGATGCCAAACTCTAATTTCCAAAGGTGTTTCAAATAGGTCTAAACTAGGAAAGGGAAAAGAGTTGCTAGGAATTTTGGCCAAATACGGTGTCAAAAGCTAGGCTCAAAACAAGGCTGATGCTAGGACTTTTTTCTAAGTACAATGTCAAAATCTAGACTTGAAATAAAAGGATGATGATTAATCTAACAAACTTGGAACACTTTGGCATAAATAAGGCACTTGATTCTAGATATAAACATGATCAATTTGGTATAAGGCATTGAAAAAATGCATTTGAAGATGGACTGATTTTGAAAAATGAAGGCAAAAATAATATAGTTTTTAAAATTGAGTAATGGATTAACCTAAGTTACGTAACCTAAAAGAGAAATACCTATGTATCAACCCCTTTATGTTGAGGACTAAATAGAAATCAATCAATGTTTGGATCTGAACTTGTAAAATTTAATCAAAGACTCAAATTAGGTAAACTAGGGTTTTAATAACCAACAAACTAGGAAAATTTGAATAGCATGACTGTGCTAAACAAAGATACCACAAGGCACATGATTGGTTTAAACAATGATAATTTGGACATAAGACAAGACAAGAATTTTGAAACAATTTGGGTAGCATAATGGCATTCAAGATGTGAAGTAAACAACACAGTTTTAGATCTATCACACCAAGAAATAAAATAATAATTGAAAAAATACAACTAAGTATATCTTCCTAGATCCTATCAAGGTGTGGTAAAGTGGGGTTGACTAAAACTTACAAGTTATGACTATCTAGATTGATCGTAAGTGTGGTTAACTCAAGAGAAGCATCACATCAATTGAGTTCATACTAATCAACTTATCATGCAATGGTATATTCCTTTGTATGATGATACCTATTAGCCAATTTTCACATCCAAGTTTTGCATCTTTCATTTTGGATAAGTGCAACATTCTTGATTTTTTTTATCCCCACAACAAAGTGTCTAGTATTTTTTTCTTTAGAAGCCTTTGTTCAGTCTTTTTACAAGTGTTATTTTGGTCTTTTTGTCAAGTGTTATTTCTTTTGGTAAGGTTTTTCTTTAGTTTTTTTGTTCAAGGCTCAATAGAATTATTTTGGAATTTTTGTCCAAAACAAAAAAGTCTAAAGAAATTGGTCCATTTCAAGATTTATGAAGGGTCACTTACAAAATTTTGAAGGGTCTTTTTCTCATAGAAGTGTCCTTTACAAAATGTCCAAAGGGTACATTTTTGATATTTTTGAAGGGTCTTTTCTCAGGAATTGGTCCTTTACAACTTTTTTGAAGGAATTGGCTCTTTCAACTTTTCCAAAGGAATTATTTCAAACATTTTGTCTGAAATAATCTTTTAGAAGGGTTTTTTTCTCCCATGGAAGTGTCCTTTGTAATATTTTTGAAGGGACATTTTCAATTTTGCTGAAGAGTCTTTCTCTTGCGAAGGGACATTTTTGAAAAGTCCAAAGGGACACTTTAAAAAAGTTTGAAGGATCATTTCTCGAGTAAAGGGACACTTCTTTATCTTACGAAGGGACATTTTAAATATTTTTGAAGGGTATTTTCTTGGGAATTTGTGCTCTCTCAAAAGGTCCAAAAGGTCCTTTGCAAAAATCCTGAAGGGACACTTACAAAAATTTTGAAGGGTCTTTTCTCAGGAAAGTGTCTAGTAAAGGATTTTTGAAGGGACATTTAAGCATTACCAAAGGGCATGTTTAGGGTTTTCAAAGGACAAAAAGAAAAATCTCCATGAGAAAATTATCTAGGAAGATGCCCCAAAGGAATGGTCCCAGTAGAGTGATGGTTATATGGACGTCAACTTCAAGGTGATGAACTAGCCATTGGTGTTTAAATAATGGGTCCCAAGTAGATCAGAGGGGCTCATATCACCATTGAGCAGATCATGATCTAAGTCATTTTTGATGA
This sequence comes from Torreya grandis, assembly GCA_037957365.1. Taxonomy (NCBI): domain Eukaryota; kingdom Viridiplantae; phylum Streptophyta; class Pinopsida; order Cupressales; family Taxaceae; genus Torreya; species Torreya grandis. The sequence continues at coordinate 708,251 of JARHVA010006090.1, forward strand.
CCAATCAAAGGATGAAAGGTTCAGGAACTTTATAGGGTTTGAACATTTAACTTGGTTGAACTAGAATGAGTTTTCAAAGGATGTTTGTAGGCACACACACATGGAGCTAAAATTATGACAAATTCCATGAAGGCATACATGTAGACTTCAAGTGATGCTTCTCCAAGGCCAACATAATGAAAGTGACTCTTCCCTACACTGTTGCACACCTCAACAAGCTGATGAGAAACTGTTAGCATCAAGACAAATTGACAATAAGTGGACTCATTTACATAACCACATTGATTCCATTACTCAACTAGAAAATATCTTATTTCTATTAGTGCAAACATTGGGCAAACATCTTTGAGAGAGAAAGCTAGTTGTGTAACCACTTGAGGTGACATAGATCAATCTAATGGCCCAAATGATCATCATTTGAAAAGATGGTTATAGCTAAAGATGGAGACTCTAACAGAATGATTCCTATTTATATCACTAAAAGCCTCCTCCTATCACTTCCTTTATGCTATAAATACAACCCTTGGGCTAGTGTTAAAATAAACACACAGTGTATGGTGAAGCCCTGTTGGATTGATGTTATATTTTGAATTTACACATTAAGTACAAGTCTATTTATTTCAAGTTTTTGAATAATTGTTGTTGGGGATCAACCAACAATGTTGATTACACTATGAAAGCAATTAATGCGGAATTAAACCAAAAAGGTAAGTAACTAGAATCAAAAATACAGCAAGAAGAAGAGATACAAGAAACCATCCTGAAAACTTGTATTAAACTCTTTACAAAAGGAATAAAATTGAAGAAACTTCTTTTCTTCCACACCTCTCTCAGATGTACAGATCTCTCTCTAGATCTCTTTCCCTCAAGAGCTCTCTCTCTCAAGTACAATCACAATTCACACCTTGAATTGTCTATCTTAAAATATCTTGTACTGTTCTTGTCCAATTCAATAATTGTCCAATAAGCTATGAAGATTTAATCCTATATATAAAATTAGGAAACATGAGCATGCATTTACAACCAATAGTTATGCCTCTTAAATAAGGGCTCTAAAATAGTCTTACTAATAATAGAGATGCGGACTTAAGACTATGACTTAATCCTATCATGCAAACAATCTATTCTGTCCATGGAAATAGCTTTTTGGACGCACAGGTAACCGACATCGGTTCCTGCCTACTTGCACCTGTCGACGCCGATATCTCCTAAACTGATCCTAACCGACGTTAGTCACTCTTGACCGATGCCGGTGACTGTGTAAACCTGCAACTTCTGCAATCCACTCACTTGGTGAAGCTTTTAACTCCACACCTTAACAATCTCCCACTTGGAGATAAACAGCTGCACCAGTACCTATACAACAACATCTTCTAGCTCGTCCATCTTCAACTCAATCATGAAGACCAATAAAAGTTGAATGAAGATTCAACTTCTTCTTTGTAACCGGCTTGGTTAACATATCTGTAGGATTCTTATCTGTATGGATCTTCTCCAGCTTCAACTCACCATCCTTCAATACCTGTCTTATGAAGTGGTACCTAAGCTATATGTGCTTTGTTCTTGAATGAAAAGCTGAATTCTTAGCCAAATGAATTGCACTCTAACTATCACTGTATAATCTGCAACTCTCTTGCTCATTTCCAAGCTCTTCCATGAACTGTGTCATCCATATCATCTCTTTTCTAGCCTCCGTGACTGTAATATACTCTACTTCTGTAGTTGACAAGGCAATAACCTTCTACAACTTTGATATCCAGCTAACCACCATTCCACCTACAGTGAAAACATATCCTATGGTGCTTCTTCTGCCATCCAAATCACCTGCCATATCTGAATCTACATAACCATGTAGAGAAGTATCTAAACCTCCATAGCACAAGTGCCTACTGCTGGTTTCTCTCAGATATCTAAGGATCCATTGAACTGCTTTCTAGTGCTCCTTCCCTGGATTGGCCATATACTTACTTACAAATCCCACTGCTTGGGCAATATCCGGTCTAGTACAAACCATTGCATACATTAAACTCCTTACTACGGAAGAATATGGAACTCTACTGATGTACTCTACCTCATCATATGAATTAGGACATTGTTCTTTACTCAACTTAAAATGTCTAGCCATAGGTGTGCTTACCGGTTTTGCATCCTACATATTGAACCGTTTCAACACCTTGTCCACATAATCCTCTTGAGACAAAATCAACCTGTGATTTTTCCTGTCCTCTTAATGCTCATGCTAAGGATTTTCTTTGCTGCTCCCAAATCCTTCATGGCAAATGTGTGAGCTAATTTCACGTTAAGCTCAGAGATATCCTGCATGTGTGATCCTGCAACCAGCATATCATCTACATACAACAAAAAGATAATATATCTACCATTATCCAATCTCTTAAAATACACATAATGGTCAGATTGACACCTACTATAGCCATGCTCAGTCATAAATCTGTCAAATCTCAAATACCACTGTCTAGGAGCTTGCTTGAGGCCATACAAGCTTTTCTTCAATCTGCACACTAGCTTCTCCTTACCTTTGACCTCAAATCCTTTTGGCTGATCCATATATATTTCCTCATTCAAATCTCCATGAAGAAATGCTGTCTTAACATCAAGCTGTTCAAGATGCAAATCCTCAATAGCAACTAAAGACAATACAATCCGTATAGAAGTCATTTTAACAATAGGAGAAAAAATCTCACCAAAATCAATACCTAGCTTTTGTGCAAATCCTTTCACTACCAACCTGGCCTTATATCTTATCTGTCCATTCTCACCTTCTTTCAACCTATAGGTCCATCTATTTTTCAGTGTCCTCTTACTAGCTGGCAACTCAACCAAATCCCATGTTTGGTTCTCTCTCAAGGACTCCATCTCCTCAACCATGCCACGCTCCCACTGACTCTTGGACTCCACCTGTAATGCTTCTTCAAAACTCTCTGGTTCTCCACCATCAGTTAGCAATAAATAGAATAATGAAGGGGAATATCAAATTGGAGGCTTACTTACCCTTTCTGACCTCCTGATGGGTGTCTGAGACTCATCCATAACACGCTGTCCACCCAAATTCTCTGACAGTGACCGACCTCAGTCACCTCCAGACCTGTTACTGGCTGGTGCCGATTCTTCCTGACCAACATCGGTGCTTATCCTACCAACGTCGGTCTCTATATGAATGACATCTATTTCTATTCTGCCGACATCGGTTCCTACCTTATCGGCATTGGTTTCTGTGTTTTCCTGCAAGTGATTATTTCTTCTTCCCGCGAGCTCATTTTGGACTGTCACCTCATCCAATTCTCCATTGCTCTACCCAGATTGATTCAGCTTCCTCAGCTGATCACTATACATCATTTTTTCATTAAAAATAACATCATGGCTCCTAATTACTTTGTTAGTTCCTAGATTCCAAAACCTGAATCCGAAATCATCAGAGTCATAGCCAATAAATGTGCACCTCATAGACTTAGCATCCAACTTCTTTCTATTTTCCTTATCAACGTGCATAAAGGCTTCACAACCAAAAAAATTGAGATATGAGAAATCTACCTTTTTACCTGTCCATGCCTCTTCTCGAATCCCACCATCCAGAGCTATAGAGGGTCCTCTATTAATCAGGTACACTACAGTATCCACAACTTTTGCCCAAAACTCTAAGGGCAAACCAGCATGCAATCTCATACACCTTGCATGCTCCATGATTGTTCTATTCATCCTTTCAGCAACTCCATTCTACTGAGGTGTTCTTGGAACCATCCTTTGCCTATAGATCCCATGCATATAACAATACCAGTTGAACTTATAATTGTAGAACTCACCACCATTGTCAGATCTCAGGCACTTCAATCTTCTGCCTGTTTCATTCTCAACCATAACTTTCCAAATCTTAAAAGTCTCAAATACATCAGATTTCTTCTTAATATAATAGACCCATACCTTTCTTGTAGCATCATCTATGAACGAAACATAGTACTGTGATCCTCCAATAAAAGCAACTTGAGCCGGTCCCCACACGTCTGTGTGAACAAGCTGCAACTTATGCTTCTTCTTTGTTGACCCAGTCTTAATAAAACTCACTCTCTTCTATTTTCCAAACACACAATGCTCACAAAAATCCAGATCTATGCTTTTCAAATCTGAAAGCTTACCTCTTGACTTAAGAATAGAAATCCCCTTCTCACTCATGTGGCCAAGCCTTGAGTGCCACAATTTTGCATCCACATCTGAAGTAAATAATACATAAGGAAAAATATTAGTAACACAATTACATAAATAGAGAGTACCTACTCTCTTACCTCTGGCCATTACAAGTGCACCCTTGGTCACCTTTCAAGATTCAGCTGTGAGAGTTACTGTACAACCCTCATCCCCTAACTTTCCTGCAAAAATCAAATTTCTCTTCAAGCTGGGAACATGCATCACATCTCTCAACACCCATGTGTTTCCATTCTGCATTTTCAGCTGCACTTTTCCTTTGCCAATAATTTTACAAGGCTCATCATCCCCTAAGTACACTTCCAAAATCTCCATGGACATAGTGACTAAAATATTCTCTATTAGGGGTAGCATGAAAAGATGCACCAGAATCTCACACCCAAGATTCTATATTATTATGCAAAGAGAATATTAAAGCATCTTATGCAATACCTGCAACCTTTGCTTCTTCCTTTCCTTCGTGCTGATTGTCCTCCTTAGGCTTTGACCAACAATCTCTGCTTATGTGCCCAATCTTTCTACAATTCCAGCATTGTGGCTTCCTGCCATTTCTGGATTTAGATCTACCTCTCACCTTTGACTTAGACCTTGATCTCCTCTTGCTCTTCTCTTTTTTCCTTCCCCTACTCTCAAAACTTAAAGCATTCCCTGATGTTTCCTCTGTGCTTTTCCTGTGAATTTCTTCATTCAAGATCACACTAACAACATCCTCTACTTTTAAAATATTTGAAGCAGATGCAATATTACTAACTGCCATTACTAAGCTATGCTAGCTTTCAAGCAAAGAACATAATAATAAAAGAGCCTTAATTTCATCATCAAACACAATATTGACTGAACTTAATTGATTAACAATTCCATGGAAATCATTCAGATGATTAGATACAGATCCACCTTCTTGCATATGCAAATTAAATAACTGCTTCATAAGATATACCTTATTTGAAGCTGAGAGTTTTTCATACAAATTTGATAAATTAGTCATCAACTCTACCATTGTCTTTGCTTGTGATAAATTAGATATCACAGTAGATGCCAAACTCAGTCTTATAGACCCCAGAGCCTTTCTATCAAGAACTTCCCATTCTTCATCATCCATGTCTTTGGGCTTCTTTACAATCCCACCTAACGGAAAGTATAGATCTTTTTGATATAGATAATCCTCTATCTGCATTCTCTAATGTTGATAATTCTTGCCATTAAACTTCTCCATTCTCAGTTTACTTTCTTCTGCCATTGCTTCTCCCACTCAAACAAAAATCCTTGTAGAAACCGCTGTGAGTACCCTGTAATCAATACACACTACACAGATCTAAACCACCTGTTAGTGAACCTGGCTCTGATACCACTTGTTGGGGATCAACCAATAATGTTGATTACACTATGAAAGCAATTAATGCAGAATTAAACCAGAAAGATAAGTAACTAGAATAAAAAATACAACAAGAAGAAGAGATACAAGAAACCACCCTAAAAACTTGTATTAATCTCTTTACAGAAGGAATACAATTGAAGAAACTTCTTTTCTTCCACACCTCTCTCAGATGTATAGATCTCTCTCTAGATCTCTTTCCCTCAAGAGCTCTCTCTCTCAAGTACAATCACAATTCACACCTTGAATTGTCTATCTTACAATATCTTGTACTGTTCTTGTCCAATTCAACAATTGTCCAATAAGCTATGAAGATTTAATCATATATATAAAATTAGGAAACATGAGCATGCATTTACAACCAACAGTTATGCCTCTTAAACAAGGGCTCTAAAATAGTCTTACTAATAATAGAGACGTAGAATTAAGACTATGACTTAATCCTATCATCCAAATAATCTGTTCTATCCACGAAAATAGCTTTATGGACGCACAGGTAACCGACATCGATTCCTGCCTACTTTCACCTGACCGATGTCGACCGATTCCTGTTGACGCTGGAATCTCCTGAACTGATCCTGACCGACGTCTGTTGATCCTGACCGACGCCGGTGACTGTGTAAACCTACAACTTCTGTAATCTGCTCACTTGGTGAAGCTTTTAGCTCCACACCTTAACAATTGTCTGGGTGTGTAAGAGATGTATAATGATACTAAGTAATGATTTTTCATCCTTTATCTTTCATGCCTAAGTAAAAGTTCTTAGTCTAATAGGTTATATAAAGTGTGTTAGATTGCTGTAAGTGTATAACTATTTTTGAAATGTGAAAAGTTTGCATTTTAGTTCATTTGCTTTGTGTCATTTTACACATCTCACCTCTGTACTAAAATACTTGTGTTATAACCCCTTAGAGCTTGAAAATGGTCTATGCATTTTGTTGTATTATATATTATAATATGATATTTATGTGAAAGATAATCTCAGTGCATCACCAATCCTAGAGTAGGTTTCCTTTTGAGCAATTTATAACTCTTTCCCTTTAAATCAAATTGGTTTAGATAGAAGTTGTTTTATAGAGATACATTCAGGGAGTTAGCCCTTTAAATCTAGAGGTTCATTTCCTCTATAGGTATACCCATATGTTTGGAAATGTTCCAACATTGCCCAAATCTAGAAGAGGATTGAACACCCTCTTCTAGGGTGTAAGATTTAGAGACAAAAATACCATCATTAGACTTATCAGTGGTATCCCTTGGTTAACTAGACCTAACTTGAGCCTTTGTTACTAAAGGAAAGGTTAGTTGCTTAACCCACTAGTTCTAGTAGTATGCATTCCCATCTTTGTATACCCCACTATGGAGTGTGGTTGAAACACTGTTGGGAGATGAAGCCCTAGGTCAATGATTCCCTAGAGAACCCATGAGAGGTACTAACATCCCCTTTAAAAGCCAAAATGAATGAAAATAAAGACTAAGTAGAAAGACTTTAGGGTTGCTTTTTAGATCACCCAATACCATGTTGGTTTTGGGGAGAGCATAGGAAAATTTATTTCTATGCCTTGGACTAAGCACTAAACTTAATGAAAAGGTGATTTTGATCCCATGAGTTCCCTATAGGGGATGGGGGGAGAGCATACACATGCTTATTCTTTTTGAAAAAACAAATAATCAACAAATAGTTTGTAAGCAATTATGAGAAAAGTTTGATTTTAGACACCAAATTGAAATGTGATGATGTTCTTTACTTGGCCCCTTGGATTAAGTGTGAAATATTGAAATAATAGCACAAAACCAAATTAATTAAAAAACATATATATATATTTTTTAAGCCCAAAAGTCCAAATGTTTAAGATTTAGCCTAAGTTCATTTTTAAACACCAAAAGTAAGTGTTTAAGACTTAACTATTATTTTTAAGCCCCAACAATGAAGTTTTTTCAAACATTAAAAATCCTAACTCATTTTAAGCACCAAAGACCAAATGTGTAAGACTTAACATGTTCATTCCAAAACCAAAATGAAATGTGACTTGATTTAGCTAGATTCCTTTTAAAAGCCTGGAACAAAATGTTTAATTACTCTAAACAAGTAAATTGGTGTTCCAAATAATATCCATGACCTGCAATAGTTAGATAATAACATCCTGCTTTGAAGCCCTTTTTTGGATGGGCCAATGATGTTTGAAATTTAACTCTCAAGTTTTATTTTTGGACACACAGTGACTGCGGTTGGTTAGAGATGACCGATGTTAGTTTAAGGAAAGCATGGTGTTCAGTTCACAAAAAACTAATACTAGTCATGAAGAATTGATGCTGGTCAATTAAGACCATTATCGATCACTTATAGACTTGAAAGCAAAACCACAAAAGATAAACACATTAAGTTAGGCCTTGGTTAGATAAAAATTTGAGAAATCCTGCAAGGCAAAGTTTAGTCAAAGAGTTTAAAGGCTTTTGAAACCAAGAAATTATGAAAAAGATTGATAAAAAGAATCAAAATTCAATCTTTGTGAATGTTTTTCCCCTATAATCCAATCATTGATGGTTTACATAGAATCAGGGTTGGTTGAGAAAAACCATGGTCGATTTAGACTAAATTGATGCTGATTGTACCTGACCATCATCGATCTTTGTGTAGATTAGAGAAATATAAATAAATCAAAATATATCCAAAACAAGGTTAGAAAATTCAATTTTAAAAAGATTCAAGCATGCATTTCTCAATTTTTAATTTGAATATTGATCTCCTTGCTAAGTGGGGTGATCATGGTCCCATTGGGTGTGCCATTTATGATTAAAGAATCCAAAAAGGGTGGTTAGATCATATGTTAGATTCATAAGGAAAATGAAATCAAAATGAAAACAAACACACTAACATGCATAACACTATCTTTCCTAGATCAAAGGGAGGAACATGGTGAAGAAACACAAATGAACAAAACACAACTAAAAATGGAAAGAACTCACACAATTCCTTACCAATTGATTGAATGCTCCAAGAGGTTTTCTTCATTTGGCTTTCTCAGATTATGCTCAAGAAGTCTTCATCAATGGGTCTTGGCTATCTATATCTCCTCTAGGAACCATGGTTGGCTTGGATTTGGCTTTGATATAGCTTGGATTGGCTCAATTTTTGGCATTATAGCACTATGTATTTGTTTCATGCCCTAAATCCTGCATTATAACTTTACTATGTCCAAGCTCTCTAAATGGAGAGGTAAATTCTTGTATTTATAGATTTTGAAATCATCTTAGAATGAGTTAAATACTAACCTAGGTTTTATTAATTAACCCCAATAGAGTTAAAGGGTGTCCAAACCTCATGATTATCATAAAATAGGTGTGCTTTGATATACTTTAGATTTTGGCAAACTCACAAAAGCTAATTATTAATTCCTAGTATATTATTGATTTTTCAATTTCCTTTTTGATAATTCATTTAATTGCTCATGCATTAATTCAATTAGGATTTGATCAATATTTTCATGTTAATTAATCCATTTTAGGCTTTTTAATATTTTCCAAGTTTTGATTTAATTGATTTGGGCATTTAATCTATTTAATTGATTTTTGGGCTAAATTGATTTAATTGCATGTGATGAAGCCAAATTTGAGACATTTAGAAATTCTTATTATAGATGTTCAATGGTTGATAATAATTGATCTAAAGTTGGGTATGAAGCCATTGGTGGCCACTTTTAGGTGTCTATACCTTAAAGTTTGATAAAAATGACTTACAATGAGATTTTCAAGGTGGCCAATCAAGGTGTAGGTTTAATTGGCCAAATTTTTTATGAAATTATATAATGGTGGCCAAAATATGGCTAAAAATACACTTGGAAAATACTTATGATGGTTTTACCCTTGAATTTTAAGACCTTCCTATCTTTGAAAGGTTTGTGTTCACTATCTCTTTGTGCCAAATTGTTCATATCTTAGTTAAAATCACTATTACTATGATGACCATGACTTATATACTATGAAAATGCCATGAAAATTCTAATTATCCTTTTATACTAGTTTTAGACCTATACCTATACTCTAGATTCTTGGATACTAGTGTCCTCACCTAGAAAATATTGAGAACTCACAAGGTAACTTACTAAGAGCACTCAATCAAGCATTCAAGTGAGAAAATCTAAATTATTAATCCCTATTTCCATATCAAGCATAGGATCAATATCCCTGTAGGTCTAAAGTATTTAAGGAGCATCTAATAATCCATATTTTCCAAGTTATAAGCTAGGCCACTCTATTTACTTGATTATCACACATTGTATCCTTATGAACACATAAGCCAACACACAAGGGAAAACTACATAAGTCTAACAACTTATTAAAAACATTGAATCTATAGGTAGTGCCTATTGATAGAGTGTTTCTTATGGCAATTAAACACCATGTGCCCACTAACCCATTTTCTCATAGTCTCTCCAAGGGTGAGGAAGTTAGCATTTAATCATTTGATAATGAGAAACAACCTATGCATGAAATATGAAGACATAAAAATAAAGGAGACAAAAAAATAGAAGCCTCTCAGTTGTCACATCCATATTATTACATCCCAATTTTTCAATCTAGTAAATTACATTGATATTGAGACAATGAATTGTTAATTTATTGTTATTTAATTTTGTTAGAATTGTGAGATGTATGCTATCTAAATTATCAATGGAATTTAGTAGGACTAAAGGTAAATTTTCATACATTAGAATAATGTTATGTATGAAATATTTTCATAGATAATTTCAATTCAATTTTATTACAATAGTTTACTTGGTAATTGCATATCTTGAATATTGTTGATATTATGTCTTGAGTTTGGATTAACTACCATTTTTGGCTAAATTAGATGCATGAAAATATTGACCCTTAGAGATAAATAAGAGAGAGGGAGAGTATCATCAGAGAGAGGGTTGTAGATGTTCATAAAAGGAACATATATAATATTTTGAGAACATGTCACACACACACACGGTTTCTTATTTTAATTTTTGTGATATGTAAATATTGATTATGTTTTCATTTTTCCTTGTAGGTTATTGTTTAATATAAACTATAGTTGATGTTATTAACATAGCTAACAATATGTGGTAATTCCTATATGTTTATAATAACTATGGATTAATATTTTTAGGTTATGATTATAAATTGGTTGATTTATTTTTAATTATCAAAAAATAGATTTAATAAATAAGATTAGGTTTGTGCTAGAGAATTAATGAGATTATTGCATTAATTAATTTATGAGATTTAAACTATCATTTATGATTTAAAAATAATAATAATCCCTCCTATAATAAAATAGTGTTATGACCCCTCCATGTCATTAATTTAGAATATTAAATGAATACAAATATTTTATGTAAAATTGGTTGCCAACCATGTTGCAATAAATAAATGTAGGAATAATTAACCTTGTTTAAGGTTTAAAAAACCTTGGTGTGGGGTTGGGTTGACCCATAAACCTAACCCATGGGTGGAAATTTTAATTTTTCCATTGAAACACCTTTTTCACCTTGTGGTTGGCATGAAAATCTTATTTTATTGGTATATTTTTAAACCATAGGCCTATACATGTGATTAATAATCTTTTACTTATGTACATATGGGTTAAGTGGATTGAATATTTCTTGGAGGCACATGTGAAGAGAGAGAATTGGAGTCAAGTGTATTCTCTACTCTTTATTTTAAAATAAATTATGATAAGATAATGGAGACAACACTCATGAAAGTAAAAAATAAAAAAAGAAGTGAATAGTAAATAATAATCTAAGTGGAGGTAATAGTAACTCAGTGGAGGAAATAGTATTTTTTTCACCCTCCATGATAAATTTTATATTCAAAAAAATTGAGTACACCCTCCTTGATCAATTTTATAGTAAAAAAAAATGAGTGCACCCTCCATGACTAATATTTTAGTTGATAATAAAATATATATATACAAGTGGAAGGGTGGAATTAAGGAGGAACAAGAATGAGGGAGGAATAAAATTAAGACACGTTATATTAGGTTATGAGGAGGACAAATTTTGGGGGATGGAAACTCTATAGGAATATATTTTTTGAAGACAATAATCCAAGTTCATAGTAGGAGAAAGAGGAAAGTATATATCACTTTTGTAGTTGTATTTTTTTAATTTGATAAGGTAAAATAAGAAGGTTTTACATGGACCTGTAACCTGAGTTTAAATAGAAGTGTAATAAAATAAATAAATCCCCTAGGGATGAGAAACATAGTATGGTAGGATAAAAGCAGCTAGCTAATTACCAATGCAAAAGACAAAACATAAGAAGACAAAATAAAAAAATTACCTAGGGAGGAAATAATCCTCTATGGGTGATTTAATAGTGTCATTATCCTTCACCTTCTTCATTGGCATGTTCCTGGTGATCTTTGCTCGAGTTCTATTTCTTAATCTTTCTGAAACATCCTTTGGCATCATCATTCTTGACTTCTTCTAAGGTAGCTCCTTATCTAGTATCTTTTTGAAGGGTGATTTGAGAAGGGGTTTTGGAGAATGGACCTCTACCAACCCAAAATCTTATTTTTGGGGAGTACCCTCAGCCCAGTGTACTATGAAAGGGACTGTATCATTTTGGTATGTTCCTTATTTATGGATTTCCACTCCTTTATTAGACCAACAAGACTATTTTAGCTTCATGCAGTTTATTATTGAAACTTTCCAACTATTTTTTGTTCTTCCTGATTAAATCAAATAGGGAGGCCTTTACTTTTCTATAAGACTCTATAGTATTCTATTCCTCAAACACAATGGGTTTTGGTTTGGTTACTGTGAGTTAGAGAGGGAGTTTCCCTATGGTTCTCTTGGAAAGAGAAGGGTTAGGTAAAGGGTGGTGGGATTATTTGGTTGGGTATTATTTAGGGGAGTCCTCCTTTATAGAAGACCCTCCTAGCAAGAATTATTTTCCACGTAGGGTCTCTCCATGTTTGACATGAAAAAGGATAAGGCCTTGATGAATGATAGCATTCACTTCATTAATTTAGTAGGTGAGGGATGTTCTTTTGAAGGACTTAATAAGGTAGTAAGGAAAGCTACTTTTAAAACCTTAGAAGTGATTAAGGAGTAGAAATTGGTGTGAAAATATAAGTGCAAACTTACCTTCCAAAATAAGGTATTTCATGATTTATAGACATGCCTCTATCTAGTACCTTGACATGTCCATTCATGGGAACCCCTTTTTATCAAATTTTATGGTCTTGTTTGTCCTAAAGAACCTTTGCATCAACTCCATTTTATTTGATTGGTCTTTAAAATATTTCAACCCCTCATAGGAAATTCCACTAACCTCATCGATTAGTTCCTCAATAATAAATATTTTAATCCCCCTTATTTCTATAATTATTTTATTCTAGGCATCCATGAACTCCTTTATGTGGTTTGTGTTATGTCCTTTAATAATCTACATATATTCCATCAATCCCTAGTTACGTAATTTTTACATACTATTTTATTGGCTCAAACCTCTGATCATGAGGTTAGCTTGATCCTATCTCTATCTCCCCCCATACTATGCTTGTTTGTGAAACAGGTGATTAAGTGGTGCTCAGGTTTTGCCTTTCCTTGGTATGGCTTGTGGTTTATGGAATCAAAGAGACTTAATTAATGGATTTTCAACCAAATTGTAACATTAAATCCCCATGTGGGATTATGATGAAAAATCATGATTTTTAAAACCCTATGCTTTGGATGTGAATTTTTCACATGTGGCCACCACTACTGCACCTTATGAAATAATAGATTCATTTTGAATTGCTTTGATGATGCATGCTTGGATGTGGTTGCTATCATGCCAAATAGATAAAAAGGGAAGGCTAATTCCACTATTGATAAGTAAATCATCCACCCCATTTCCTTTATGGTAGGTTTGGATGATGGATGGGTTCACTGGCTCCTTTATAAAACTCCTAGCATCATCAATGAGGGATTTAATGGTATGATAGGGGTGATATTACCATCTAAGGCATTAAAGATGTTAAGAGAATCCCCTTCGATGATTACTCTTCCCACCTTGAGTTGGATAACGAATTGAGTATCCTAGAGTATCACCTTGGATTTGACCACGTGGTTAGTTTGAATCCCCATGGGGCCATCATATGCATCAATCAACATCCTTGATAAGTTTTTGATGCCCCTACTCCACCTATAGGACCAGGATTCCCCTTTGAATCACCATCAAAATTAATATTTAAACAACCATATGGTGATGGCTTCCACTTGACATGTTTTCTCAACAAAGCTTTATAAGGAAAAATGACTTTCTATTCCACATCTTATTTCCTAAAGATTAACTGTTTAGTTGTAGAACTTAAATTTTTGTCAGTGGGGCAAACCCTCCAATTTTAAATAGTGGCTTGGGAAATCTAGAGAAAGACTACTTTAATGAGGTGAATTTTATTGGAAAAGATACCATCATTACAAGATTTACAGATGGCCTGGAAATAATTGAGGAGGGATAGGGACCATAGAAAGGATAGGGATGGGAGGGTCTAAGGTGGATTCCATTATGTTAGGAGGTCAAAAATGTTATTAGATTTGACCCAATATAGATTAAATTTGGACAAAATCTAGTCTAAAATGTATAAGTTGAAGGGACAAGACATGAATAGGTGGTGAACTAAATATTTCACTTCCCTATAGAGGGGACATCCACTAGGTAGAATGAGTCCTATTTTGTCTAGATTATCCACTGTAAGAATCTTATCCTAAGCTGATAACTAAAATAAGAAATTAGCCTTAGGGTTGAGGTGCTTAATCTAAAGGGCCTTCTGGTATTCCCACTCATCCTCTAGAATAAGGTTAACAAGGCGACTAGAATTTATTGAGTACTTCCCACTGTCTTCAACCACTTAAAAAAGGTGATCTTCCTTAGGGAAGATGGAAATGTGAAGTTGGCTAGGGAATAATTAAGATCTTGAATCAATTGGGAATATTATTCATTGTTTTTGTCAGTAGATAGAACCTTACAGGCTTTTGCACCATCAATATATTCCTAGTAGTATTTTACCTTAGTACCCCATCTCTCTTTGAATTTCAATTAGAGATTGGCCCAACTCCCCTATGATGAGAGGGGAGAGTTGGAAAGCTAGGAATATTCCTAGAAGTTAATTTTCTCCCCATTTCCAATTTGACATTAACACCTTTTTTTAGAAAGTCCTTACTAGTGTAGATATCCTTCCAAAAGGCAAACCCATCGATAGGGCCTTCTTTCTAGAGGAAACAATCTTCCTTATTCCTTTGAAAATATTTAGCTCTAGCAATTCTAGTCCATTATGTATCTTCTTTCATGATTTTCCATCCCATTTTAGCAAGGAGGGCCTGATTTATTGTTTTTATCCTTCTAAGACCTTGCCCCCCATTTGCCTTGGGGAGGCAAGATTTTTAGCATGAGATAAGGTGGTATCTAAAATGATCTTTTATGCCATGCCATAATATTTCTTTTTGGATTTGTCTATCTTATCAACCACCTTATTGGGCATCTAGAAAACTAACATAAAATATATAGGAATGCTCTATGTTAAGGACTTAAGAAGTTGGAATTTACCTTCTTGAGTGAATAGGTGACCTTTCTATCCAATAATTTTTCTTTGGGTTATGTCTATGAGAATATTATAGAAATTAGGGTTCATTCTTCCTTCAAATAGGGGAATACCAAGGTAAGTTGCTAAAATATGACTCACCTACCATTCTAAATGTTTGAGATCTTTTTCTGTATCAGAATGGGAGTATTGATGAAGAATATGAATCTCTTGCAAAAATTAATACATTGGTTGGAGACTAGTTTGTAATTTTGGAGGATGAGCTTAAGTTGCCTGGCTTCCTCAACCAAGGCTTCCCCAAGAATAATCATGTCATCATCAAATTATTCATGAGTGGTGGGGTTGTTATTGAGAGCCACTGAAATATCATTGATATAACCTTGAGACTGGGCCTTCAAAAGACTTCCCCCTAATATTTTTACCATAATGATGAAGAGATAAGGGGAAAGAGGGTCCCCTTGTCTTAATCCTCTCGAGGATGAGAAGTAACCTTTGGGGAATCCATTGATCAAAATGGATAATTTGGGCATGGATATGTAGTTTAGAATATTTTTTATTATTTATTTATCCAATCTCTTGAGGATTTTCATTAGAAACCTCTAAGCTAATTGATCATAGGCTTTATTTATGTCAAGTTTAACAAACATGCATTGTTTTGAAGGTCTTGAAATGGAGTGGATGGCTTCATAAATTTTTATAATTCCATTAGTTATTTATCTTTCATAGAGAAAGGCTCCCTAATTTTGCCTGATCACTTTATCCCAAAGGGATTGATTCTTTTTTACTAGTATGATTGAATAAATCTTATATATGGTATTACATAAGCTGATGGGTCGATAGTCTTAAAGATTGTTTGCCTTTGGTTCGTATAGAATAAGAACAAAAAAGATATTGTTCATCTATCTTAATAAGGCAATAGAATTTAAAAATTCCCTCTCAGCTACTTCAACTTCAATATGGATAATGTCTCAAAATATTTGAAAGAAGAAAGGGGGAAACTATTGGGGCTTGGGGCCTTAAACCCCTCTATCGTAAAGACTGTTCCTTTCACCTCATCTATTGTTGGAATTTTAAGTAAGGTATCATTATCTAAAGTAGTGATGACCTCATTAAAGTTACTCAAGGTTCTATCTTAAAGTTTTTCATCAAAGGTACCATCTTGCATTAGTATCTTTTTGAGGAATTGAATAGTGTAATAATTAATCTCATCTTCTTCCTTACTAAGGTTGTCATTCTCCATTTTGAGTTGATTAATTATGTTCACATTCCTATGTCTAGATGTAGAATCATGGAAGAATTTGGTGTTCTTATATCCTTCCTTTAACCAGGTACATTGATATTTTTGATGCTAATATGCCTCTTCCTTTACCTCCAGGTTATGGAATTGACTCATAATTTCTTTTTCTTTGAAGTATATCAAATCATTATTCCCATGCAAATCCATAGGTTCTTCAATCATATTCAGTTCCTCCTCTAAATCTTTTTTTTGTATAAAAATGTTACCAAAGGCTTCTTTATTCCATAGTTTAAGGGTTTTCTTCAAAATTTTTAGTTTTTTGACCAAGAAATACATATCTGAGCCCAAGAAAGGTTCTTCCCACCATTATTTTATTGATTTGGTAAAGTTTGTATGGTATAACCACATGCTTTCAAATCTAAAAGGAATATTCTTTGGTTTGAATATTATTTTCCCTATAAACACCAGAGTGTTGTGATCAAAGCCAATTCTAGGTAGGAAGGAGAGAGAATAAGAAAATTGGATATCCCAAGTGAGAGAGATTAGAACTTGATTGAGGTGGACCTAGATCATATTATCTCCCATACTTATATTATACTATGTGTATGGGACACCTCTGAGTTCCACATAAATAAGACCCAATCCTATAAGGAAGTCATCGAGGTCTAACAACATTTCCATGAGATCAAGTTGTCCCCCCTTTTTTCCTTGGGGGCGAGTGGGGTATTAAAATATCTAGACACAATTTGATTATAGCTTTCATAATTTTTTAGAATTCAAAGAGGTCCTCCCATAATTTTCTTATTGAAATTTTAGAGTTTGGGGCATAAATATTAGATAAAATCCATTCATATTTGCTAAAAATATCTTTGAAAAGAATAGAGACCTGGTCAATGGTTTTGAAAATCAGATCCCCTTCTAAAACTTATAGGTTCCAAAATATTGCTAGGATCCCTAAGGCTCCTGAAAATGGAAGCTGTAAAATTGGCCTTTCTCCATATTTTATTAAAGCATAATCTTAGAGCTTCTTCAAACATTTTAGTTTCTTGGACAAGCATAATGGTAGGATTATTTATTTTTCTTAAATTATTAAGGTTATTTTGCTTTATAGGGTTTTTAACCCCCTAAAATTTTATGTAAGGACATTCATTTCTAATCTCTAGTGTTTTTAAGGGCTTGTTAAGAACCCTTTGCAATTTCTTTTGTTATTTTGATATTTTGAGTTACCATTTTGTGAGATCTACCAATTTATTTTGGGTGAATCTAACATTAGTTTTCTTTCTCCCCTTTTTTTTCTTAGATTGGGTTGTAAAGCCATCATATTTATTAACCTCCATAATTGGTGATTTCCCAGTTTAACATTATCCCTTGTCCTTAGGTAACACCATGCTACTATTAGGAGATTCTATCAATTCTTCCTCTCTAAAAGGGCAATATTATTTACTATCTAAAATAAAAAATAAAGGGATATTACATGATAATGCTTATATTTCCTATAAAAAAGTGCCATGGTTTAGATTTTGGTCAAATTCCTTTAGAAAAACCTCCTTAGGTGAAAGAGGTTGAAAGTGAATAGGAGAGGGATCCAAAACTTGCACTGGTTCAATGAAGATTGGTTTCCTATTTATGTCCTTCATAATCTCAACCAAAGGGGAAGGGGGGAATGAATCTACTTGAGGCTTAGCTAGGTAGGATTTGAAAGGAGGGCCTCCACCAAGGAATTGTCACAACCCAATAAGGAAGTAACCATGCAAAGGGAAGGGTTCCCCTTCAAAAACTGAATAAGACGTATTTATAATTAAGTTTAGACTTGAATTTCATTATTAATTCCTAATTTTTAATGAAATTATAAATTAATTTAAAATCTAAAATCATTTTTTATTTTATAATAATAACAATAAATTAGAAATTAAAAATAAGATTATGTAGTTTTGTGCATTGTTATGCTTGTGGAAAAATGGAACTAGATAAGGGAAAAAACCATCTAATTTGTGTTGAAATTTTTGAAAAAACATAAAATGATTTTAAAAACCATTATAAACCTTTAATAAATAATTCATCTCATATTTTTTTATCCATTTTCACATATTTAAGGAGCAATTACACATTTCTAGAACTAGTAGAAGCTAGTGATGAAAAAATTGGGTATTCACAATTGGTAGTGACTTAAGTATGATAAAATATGGATGTAATTGAAATTATTTGGAATTTATTATGATATGATAAACTTATTATAATATTATGGATTCAATTTAAGGTTGTATATGATTGATTAATACAAAAACTAGTCACAGAGTATAGCTAAAATGATTGCTCTTTGTAGAAAGCAACACATCATATGGAGATATAATGAATATAGTGTTTAACTAAGTTTAACACATGGATTTATTTTATCATATAAAAATTTAACATTATATTTATCATACTTTCTTAATGGAATTTAGACTACCTAAGTTATAACTTGCATAGTATGCTTAAACTAGTTCTTTATATAACCTTAATAATGGTGTGTAAGTCTACACTAGCTAGATGGAAGCCAATCAATAAGTGGAATAAAATTAAGTATGAAGGGATGAATTAATTAATTATTTTACCAATTTATTTGATACTGATTCAAATTATATATGTACAATGTGTAAATATTATGTACTAGTAGTGCACCTACACTCATGATAAGTGGGTTTGTTTTGAGATAAATAAGTATAAGACAAATCCCTACATAGAGTACAAGTAGTTAGTATATGATTAAATTATTAAATAAAGGTAAGGAATGATCTCATAGTCATTAATATAAATATTTATGTATCCTTAAATGTTTAACTATGTGTAAATTATGGATCCCACTTGTAGCCTATATGAATCAAACATATAGATAACATGGCTTAATATATATTGATGTTCAATAATCTCTTGGGTTAGGTATGGTTTTTAATAGATCAAAGTGAATAACATATGATTTATAATAAGGGAATTGGATTAACTCTTATGCAATATGAAAAAATATGAGTACTTTCCATAAGGAATAATTTTTCATACACTTAGGTAATAACAAGTTCAAAACTCACTTGTTAGATGTATGAATCAGATGCATGTTATAGATATCATGGTTTGATGATATTTGGTTAATGATAATTTATTGGGATAGGGATAACTTGATAATATCAAGAAAGGAAAACTATAGTATAACATAGTGTGAATCTAAGAAAAGGGGATCTTATAATATAAAACCTAGAGATGTAGCTTTAGTGTTTTACTAGGTTGCTTTTTACCTTATTGTGTATGAAGGATGAAATTTAACATTATGTAATTTTGTATGGAATGTTTAAATCACTTAAAAGACATATTGTATTGATTTAACTATTATATTTGGGTGTGAATAGACTATTTATGAGTAATAGTGTGTGATATATGTATAACTGGGTATTTGCATTATGATCAATTATTTATTGAAATGCAATCCAATAGCTTGTTAGTTTCTTTATGGACATTTGTTTTGTTGAAAACAAATCTGATAGCTTGTTAGTTACTTTATAATCTTTTATTTTTTATACATTCAAGCCTATAGATTGTTATATTATTTATGAGTATTTATTTTGTGGAAATTCAAGCCAATATCTTGTTAATTTCTTTATGATATTTTATTTTGTTGAAATGCAAGCCGGTAGCTTGTTAATTTATTTATGGTCATTTATCTATTGAGAGGCAAGTTATACACTTGTTTATGTTCTTATCTAGATGAGATAGAAATATTTTATGAAATAGGAAAAGCAAGTGAAAGAGTGTTGCTTATGTGGATTTAGACCCATATTTAAATTTAACTATATAAAATCCTTTGACCAAAGTAATGTTATAGTTGTATACATTTTCTATCCATTATACTTTATTTTTTAATATTTACTCAGGTGATGCATGTATTAGATATTACAATCTACTTTTTATTTTTATTTTAATACCATTGATTATTACATGTATTATTTGATTTTAAACATGTACATGTTCCCAAATTTTTTCTAAATCCTCACTCTTCATTCATCTACTCATTTGTGAAGGGTAGGGCCACTCCCTAGTTGGGAGGTGTGTGGGTGACCACCTAGTCTATGGTTTAAGGTAAAGCACTCAGATGATGTTCTCCCTCTTTATATATGGAAGTAATACCATAGCATTTTCATGTTATCATATATTAATCTCTAAGATGTGTTATGTCATACAGATCATGACATATTTAGTTGTATTTGTTATATCATTAGATGTTTTAATTTATTTATATTCTCACACTAATTGTATTTATCTTGTATTAAGGACAAGATTGGTCTTAGTGAATAATTTATTAAGATGAATTGTTCATAATACAATTTCAAATTATATTATTTATTATGTTCGATAGTTGGGAACTATTGGAACCATGTTTATGAAATGTTGAGAAGCTGTATATATATTTTCAGCATTTGGGTGAAGTAGGACCCAATCTAATGTTATGCTAAACTCTTATAGCATAATATTTATTAAACTCTGATAATAGGAAAAAACTTTAAGTATTTTAACTAAGAGGAGTTGGGCTCTAACATCTAATCACTATTTCATACTAGACACATATATCTAACTCAAATACCAGTGTCGAGACAACTATTTAGATCCAATGAAATCATTTGAGCCTATAGAGTGTGTAATTCTAAAATTTTATTATTATTATAGGATCTTGATATAGTCCACATCTATCTCATTTTAGCCCAAATCTACATACACATAGTAAACTAGCTATGTACTCTTGTTTTAAATTCATTATAATATCAATCAATAACTATACTTTATATTTTTAATATATCTCTATATTATAAGTTTTGAATATTTTTTATTTATGTTTACAAATTAATTATCCTAATTTATATATATTTATCACCCTTGTACTTATTCATTTCTATATTCTTAAACCTACATACCCTTGTACATCAAATTTAGGGTTAAACATTTCATGAACATGTCTATTTATGCAAAACATAGCTTATCCTAGGGTATTCAACATTTTGAGGCTTTTCATTACTATATTTTTACATATCTATTCTATGATTTGTATGTAACCTAGGTGTAGCCCTAGATTAGATGTTGTTTCTAATGAACACTTAAAACTTCCTCATTGTCCATTTAAGATGGCTCAAAACAATGAAGTAATAACTCTTATACCCAGTGAACATGCTACTAAGGAAACTAAGCCAAATAATGAAGAGGTTATCATAGAAAATGATTTTGATTATGAAAAAATGAATCTAATAAAAATAATCAAAATAAATAAGTATAAAATTTTGCTGTATTTCAAAACTGTATCTAACAAAACCCAAATAATCTTGATGAGATACTCAACACCATATTGGAAACTAAAAAAGTAGAAAGTGTAGATGAACAACTAGGTTCATCTATTGATCATGTTATTTGAGTTATGGGCTATCCCCACATACCAATAACCTTCCCCTTGAACACATCACTAATTTATACTTATAATAGGGGTACATGATATGTGTTTACACCATTCTTATATAAAATAAATACTACTATTTTTACATCCTCTACTGGCCCCTAAATTTTGACTAAGTGTTGTCCTATTTTGGTGCAGGACTGGTATGGCATGGAAGGACCATGGTGGGGGAGGACCATAGTGTGTAGCTGATAGGTGTAGAAGCACCATGGCACTTAAACTACTAAGAACAAAAGGATAATGGTGTAGAAGGACTAGTATGAGAGGATCCAGTTAGAGGAGAACAAGTAACAAGGAGCTCAAGAACATATGATTTAGAATGGAAGCATAGGACTAGGGGAGCGCATGGAAAAATAGAAGTAGTTTGAAGAATGGTTTAGACAAAACACTCTAACCTTATTGATATTAGGTTTTTAACTAGCCTGAAATGAGAGGAACACATAGAAACAAAGATATAGCATAAAGTGAGGATATAAGGGGCACAAAGGCTCATATCTTTAGGAAGAAAGAACTAATTATTAAGCACTATGACTCTTAGTATATTGAGAGATCATTGGCCACCTCTACATGTTATTAGTGATTTTAAACACTTGGTAAGGGAAAAAAAATTATAAATACCCCTATTTTAAAGCATTACCATGATGATAGATAGATAGACAAATTTTGTAGTGTTAGTGTGGAAAAATATTTACTCTTAATATATGACAACATGTTGTATCAATTTGTGTTACTATGAGTGATGGTAGGAACTATGTTTAAACTCTTTATGTGAAAGAAACCTGATCTTACTTTCTTTTATAAGCACTTAATGCTAAATAGAAGATGACTATAATCTGCATAATGATATTAATCAAACTTAGAACTCCTAGGATTAAAGTAGTGTGTTTGTGATTTTATATAATCTCATTTATTTGATATAAAGAGAAGAATATGAACAAGTCATCCAAATTATGCAATAAAATCTTTGAGAAATAGTCCTTTACCACATTCTCTAGGTGAGCATACAAGACTTAAATCTTGCATGAAAAGGCCAATGTGCTAACACATTAGGCTAGACTTTGTTGAGTGTGGAACCCTTTGGGACTATCACATGACCATGATGGTACATTTTGGGGGCTTAGGGAGCTCCAAGGATGTGGGGAGCACATTTTAAATTTACTCCTCATGTATGTGAATATTATTAAATGCATATTTAATAATTTTCATGTTGACTTCCATGCTTTTTAGAAGTGGGACAAGAACAAAGGAAACCATGGAAATTCAAAGGGTAGATCTAAATCTAGATCTAGATCCAAGATGATATACTAGCATTATGGGAAGAGTGGACACTCAAAGAAGGATTGTTGGTCACATCGAGACAAGAATGCCAATAAGGAGGAAAAAATGAGGTAAATGTGACATCAAGTAAATCATGTTAGGATGCCTTAATAATTTTTATGGATAGTTTTTTTGAGTCTTGGGTATTAGATTCAGGGGCATCTTTTCATGCCATCCCACATAGGCATTATTTTAATGATTATGTTCAAGAGAATTTAAGATATGTTTATCTTGGTGATGATAAATCATGTGAGATAGTAGGGAAAGGTTGTGTTCAGGGTAAAATGTAAAATGGGAACACATGGCTACTTAAGGATGTTAGACATGTGCCTATGTTGAGATAGAATTTGGTTTTAGTGGGACAATTGGGTAGTGAGGGTTGTTTGGTAATGTTTACTATAGAGTCTTGGAAATTTACCAAAGGTACTCTTGTGGTTTCAAGAGGTAAGAAAGTTGGTACTTTATATTTGACTAGTAGTGTTGATTCTTGTGATTTAGTTGCTATAGATATAAATATAACTATGTGGCACTATGGGATCAGTCATATGAGCCATAAGGGTATAGATATCTTAAAAAACAAGTTGCCTAGATTAAAAGATAGATCTAGACTTATGTGAGAATTGTGTGTATGGGAAATAGAAGTGGGTTAAGTTCCTAAAAGTTGGACCCACAAATAAAGAACACAAGTTAGAGTTGGTACATTTAGATATATGGGGACCAACTCAGGGATCTTTTATTGGTAGATCCAATAATTATGTCACTTTTATTGATGATTCAACTAGGAACGTTTGGGTTTATTGTATTAAAAAGAAATCTGATGTATTTGACAATTTTAAGAAGTGGAAAGCCTTGGTTGAGAATGAAATAGGTCTTAAGTTGAAATGTCTCAAATCAAATAATGGAGTTGAGTATTGTAGTAATGATTTATTTGATTATTGTTATAACAATGGAATACATAGGCAAAAGATGGTTCCAAGAACTCTAAAAGATAATGGGGTACTTGAAAGGATGAACAAAGTAATAATGGAATGTGCTAGGAGCATGAGGTTACATACAAGGTTGCCTTTATAGTTTTGGGTAGAAGTAGTTAGCATGATAGTTTATTTGATTAACAAAGGACCTTCTATGCCTTTGGATGGAGGCATTCCTAAATAAGCTTGGTCTAGAAATAATGTTGATTATTTTTTTCTTAGTGTCTTTGGATGTGAGGCTTTTGCTCTCATTAAGTAAGAGGATAGGACTGAGTTAGAGGCTAAATTAGAGAAATGCACATTTGTTGGATATGGTGGGGATGACTTTGGTTTCTATTTATGGAGCGTTAAAGACAAGAAAATATTTTGGTCTAGAGATGTAGTATTTAATGAAAAAGTCATGTATAAAGATCAGTTATAGGAATAAGAACAAGAACAAAAAGAGTACATAGTATTGGATGACATTGTGGATGGAAAAATATCTAATGAATTAGTTCAGGAACCTTATACACAAGGACCCTAAACTCCTATGGTAAGAAGGTCTTCAAGGGTAAGAAGAGCACATAAACATTTTTCTCCTTCTTTGAATTATTTATTACTCATTGACAATGGAGAACCAAAGTGTTATGAGGAGGTAATGAAGTGGGAGTTGTGAGTAGGTATATGAGTGATCCAGGTTATGAGCATTGGCAAGCAGTGAAATGGATTTTTCAATATTTGAGAGGAAGAATTGATGTTGCATTATGTTATGGTGAATAATATACCAATTTGCATGGTTATGTAGGCTCAGATATGGTATGGGATATTGATAGTAGGAGGAGTATGACATGATATATATTTACTGTTGGAGATACAATGGTTAGTTGGATTTCTAAGATATAGAAGGTTGTGGCTTTTTCAACTACAGAGGCAGAGTATGTTGTTATAATAGAGGTGAAAAAGGAGATGATTTGGTTAATGGATTTATTTTTAGAGTTGGGGCATGATCAAGAAGTTGGTAGACTACATAATGATAATTAGAGTGTTATTCATTTGGCAAAGAACTTTGCTTTCCATTTGAGGACAAAACACATTCAGTTATGTTATCACTTCATTAGGACAACTTTGGAGGAGAACTTGGTGAAGATGGTAAAGATTCATACTAGCCATAATCCTATGCATATGATGACCAAAGTGGTCACATTAGACAAGTTGAGACTATGTTTAGATTTGGTTGGTCTTAGTGATCATGGAGCAGTGATAGTTTTTGTTTAGGAGAAATAGTCTCCAAGTGGGAGATTGTTGAGTGTGGATCCCTTTAGGGTTATCACATGACCATGATGATACATTTTGGGGGCTTAAGAAGCTCCAAGGATGTGGGGAGCACATTTTGAGTTTACTCCTCATGTATGTGAATATTATTAAATGCATATTTAATAATTTTCATGTTGAATTCCATGCTTGTTGGAGGTGGGATTAATTTCCTTATTTTTAGGGAATTAATTGTTAATTAAATAATTTCCATATGAGTAGAATTATTAAATAATTTCTATGATGTATTATGGAAGTGGGATTGATTTCCATATGAAAAAATTATTAAATGTTTCATTTAATAATTTCTATGATATATTATGGAAGTGGGATTGACTTTCTCATTTCAATGAATAGGTTGTTATCACATTCACATTGGAAGTTGTGCCTTTTGGAGGAGTATGGTGTGTTTCCACTTGATGGGGCTTATGGATAAGCATGATTAGGTGAAATTGCATGGTTATTCATAGATAGAGCTTATATTGAAGAGGCTGACATGTTTTATCCTTGTGAGGTGGATTTACTCATCATTTTTTATATATACAGGGTGTGCTATGACATTTTAAGGTTGATGATTTTATTTACAGAGGTGGATTTTGAGAGATAGATTCAAAGTGTAGGGGTTTTTTAAAGTCCAGGTGTCTATTTATAGGTGTGGTATAGTAGCTTATGATATGCAATATTGTGTAGGTGTAGGTGAAAGTGCAACATTTATTTGTGCAACATTTTCTACAAGAGATTTTTTTATCTCTATGAGAGTTCTCTGTAATCTTGTTTTAGACTACTATTTTATTTGAGGACTTTCTTGGTGGATTAGCCCACATTAGGTGAACCACGGTATATCTGTGTCATGTGTGATTTTATCTTATCATCTCCATTTTGTGCTTTCTTAATAAATATGATTTAAGGAATTTTCTCTATGATGAATGTTAGTGCATAATTTAGATCTGATTTATGGTCATATTAAATCTAGTTTAAAGTTTTTTAATTCCTAACAAACTTCAACACCAGATTTGGAACTAACTAAAAGAGCTCAACATTTTGGTTCCATTATCGGGACCCAAAGCACTTAGAGCATAGTCTTTGGAAAATGTTTGATCATATTATGCTAGAGAGTATAAAAGAATGGGTTACCAGTGTTAAATATAATTTTTTTGTTCCATACCTTGGACTAGGAATGTCCACATGATAGTGGGTAGAGTAAAATCTCTATAGTGCATTTTATGAAACCTTATTTTTAGAGGTCCTGATTCTTTTATATACTTGGTTGATAACATATGCTCAAAGATAATCAAGGAATCTTGGAATTAGGAAATCTTGGATTCTAGAATGGCAAAGGGTTTTAACACAACTTGGAGTTCTTTGGATGTGAACAGTCAACTTTTGGTGGAAAAGAGTTATAAACAACTATATCCTAGAGTATGATATCACTACTTATTCATGTCCTAAAGAAGCCAAGTTCTAATTCCTTTGAGAACTACATGGAGGTTACATTAAGCTTTTTTATTTTAAAATAAAGAATCTATTTGTTGATCTAGGACTTAAGACTATATAAATGAAGAGCTAAATTATTTTGTGCATGAGCTACACATTTGGAAGGGGAGAATAGGTAGTAGAAGATTATGGGTTCAAAATGGTAACCATCTAGTGTGCATTGAAGAAATGAAAGTATGATGAAGCTCAAAAAAGGATAATAAGGATCATCAATGTAAAAAGAGATTGGGAAAACTCAAGGAAAACTGTTAGGATCCACAGGGAGGCAGAAACACATGAGGACCCCATCAATTTTGAGCCACATTCTATGCCACTTATATCATATGAAGGATAAACAAGCTGGATGATAAGAATCAAAGAACCAAGTTTAAACCAAATTGACTCCCTCATCATAGTCTTCACTCATTCTATTAAGTCAAATAAAGTACACATACGTAATTGGGACATAGATAGTGAGGAATTAGAGACTAAACTAGTAATGGATACTAGGGCTGAACTAAATGATGTAACTATAAGTTTATCACTTTATTTCCCTCTTTAAGATAATTTTATAGCACAACTTGGAATGCCTAGAGGACCTATCCCTAAAGGATAGAGTATAAGCCCAAACATGGTTAACCATCCAGTTACTGCACCCAATATCTTGAGCACTACTACTGGAGGCACTAGATGAGGATTAGGTGGTGGTACAAGAGGAAGTGGATTCCATACTCAAGGGAATAGATCTAGATATTCCTAGTAACCACCCATTCAAACACCTTAAACAACTATAGTCTACTATGAGATGACATTACACTTACCTGAATATCAAGGGGTGGAGAATGTAGTTGAGTATGTCCACAAATGTAAACTAATTTAGAGGGAATGAAGCATCACATATTTTGAATGTAAGGCTAAATAATTTTCAACTTTGATTTTATAGTGCATGCATAAGTGGTATTATAAGTTTGACCCTCAACAAGTGATGGCCAACCTTGATCATCTCAGAATAGCCTTCCTTCAAGAGTTTGACATTCTTGAATTTGAGTAGTAAAGTATAGCACCACTGAAGGACATAAAACAAGGACTTATAGAGAGAGTAAATGAGTATGATGAAAGGTTTAAGACCTTGATGTCTAAACTATCATTTGAAATTAACACTTCCCAACATGCTTTAGAAGTTGCTCTCTACACTGAAGTAATTAAAATCATTGACACTAGGATTAGTTCCTTTATGGATGCCTAGATTACTTCAATGGAATCATATATTGAAAATTTAACAACTAATAATATATATGAAACGTGTGGTGGTGTTTGGTGCATAGACTATGAATCTAAAGGACATACATAGAGTAATTACACATGCACGAACATATCTATGGTACTTAAAAAAACATGTGAAATATGTCAAGAGGACCATGATGTTCATTATTGTCATCTTATCTAGTGAGATACACAAACTAAATTATTTGACTATTTCAAAATATGTGATGCCTATACTCATGACACTAATGACTGCCGGTTGGTTGGTGATATTCATAAAGCTTGAGCACATAAAACATGATAAACCTCCATTGAAAATATTCAAGAAAATGGTGGTTATTGAGGATGAGGGAGAGGTCAAGGATGAGGATGTGGTTGTTTCCCACCAAGGACCTATTACAAATGTGGATCTTTAGACCACTATCAAAGAGATTGACTAGATTACCCGATGTGCACTTTATATAAAAAAGACCATTGGTTGGAAGAGTGTCCTAAATTATATGTGGATATAACCAAGGATGGAAATGAAGTGGGTATTAGTATTATTCAAATTGATAAAACACAATGTCACATGTGCCTAACTATCCCTATAGTTTAATAGGTAAACATTACCACTCATAGTGGAGGATAGACCTAGTCAATAACTAATCCTATTGAAAAAGTGCAACAAGAAGAACCACAAGCTATAAATTTTCTTGATGTTCAACAATAAAAGGATGAACTCTAAGACATGATTTTACTCATATGGGAACTTTAAGGAGAGATTCAGTTCCTTAAAGACAAGGATATAATGCAACATGCTACTATGCAAAGGGAAGCTGAACCTTGACCTATGATGTGGGATGACTTCTAGGAATTATGTAAGTATATGTTGGATGAGGATATTATCTCACAGCTCAACACTTGGATTAAGATTCAAGCCCAAATACCAAATTAGGTTCATCCACCTATCACTAAGAAAATTTAAGATCATTTTTAAAATCATGCTTGATGATAAGACATTCCTAGTTCCTCTACTCCCCTAGAAGATAGATAAATCTTGGTTAATGATACTATCAATAGATGGGTCATTTGAGACATACTAGTAGATACCAATGTAGAAGTCAATGTCCTCACCAAGGATGTTTGGTGCAAAATGTCTAGTCTAACATTATAGCCTTCACCTCATGTCTTATTCATGGAAAATAAGATTCACATGTACCCCATTGGAGTCCTTAAGAATGCAATGGTTGACATACTTGGAGTACCATTCAAAGTAGATTTTGAGGTTTTAAAGCTAGATGAAGTTTATGATTACCCAAATATATTGGGAAGACCTTGGTACTATGAGAATAATGTAGACCTAAGTTTTAAGAAGTGCTACATTAGTTTTGAAAACACTAATCAATGTGTTGTAATACCACTATACTAAGAATAAGGCCCCCTTATATAGATCTTAATCATGTTGATGAATATATAAACCATATCTATAATGTTACTATATAGAATGTTGAGCAATGATATCTCACTCCAGATGGAGTTCTTTAATGTTTAGATACTCAGTCCATCTTTGACACTATAAGCAATGCATGTAATTTTTGGACCCATGGTGACCATGACCTCATGATTGAGTGTGAAGTACCATCAACAACTAAGATAATGTGTCATTTTAGTTTAATAAATGACATAGGTTTGTTCATCTTATCACTGACTAAGTCATGAGTGGACCCATCATAGAGGCATCACTTGAGAGACTTGATGACACTCCAAGGTTCTATGAGTAGATAAAAGTGTGAGACTTCATCCAATGACTTAAAGCATTTTACCACACTGACAAAGATCATCTCTAATCTTTGGTTCATCTCTTAGATGACATAGCTCACAATGGTGGTAAACCCATTATGAATGACTCTTCTAGTAGGATTAGGTATGCTTAGCCTTACACCATCAGTTCCATCATGATAACAAAGTAAAGGGAGAAGTCATCTATAGCATGATACAAGCCCCTTAACACCACCTTGAAGCTTGTGAAATAATGAGTCCTACCTACCAAAATATATATGGGTACATGTATTTTATGCAACTCTATGCACTTGGAAATGAGCATGGTACATTCATGAAGAGCGACACATGGGTACTAGGTTTTGAAATCTAATAAAGGAAAAAATAAAGTCAGTATTGTCTTATTCTTTACCAAGGATGTATTTATGCCTCACCGTCCAAGACATGTGTGAGGAAATAGTAGGTAACCCATGTATCATGGAATAATTTATGAGGATTACCCATCAAGATCTTGAGGAACCCATACATTTATTCCATAAACCATCAATATACCAAGTACCTATACCCACACCAGTCCTCGATCTGAACTGACATGAAGAGATTCACCTGGGGAAATAAAAGCTTATCTTCCAAGTAGATGAAGGAGAATGATATATTATTTTTGACCCATTGTTTAATCATCTAGATATTCCTATAGAAGTTGGCACAAAAACTATTTAGGACACAAGTATCGATATTGACAACCCCTATCTTGGGCCTATTCATACTATTCAATGCAACATTAGCATGGAACAAGAGCCAAAAATGGCTATAGTAGGAAACTATTGGACCAACATAGAGTTTTCAAAAATCTTTTAATTACTAAAAGAATATCAATATGTATTACCTAGAAACTATAGTGAGATGAAAGGTGCTGACCCATCCTTGGGGAAGATGCACATCAAACTAGTTGATGGTACTTGACTAGTTAGAAAATGACCTTATAAGATGAATCATAATCTCTAGGTGCACATCAAAGATGAGATTGAAAATATACTACATGTTAGAGTGATCACACCTATTGATGAATCTTAGTTGGTCAGCCCCATAGTTATTAGTATAAAGAAGGATGGATGCATTTGTATTTATATAGACTATCAAGTGATTAATGCATCTTGTGTAATAGATCCCTTTCCAATGTCATTCATAGAAGAAATCCTTAAAGGAGTTTATGGATATGAGGTATATAATTTTACAGATGGATTTTGAGGGTACCATCAAGTCCATATAGCTAAATAAGACCAACCCAAGATAACATTCACCACTGAATGGGGATCATTTACATATACTATTATTCCCTTCAAGTTGAAAAATGCTCGTGTTGTTTTCTCATAGATAGCAGTTAAAGCTTGTAATATTTTCATCCACAAATTCATCCAAGTCTATTTGGATGATTTGATAGTATATGGTTTGGTCAAGGACCATTGTGCTAATCTTATACTCATGATTGAGCACTATCGGGTATTACAAATCTCCTTAAACTTAAATAAGTGCCTATTCTTGACACCTTTTAGTGTTCTAATAGGACATATTATTTGTAAATAAGGACTCTTAATAAACACAAAAAAGGTATCATTTATCCTTTAACTTATATCACCCAAGACTCAGTGTAAGGTCCATTCATTTCTAGGCCACATGGGGTATTATAGAAAGTTCATTCATGGTTATGCAAATATTATGTGCCCTTAGAAGAACTTATCAAATATAATGAACATTTCATTTAGACTTGATATTGTAAGGAGGCCTTTGAAACACTCAAAGAAAAATTGATCACAGCTCTAATTCTCCAATTCCTCAATTGGAAAAAGCCATTTCATATCCATGTTGATGCATCTAACGTGGCCATTGGTGCCATCCTTACACAACTAGGTGAAGGTCACCAAGATCACCTAATTTACTTTACCAGTAGGAAGCTAACACTAGCTGAAAGAAACTATACCACTATAGAGCATGAAGCTTTGTCTATGGTCTAAATTTTCTATAAGCTTAGTAAGTAATTTCTAGCCACTCCTTTCATTTTTTATACAGATCATGAGGCTTTGAATTACCTTGTCAACAAATCTGTACTACATGGATGGATCTATCATTGGATTTTATTATTTCAAAAATCCTAATTTTTAGTTATGGTGAAACTTGGAAAGGCCAAATTTTGACTTGACCACCTATCCTATATCAAGAATGGAGAACCACCACATTCCATAGAAAATGATCTTCCTGATGTATATCTCTTTTGTGTAACATAAGTGCTTGAAGGGATATAAGACATTACATAATTTTTGACCACTGGCTCTGCACCTGAATCTCTTACCTCATAGGAAAAAAAGCAACTTGCAGTTGATTCCACACCCTTCCAACTTATAACAAATGACCTTTATAGAATGGATCATGATGAAGTTTTTTTATGTTGTGTAATGTAACATGATTGCCCTAAGGTACTTTGCAAAGTCTATGAGGGTAATGCTAGTGGACACTATGTTGGAGAGGCTACCCCATAAAAGGTTCTACCAGTAGGACTATGGTGGTCAACCCTATTCCAAGATGATAAAGCATATGTTAGGCAATGTGACATTTGTCAGTACATAAGCAAACCTAACCAAAGAGGTGCTATGAATTTATGGCCCATCCATTTTCAAGAACCCTTTGAAAAGTGGGCTATTTATTTTTTTGGTCCCATCACTCCAATGGGATGACGAATAGGTTTTTGATATATTATTATAGTAACTGACTACTTTATGTACTGGGATAAAGCTATAACAATGAAGGATTTTACTACTAATACTGATGCCCAATTCATCTGAGAGAACATAATAACTTGGTTTGGATGTCCCCTAAGTTTCACTAGTGAATGTGGTACCCAAATTTTTAATGAAACAAGTCACATCTTATTAGTCGAGTTCATGATCATGCACCATAAAATAACACCATATCACCCACAAGCCAATAGAACTACTAAGGCTTTCAATAAGATCCTAGGTACCACTTTAACAAAAATATGCAATGTTGGTGACATTGATTGGGATGATAGGGTATCAATAGTACTATGGGCTTATTAAACTACCTACAAGTGCCTCAACAAAAGCATGCCATTCAACTTGGTGTATGGTAGAGAAGCAATCTTGCTAGTAGAGTTCTTGGTACCATCCCTTCATATCAAATTCATAGGATAACTGGATGAAGAGACATACTTGAAAGCATACTTAGACACTTTAATGTGATTAGATGAGACCTAGTTCCTTGCTCATTAGAGTTAGGATATAGAGAAACATAAGTAGAAGGCATGGCATGATTGCCATATAAAGAAAAAAATATTTTCTCTAGGAATGAAGTTCTTGTTGTATGACTCTAAGTTCATGTGCCACCTTGGAAAGCTTCACATCCATTGGGATGGAATGTTTATAATACATAACATTCAACGTACTAGAGCATGTCAGTTACAAGGGATGGATGGTCAGTTCTTCTTGTGGCACTATAATGGAAGTCAGATTCAACTATATTACACTTCAAAATAGATGAATTTTTGTAATTAATAAGGCTTATGCCATTTAGTTTAGGATTTAATACTTTCAATAAAAGCACTACCTTTGTTACATGGAACCCTTCCTTATTTAAATTTTGTTTCCAAGTTTTTGTTGTTTTCATGGAGGACCACAAAATGTTTTAGTTTGGGGTAAGAAGTCATGCATAAAAATTCAAATTATGAAAAGCATGCAAGTTACTTGGGCACATGAGTTATATGGTCATGCATGTGATAAGGGTAGGCAAGGTACTAATGACATGAGAGTCATTAAAGGTAATAAGGGGTAAGGTTTCAACCATAAGTTGGAAATTAAAAAAAAAAAAAACAACTATCTCCCACCAGCATGATACAACTATCACCCACTTCCAAGAAAAGTGTGACATAGGATGTGCCATCAATGTAATGAGGTTAGCTATCGTAAGAAGTATGCCAACAATGTGATGAGACAACACCGTTAAGACATTAATTACAAAAGGCAAGGGTCTAAATATGGTTTTCATTAAAAAACCTAAATTAAATACCATAAAATGATGGGTGATGGAGGGGCATTAATGAAGGTAAACCCATTTTGGAGCCTATAAATAGGCAAGTCAAATGCATTTCACACTTTAATTTGAATTACCAAAGCCGATATCAAGTGACTATTAGAGCTAAAGATTAAGCAACCACCAAAGCTAATCCAATAAAATCTTAAGTAAATAAAATATTTTTTATATCCTTATCAAACCATGTAGGTTATTACCCAGTTGAAAAGAGAGTTTCCATGTCTAGTTCATTGGGAAAAGTAGAAGTTTTTGAAGTTACAAGTTTTAGGTCCACCATTAAAAGGGTGCTTAGGTTCAAAAATCCAAAGTAGTAGTCTACAACTATGTATTATTTTGGATACATGGGATAACCATGAATTAAAATTTGAGCTCTTCAAAGGGTAATGCAGCCCAAGAGAAAGGCCAAAAGACTTGAAAGCTTTCCAACAATACCAGAATAAGAAGAGGTGAGTAGAGGGGACTGGGTTCCCATTAGGGAAGAGACTCCATAATAAAATCATAGTGCCTAGAAGAACAAGTACAAAACATAAAAGGAGAAGAGGAATAATAAGCAGAAAAAGAGAAGGAAAGAATGGTATAAAAAGGAAAGTAGTCACAAATGTCAACAACATAGAAGGCCCAAGCCTCCCCACCCTCATCTCTATTAATAGAAGAGATGCAATACCTAGATTTAGTATTATGCATAGAGAACTAAGTATCCAAGGTATTGAATTCTACTATTTTTTATTACAATCACTACCAACCTATGAATGAGGTCAAGCTCCATAATGATTACCAGGTTAAGACCACTAACATTAGGAACCAAGTGGTCTATGACCTAACCATCTTAAACTAGCTGGATGCTATAGGATTGTTCCAACTATTTAACTTGTTATAGTTTAATAAGCCCATGGAGGTGGTATATTTAATAATTTTGTGCACCCATTAGGACTATATCTAATTCATTTGGTGTAACATGAAGATCACTACTAAAAATATTAGCAAAGTCATGGGAGTACAATGTTTGATGTTAAGCCTAATTGATGACTTGGCTAACACTGAAGAGATACAAAAGATTTCCATAATGCTGATGTATTAGAAGTAGGGGCATGCCATAAACATCAATAACCTAAAATATACTTACCTCTAGGTTGTACCATATATCATCTAAACTAAGATTAGAGGGATTGATCATTGAAAAGAGGTGGACATGGTGCACCTCTATATTGCTCAATAAGTCTCACAAGGACTAAAGTAAAATTGGGCACTATACTTTGTCCACAAGGTAGTTAAAGACATAGTGAGGACCCATTAGAGACCTAAGTATAGGTTTATATGGGGGGTAATCCTCCTCTTAATGGTATTCAATGAGATTGGAGTGCCAAATTATAGTTCAGGAATGTCGAAGTGGGTATACCCTCCCACATACAAGTCCCCCACTGAGTGTTATAATGCATTCACATGACCCCAATAAATCACCCCCTCATATAAGATAAATAGGAGGTAATATTTTGATGGAGTGAAAGTGAAATTTAGGAATGAGTGGTGAATCTTAGAGAACTTACCCCCCTTGGTTACAAAACAAGCTAGTTTGCTATAAAACAACACTTTTCCCTCACATGGATCTGAATGAATCCATCCAAAGATATTTTATCATGGATTAAGATACCTTATGCCTTATTTACAAGGTACTTCATAGAATCCATAAATTATATATATGATACATAACCTATTATTTTTTAGGCTAAGAGGATAGACATAGAGATTCACACTCTTTGAAAACTATATGTGTATCTAGGCAAGAAAGCCTACATGGAGAGGATGGAGATAGACTTGATCGATATCTAAGTTAAGAAGACTTTAGTCATGGAGTAGATTCATAAGTTTTTTTACTTGATTTACCCCCATAAGAATCCATAGGGTGGAGACCCTAAGGAAAAACACCATCCAACACTGCCTTTGAAGAATAAAAATTAACTAGATGTATACACAAGTACAAGTGAGAAACATGCCCCATAGAAAAGACAAAAGACTATAGAGGTGTATCCCTACATACATACATTTTTACATCCATTCATACCACCTCCACCTCTAACTTGACCTTCACTTTAACCACCTCATCCTTCTCCATCTCCTCCCCACACTTCTCCATCCCCTTCACACTCTATGCTTCCACACTCTTCGATTCCCCAACATTCATCTCCTCATCCCACTCCCCATATTTCTCTACCACCTTCTCCACCTCCTCCTCCACCATCTCTACCTCCACCTTCTACACCTTCACCACCATATCCCCTATGTACTACTAATTCAATATCTACCCAAAAATATACCCCAAGGCAAGCACCCCAACAAGAAGTTCCTCAGGTGCAAGTCCATAGCTCGAGTTTAGATTCCAAGAAAAATCCTTCCTTGATGTAGGAAGAGAAGGATACCTCTAATGATTCCTTGCTTGATGATGAAATAGGGTATAAAAAAGAGGAGGATGGTGAAGAATATATCAACATGGCTACTGGTGTCCATGAGGAGGCTGAGCTTGAGTGTGACCTAAATAAGGGGAAGGGACTGATTGAGATAAAAGGGCAAGATGATGAAGGTATAGTGGGAAATATGTGTGAACATTACCAATTCAACATTGATGATAAAATGATTTATCTTTGGCCACACTTCTTTCCCAAGGAGGTGACTCTTGAAATAAGGAAGTGAGTGTCCTTATTACTCAATATCAATAATGAGGAGCATGAGTTTGAACTCCCATAGGACAACCTCTCTTTGGGCCCAAATGCTCTAGTGCTATTGAAACCATTATGGGTAGATCCATAAAATATCACCCCTCTTATAACAAGCACTAGATTTTTGAAATTGGGCATGGAGATTATGTGCTAGAATATTTTGTTAGATTTTGATGCATGTATGGTTAAGAGGAAACATGCCAAACTTGTAGACATGTATAATAAAGTACTTGTAAAGAAACAAACACTTGCTGAAGAAGTGGCCTCAATGAAAAAAAAGATCCAAGATGCCACAAAGGAAAAATTAAGGGTCTTAACCCTTTGTAAAACATTTTTGAAGGAATTCCCAATGCTATAAAATGGCATATCTCTTGATGGGGATGCTATAGGAAAGATATAAACCTTGGTGGAACTACTACTCAAGAAATTTAAGGAGTGATATATGCTAAGAGACAATGGATTAGAGTTAGCTAAAAAGTTCACCGTGGCCATTGACATTTACAAGTGTAATTTAGAAAGAGTTGGGGAAGTTATCCCCATTTTATATGGCATTTTTCATGGCTCACATTCCCTAATAAAATCTTGAAAAGGTAGTACTTGACTAATGTTGTACTCTTAATAAAAGATTGAGATAAGTGCACCAAAGTATTTAGAGATGTAGAGATAATGGAGGACACCATTAATAAACATCATCAATAGCTAAATGTAACTTTTTTATCCCTTTGAGGATAGGTTAACAAGGATATCTCTACACTCAAATATGTCTATAAGGATGACATCACAACCTTGGATGAATAGGTCAAGAAGACTAGTGAGACTTCAACCCAAATTGAGGATATAAAAGCATCAAAGGAGGCCATATAAGGAATAACTATGAAGGTTCTAAATAAGGAACTCAAATAGAAGGGGCCTAAATTTTTGGAGGATTCTAGTACAACTTAGTTCAAGATGGACTAAGAGCATAGTGTGGGGTGATGTTGGCCCCTAAATTTTGACTAAGTGTTGTCCCATTTTGGTGTAGGATTGGTATGCTGTTGAAGGACCATGGCATGCGAGAACCATAGCACATCGCTGATAGAGGTACATAAAAACTATGGCATGAAATCTACTGGGCACAAAATGATAATGATGTAGAAAGACTACCGTGAGAGGACCCAATTAGAGGAAAATAATTCATAGAGAACATGAGAACATAGGAATCATAATAGAAGTATAATATTAGGGGAGTATGTGGGAAGTAGGAAGCAGTTGGAAGAATGATTCAAATAAAATACTCAGACCTTATTGATAAGAATTTTTACACTAGCTCATAATGAGAGGAACACATGGTAATAAAGATATAACATAGAGTAAGGATATAGGGGGCACATAGGCCCATATATTTAGGAAGAACTGATTATTAATCACCATAAATCTTAATCTATTAATATTTTTTTGGCCACTTCTACATGTTATTAATGATTATAAACACTTGGTCAAGGCAGAATAAGTATAAATACCCTTGTTGTAAAGCATTGTAGTGATGATAGATGGACATATGAATTCTATAGTGTTACTATGGAAAAATCTTTAAGATTAATATATGACAACATGTTGTATCAATTTGTGTTACTATGAGTGATGGTAGGAACTATGTTTAAACTCTTTATGTGAAAGAAACCTGATCTTATTTTCTTTTCTAAGCACATAATGCTAAATAGAAGATGACTATAATCTGTGTAATGATATTAATCAAACCTAGAACTCCTAGGATTAAATTAGTGTGTTTGTGATTTTATATAATCTCATTTATTTGATATAAAGAGAATAATATGAAAAATTCATGCAAACTATGCAACAAAACCTTAAGGAACTGGTCCTTTGTTACATGTTTTGGGTGAGCACGCAAGACCCAAATCTTACGTGAAAGAGATAACATGCTAGGCTAAAATTTAGCACTAGAGCTTGAACTAATTGAAAGAGCCCAAAATCCTCTATGGGAAACATTAAAACTTCAATTGAGTTAGTGGTCTTATCGACTATATCAACTCAAACTATGGGTACACCTCCTTTGGTTATTTTTCAAAATTCACACCTTAGTGATCAAAATATGCAAGGTATTATCCAAACTATAAATTTTTTACATAATAATGTTATAAATATTAAACAAGGTTCTATGAAGTCACCTTATGCTATTGATTCATAAGAGGTTTTGCATATCGATCTTATACCTAAAATATTTTCACCCCTTATCGACTGGTTTTATTTCACCAAAGTTCACATTTAATGATGGCAAGGGTGATCCTGAACAACATATTTGATATTTATATTTGGCAGTCCTTAACTATTCCTCTAATGATAAAATTTTAACTAAGGATACTTAATAAAGATGATGTAAGGTGGTTCTATAACTTACTAATCCAATCATTAAAAACATTCAAACCTCTTGCCAATAAAATTTTGTCCCACTTCTCAATCAACATTACCAAAAAGGTTTTTTATGCCCAAATTACAAAAATCAAACAAGGAACCAATAAACCTATAAATGAATATGTCTTAAGGTTAGATAAAATGACCAATCCAGTGGCATAGAAAGAGATAAAAAACATCTTCAAGCAAATTTTTCTTTCCCCATTATGTGAGTCAATTGTTTTAAAAAAATATTAAATATTTTGATGAATTATGCCATATTTTTTGAGATTATGAAATAAAAATTATATCATTGAATAAAATTAAGTATGTATCAAACACATTGACTACATATAATCTCAAGTTTAAGATCAAACAAAGTTAGGAGGTGAAAACTATAAAAAACCTAAAAATAAAACAACTACTATGGTTAATCTAGTGTCAAAACAACCTAATCAGTTTGTCTTATCTAATGCACCAAGGAGATAATTTTTGCACTTACTTGAGTCTCTAGTTTTTTTACTTTTGAAGATTGTGGAATGCCACCTCATACCTATCCCTCATCCTATAGAGGTTGATATGAGTCAACCTCTACCCAAAGGTTGTGATGAAAATGCTTATTGTGAGTATCATGAAGTCCATGGGTATTATATGAACGTATGTTTTTACCTTGAAGCATAAGATCCAAGACCTCATTGACAACCAAAAAATTATATTTGATGATCATATATAGAAACTAGGGTCACAACCTGGTGATCACTAGAATTAGAAAAATTCAACGACCATTTGCAGGACCATTCTAAGAAGGAACAAGAAGTATAAAATATCATTGATATCGGTGATACTATAATAGATACATAAATCAAAAAACCCATTCACATAATGAATGCATATCCTAAAGATAAATTTTGGATACAAGAAGATAATTTAGCAAAAAGACTTAAAAAAATAACTACATGACAAAGAGAACTTACAAAAATAATATATCAAAAAGGCAAAGTTACTAGAAGATAGTCTAGAGAAAATGCAACAACAAATTCAAGACAAATAAAAATACTAAGTAAATTTATCTAAAATAAAGGTAAACATCAATATGTGCCAAAAAATTCTAATGATATAAATGTTGTTGCTAAGGATTCACACATAAAAGATAAATATGAAAAAGAAAGGTTACAAAAGGAACATGTTGGAAAACAAAGGTTACAAATGAAAAAATTGGAAAGAGACAAATTAATAAAAGAATAAATTGAGAACTTTTTTTTTACAAAACTAAAAATTGGAACATGAAATGTTACAAAAAATCCAACAAGATAAGTTACGAAAGGAGAAGCAAAAACAAGAGAAGTTAAAAAAACAAGTTTAAATAAAATAAGAAAGCATCCTTAAGAAAGTATTTCTAAAAAATGAGGTTCAAAACCAAGATAAGGTTACAAGTGATGTTTAAAAGGACTTAACTAAAAATAATTCATTTTAAATAGAGCCTTTGTTTCTAATCCCCCTCATATATGGAAATAATTATATAAATTTTTATATTTCATCCTTCCTCAAAGCTAATATATGTAGCTTGACACTTATTCAATATATTTGATATGATCATCAACCCTTGGGTAATATCACATGGCCCTAATGTTGTATTATATCCTTTCAGATACTAGTTAAACTTAAATAAAAAACATGTCCAGTCATTTTTCATGTTGACCCTTTAATGAATGAATGCAATGAAAAACTTGGAATAACATGGATGAAAATAATGGGAGAAACATTGGGTAAAGATCATGAGTATATCGCA
The DNA here is from genome assembly GCA_037957365.1 of Torreya grandis. NCBI lineage: Eukaryota > Viridiplantae > Streptophyta > Pinopsida > Cupressales > Taxaceae > Torreya > Torreya grandis. The sequence continues at coordinate 749,165 of JARHVA010006090.1, forward strand.
TTTGAGAATGAAGGTAAAATGATTAAAATTTCAATAAAAAGAAAACACTATAAATAAAGAATAGAAAAAGGAAAATATTTCCTCAAGTAATATTCAAGCAAAGGTATAATGTTCATGAAAAGTATCCCATTTTACACTTATTATAGATTTTTATGATGCCACATGGGTGATATCAGTAGGTAGTTTTATGCATTTAAAAATATTCTAAAAATTTAAAATCATTAAAATAATTAAAAAATCGAAAAATCTGATTATACATAGCTTCTAAACTATCACTTATTATTTCATTTATTTGCATGTATGATCATTTGATCCATTCTTCTATATCCTTGGCTTTCATTGACTTGATGGCTTTTTGGACCTTATTTTTTTTCTTCTAGATTTAGACAGTCTCAAAAAGTGTTTAATATTTTAAAATAGTGGCCTTCATCTACTTACATGAATATTTTTTTATAGAATTATATCATTTCACTTTTAGGACATAATCGACCAAAATAGGTCAAAAACATTGATTTTTGTTGTCCCTGTTGGTTGATCTTATCCTTTTCCCTAAATATACATTTTCAGCACATAGATCCTTTTTTTTGTCACTTTTTAGGTTACTTATTTAGTCTTAGTATTCAATTTCATGTCTTTCATTCAAAATATCACTTTTTCAATCTCTATTGTTCATACATCTGACATCTTTTGACAAGTGTAAATTTTATGAAATCAAAATTTGTAATCAGTTATTTGCATTCATTTTCAATTCTAATTCACATTCCATAAGGGAAAATTACTTATATTTGGCCATTTAAATCTTTTTTAGTGCATCTATTTCATCGATGATTGTTTTGAGTTGTCAAGATTTACCTCACTTATTTTATTTTTAATATTATGTTTCTATGTAGTAGTTTTTATTGTTGATGTATATATTGAAAAAATACAAAAAATACCATATATTATGAGAAAAGGAAAAAACATTTAAATATTATAAAAAATATAGAATAAGGACCTAAACATGATTATCACTCTAGTTTACATCTTTACATGTTATTTAACTCATGATTAGTAGATAAAATATTTCTTATATATCACACATGCATTTCATAGGTATCTATGAATTTTTATCAAAGACATACAAGCATTTTTACAAATTTTGGTTTCTAATCTACCCATTAGCCTTGCTAAGTTTGGGGCATCTTATTCACTACTGATAATATGTATGTGTTATTATTTTAAAACCCATGTACTATTGAGATTTCATATTATTTACAAGTGCCTTTTAACATTTATATCTTACATAGTTTACATGAAGATGAGTCAAGATTGGCCCCATATATATAGTGGAGTTTAAATATAAAGGGGATAACTAGATAGAGTAGGGTAGACCATCAGGGCCTATCTAATATAGTGGAGATATGGACCACTCCTCCTCGGCCTCCCTATATAGATATAGTTATTTTATAGGATATGATCATGACATATGCATATAATAGACTTATTTTATAATCTTATGTTTCTTTGATGTTGTTTACTTATACATAGTAGATTATAACTTGGCTTATCTATTGTGTTATCCCTTGGCCCTTGTGTGAAATTACTTGATTGAGGCACCTCTATAAGATCTTGTGTGTTGTATATGTGTAACCATAAATTGAGATGGGTCAATATAGTATAGGTCTAAGAACATATAAATTAATAAGCAAAAGGGTGATAATCAAATTTATAATAGGAAAATTAATTTATAAACTCAAAAAAATAATATTATGAATTTCAATGCTGAGATATGATAAAAATAGTAAGTACAACTATCAGTTGATATTTAAATAAATGGAAAATAAGAGTACTTAACTAGTTTAATATGCACATGTGAATCTAATGTGTAACAAGATGGAAATAGACTATATATGGATTCTGAATTAATCATCAAATTATATGAATTTAACCTCTATATACTCAGATACTTATGTTGACCTTGGATGGTTGTGTCGATGTTTTTATCTAACTTGATGTAAGTATCCAATATGAAATACCTATTTGATATAGATGTGACCACTTATAATATTATGGGTTATGTGTCACTTTTACTTTGGTGCATTCAGATTTGGATCATTGGTTCTCAATCTCATCAAACCATTAAAACCCTAGCTCTTCATCTTCATAATGACCTTGGAAAAATGAGTTAATGGGATCACAATGTCTAGCTAGCCAAAAATACTCCTCTATTAGTGGGTGATGCCAACATATCCACTACTCTGAAGAGGACTAATGTAATTATCCACTAATGTGTTAGAATGTGTGTGTACAAGGGTATAATATGGGGAAAGAAATTACAATATTAACCTAGCTTGTAACTTGAAAAATAGGACTCATGGGATTCTCCTTTAGTACTTCATCCATATAGATGGGCTATCCCTATGACTGATATTGAAATATGAAATAATAGTGAAGTTTTTTCTCACTTGAATGCTTTTGGTAAATTTCCATATGAGAGGTATGAAATTATTAGGTGGTGAATGAATAAGGATTGGTCATGCATATATACCAATCTTTTAATGAAATATCCCATGTTAAATCACTTAGGTAGACCCTAAGGACACGTTATAGTTTTTAAATTTGGTGAATTTAGGGCACTAGACATTTGCATTGGTACATGAAACTTTTGTTGACATAGGCATCTAAATAACACACAAGTGTTATGGAAGTTGGAAAATAAGAATAGATCCCAAACTTGTAGATACATAATATACAAAGGTTTACAACACTCTCAGCATGATAAAAGACATGGGTCATTAGAATAGTAGGAGTTGGACTAAGAGATAAGAAATTTGGCATAAAGAGATAGTGGATGCACACCTTTTGATAGTAGGAAGGTATAAAAATTGATGGGTACAACCATAATAGGTATTTTCTAACTATAAAATATTGAGGTGCTATATAATTTATATTTAGTGTCTACATACCACCCCTTTAATCTAGTAATGAAATTTCTAGTTTAAAGGAAAAGAGATGTGTACCTAGGTGTGTGTAACACACCTTAACTTTGTGTGAACCCAACTTGAGTGATTTATTGGTGACTGAACTACAACCAATATCATGTTACAATATATAATTAGTGTATATAATATAAAATCAAAATAATTTAAATGATTTCGATAAAAAGAATAAGGTTTAAGAGTATACCTATGTATCAATGCAACTGCCTTGCCTTTTAGAAACTTGATTTGAAAAAATGTATTATTATTATAAATCATTTAAACTAAGATTAGGATAATTTTGAATGTATAAGTGCATATATGTATGTATTTATGTATGTATATGTTAAAGGACAAACTTACCGACAACCTTGAATAAAATTTTTGTTGTCACCTAACAATTAAGATTAGCTCAACCGTGCAACCCAATCATATGTATAACCTAGTGAGCATGAGTTGATTCAATTCAACCCACATTATAAATATTTTGAGTTTAGATGATGTAATCAAGTCCAAACTATAAACTTGGATATATTAAGTGATTTAATCACCTCAACCATATCAAAAGTGAACTAACTAATATAGTAGTTTGGCTCAATAAGAGTCCAACCCAGTGAGATAATGTTTATAGAAGTATTTAAAATTTGAAACTGATTTGGAATTTACAATTGAAGATAATATTTTGCATTTCATATGCACCTCATATATGTATCATGATGAAACCTAGCTATAATAATGGTACCAATGTATAAAATTATGCCACAAATATGTATCTAAATCATATAACTATGTAATTTGGCCAATTTTCAGTTGTTTAAGTGTGGAGAACATGTTTCAAAAACATTCTTCCACTAAAATCTGAAACTAATAGTAGTATAAGTGTGGATAACATGTTTTCATAACATTTTCCCAATGCATATCTGAATCTATGAACTATGAAAAATGTAGAATCTATATCTCTATGAATGCCCCCACTAATACGCCATAATTTTGAGGTGATGGGAAGTAGAAAATGGTAGTTAACTTACCTTAAAAGGATAAAATAACTATATAATATGTCTTTGAACCATGTAACATATAAGAGAAACATGTCTAGGTAGATATATCATTAAATTATGCATAATGTGATCACATCAAGTCCTAAGATGCACAATATAGATCATGGAAATATCTAGATAGTAATAGTACAATCTCGAAAAGCAACTAAGAAAACATAAAATCACTCAAAAAAAAATCAAAAGGTAATGGTCAAAGGAGACCTCAAATAAGGGGCATGTTTAAATTCTGCACAATCAAAGGGACATGACTTAGTCAAATCACCACAAATCAAGGAATGACATATTCAAATGCCCATACAATAAATGATGACATATGAAAATGTCAAAGTAAGTAAAAAAATGCATATGGACCATAAACAATGGAGCATATTCAAATGATCAACAATCAAGACAAGACATTTAAGGAAGCGCATAAAGGAAAATCTTAAGAAACCAAAATAGATAAAATATACTAGCACCTGGATATATGTGTTAGCAAAAAATGTCAAGTACATGACATATCAAGTACATTATGAAATATATAAGCATGAATAAAATCATATCTAAGTATATAAGATAAATAATGATAATGGAAAGTGATCATATAATCATTTAACCTACATGTATATCAAGATGAGAGAATTAGATGCCCCCAATGTCTATATGGCATGAGTAGAAATAAGGTTTAACATCTATATAAGAATGGATCATGTATATATGTATGCCTGTATCTCACTCACATTATGTGTGAAACACATGTATATATAAATTAATGATATGCCATCTACCAACATGGAACCAATAACATATATGCCAAGAAGCTAATTGAACATGTAAAAGATAAAGATATCACAACATGTTCTTGGTGAGAAACACTTACCTTTTTAGGTGGGTCTAGCACATGTGGGCACTACCTTTTAGTTATACCATACATGGGAGTCTTTTATATGTTATTAGGATGACTTTGGATACATTTGGTTAATGATTAAACATATACATACATGACACTTTTTTCAATTTTCATAAGTCTAAGGTTATCTTAAAAGTCATTATAGATTTCACAATTCTAAAATTCAAAGCTTGAACATTGATTTTGATCTATCTTAAAACTTGGGTTTTCATAATTGACTTTATGATTTGTTTTGGACTAACAAAACTAATATGTCTTGTCCTAGTGTTATTATGTTTTCCATATATTCATAGGACTATTAGAAAAGACTTAAAAATAATTCACTATCGAGCCTTACTTTATTTATCTAAGATTAAAATAGGTAACATTACAATGTTATCAAAGTAAAGCCTTTTAGTTTTAAGTAAATTTCTAAGTGTTTAAAGTCTCTGAGCTCTAAGAACACACCACATGATGCAATTAAATTACCTAGAACCAAAGAAGCTTTAAAATAGAGTTAATCATGTAATGGTCCTAAGATTATATAGTCCAAAAAATGTGATAGTTGGCATAATTTCATTGGCCTAGAGATTTAACTAATTAATATTATGTTAATGGCTTACTGGTTCAAAGGTTATGAAATATGAGAGCTTGATAAGTGACAACATTTTGCTAACCTAGAGCCCAAATAAAGAACATAAGTCACATGAATAAGTGTATCACTCAGATCCATCCATGTGCCATCATCTCACTAATCTAGAGGTGAAATCAATAGAGTTACTCATAGAATATCCTAGGAAATCAGATCACTAAGAGCCATCCACATGTCATCATCCTACTAACCCAAAGGTGATGCCAAAAGAGTTCCATGTAAAAATTATCCTAGGCAAGTATAGAAATAATAACCATCCATGTGCCATAATCTCAATAACCTAGAGGTGACATCAATATATTTACTCATATGTATTATCCCAAGAAAGTGAAGTAATGAGAATTGTCCACATGTCTTCATCCTACTAACCCACAACCAAAATAATAAAGTACAATATACCATATCTCAATTATGAGTGGAGTAGAGATACTCAGACACATGTCCCTCAACCATATAATAAAATAATAAATACATGAATACCAAGCTTGAAAACTTGAAAGAGATACATCTATCACATTATGTTGACTAAGCACCTAGGAGTAGGTAAAATAAGCCACATGGCAACAAAATATATGGAAAACTAGTGTTATGAAATTCAAATATAAATAATAGACATGGAATGGAATGAAATCTGAAGATTTTAATGAATTTGTGAATTAATGCATTTAATTCTTAGGGATAGAATATGTTCCACTTAAGATGCTCACTAATGTGACAACATTAGTGGTAACTTCTGACATATCTATAGTGACAATGTCTGTTCCATTGTAATTCAAGTTATAACATCAATTTCATCTAGTTAAATTTATACAACTACTACCCCATCATTTTATTCTTCTTGTGGTGCCACATCAACACCCCCTTATATATGAATGCATTTACATGGTTCACCTAACTTAGAATTGATATTTCATAATTTATTTAACATATATATTATATTTTAGTTGAAAAATTCTATTATGGGAAAATACTTTTGTATATGAATACTTTGCATGATGATTGACATACGATGTTATTTATAGAGATGTAAATTTAGACTTTGTTTGAGAGATGATACATCCCAATCCCAAGCTCATATATACTTGTATCCTCCCTATCCCAAAAAGAGGATAATTTTGGTAATTGAGGATCATAGGGAATTTTTAAGAAAGTTATCCAATTGGTTTTGTTGTGTAAATATTAATTCTTCTCAAAACCTATGGATTCTATGATAAGTTATATTATTTTGGCATCTTAATCTTCTAGTTGTGCATGATTTGTATGATAATTTATTCATATTGTGTTATTTTTAATTTGAATTCCTTTTGTGTATTAATCATAATCCCCCCTTATATATGTGTAAACACAATCTTACAAATGTGGCAATCTTTGATTGTATAGGCTTAAGTTTATTGTATTCTTGTTCCTTTGGACTCTAATTATGTTTGATTGTTGCTGTGATTACCATGGATTAAAACAAACATTGGTTTTTGATTACTTATCCAACATTTAGTTCAAATGTTAGGTTAGAAAGGTTTCATCTTGTTTGGTCCACAAGCCTTCTTTTCTGACATACTCTTCCCTCCTTTTTTTTGTTTATTTTTATGAGACATTATTATTTTAATATCACATCACAATAAATATAATTATTCTTGTATGTTAATTTTATCACTTGAGTGAATTTACCTAGATGATATTTATGTCACATGATATTATTACACTAATTGGTTAATCTAAAACTACATACCTACAACTGGTGTCTTGGAGTGATTAATTACCAATCTTAAAATGAGAGGGTGAAAACATGTTGTCTATGGTGTGCATAAAAACCACATCAATATAAAGAGAAGCATGGAATAAGTTAAATCACTATGGTATTGTTAGTCTTTAATTTTTGTAGAAGATTTTTCAATATAGTTATTTAAATTATGCTATTTATAATTTGAATGATTTTATATTTAATAATCATAATTTCCATTTGAATATGTGCAATTGCAATCCTACATTGGTAGCAACCTTTGATTATGAGAATTAGAGTTTAATGTATTTTATTTCCATTGAATTCTAACTATGTTTGTGTGTTGATATAAATCTATAAAAAACATTAGTTCCCATTCAATTTTTCTAACCCATAGTATATGATCCAGTCTATAAGGGTTTCATCTGTTTGGTTCACAAAACCTCTTTTCTTCCCTACACTTCCCTCTTTTTGTGTTTTTTAATGAGATATTATTATTTTAATATATAATTACTATAAATATATGTTATTTGGTGTTAATTTTATTACTTGAGTGAATTTACCTTGATGGTATTTAAGTAACATGTTATTCCACCACTTGATTAATCTAAAACTGCATACCTATAACTCGTGCCTTGGAGTGATTAATCATTGAACCTAAAATGAGAAGATGAAAACCTATTATTTATGGTGTACATAAAAATTGAACAATAGGGACTTGGTGATATTCAAAATAAGCATTTTAATTATATCCTTTGGGTATAGGTCTACTCATAGCAACTTCTATAATAGAAGGGAGATATATGAAGTGACACTCCACAATCCTTAGGAGTAATGAAGCTGGAGACTCATGTAAGAATGTAAATTTTATTCTTGGGGAATTGGATAAGACATTCCAATTAGGTTTTTATTACACCATATTAACCATGCTAGTTGTTTCCTTATTAGGTTCAGAAGGTTTTACCTTGTAACATTTTTTGATGATAAACTTGGTTTTAGATGTAGTTGATGTGTTTGCTACATACTTAAGCTTTTTCAATGAGATAAGTTTCATTTCATGATCATGAAAAATATGGAATAATTCATTAAAATATTTAAAGTTTTTTAAAGTAATGGAATCATGTAATGGGTCAAGAAAACTTTACTTGAATAATTTCTTGTAGCTCTTTACTTTCCATTGGATTGGTCATTTTATCTAACATTGTTTTATACCTCAAGACATATTCATTAATAGGTTCATTGGTTCCTTGTTTTATTTTTTAAATTTTGGCATATGAAACATTTTTTATGATATTTATAGAGAAATTTACCAAAAAATGATCTTCAATAGGTTTGAATGCATTTCTTGGTTAGATTGGTAAATTATGGAACCACCTTAGAACATAGTATTTTAATCTCCTTAGAAATAATTTGGTCAAAATTTTATCGTTGGAGGCATAATCAAGGCATGATACATATAAACATTGAATATGTTGTTCAAGACCATACTTTCCATCATAAAATGTGAACTTAGATGAAACAAAACTAGTTGGAAAAGGGTGATAACATATCTCTAGTGCAAGAGGGTTATGAAAAACCTCTTGTGAATAAATAACAAAAGGTGATTTTATATAATTTTGTTCAATATATATAACCTTAGTTTGTACAAGTTTTATAGTTTGGACAAGAGCGTGCACCACTTAGTATTTGAGGTTGGAAATTTGGGAAGTTACCAAAGGAAGTGTACCTATAGTTTGAGTGGATATGGACATCAAAATAGATAATTAGATTTAATTATTTATGTTTCCCATATAAGATGTAAGAAATGTGTAAACACATATCTCGTGCCCCCTTTAGAATCTTGAAGTGATTATGTCCCCAAGGGGAGGGTTGTTGGTATAGATTCAGTTATAGTCTCACCTAAGGATTCAACATCACTAGGTGAGGAGTACTTAGCTTTAACATGTTTACTAATTTCATCTCTTATAACATACACAAATGAATCTATTAAGTCCTTGTTGTTATTAAGATGAGTAACTAATGATTTTTTTATCTTTCATTTAAAAATTAAAAATTTAGATTAATCTTTTCCATTACTTATAAATGAATAATTTAGAATTTGATATATATTAAAAAAATAAAAAATAAGATAACCTAAGCCAAATTTAGGGGATTTTTTTGCAAAGACACAGAGGTCGGATTCACCAATTTTTTTTAACCTAATTTGATATGGGTCAATATAACATATGGTTAAGAATATATAAATGAATAAGCATGAGGGTGATAAATAGATCTATAAAAGGACAATTAATTTGTAAACTCATATAAATAATATTCTAAATTTTAATGTTGAAATATGATAATAATAATAAGTAAAACTATAAGTTGATATTATAATAAATGGGGAAAAAATTACTTAGCTATTTTACTATGTGCATGTGAATCTAATGTGTAATAACTAGATATAGGTTCTAGATTAGTCATCAAATTCTATAAATTTGACCTTTTTGGCCTAAGACACATATATCAACCATAACTACTTATGATGATAATTTTGTTTGACTTAGACATAGGTGTCTAGTATAAAATACCTATTAGATCTAGATGAAACCACCTAGAATATTATAGGTTTTATGTCACTTTCACTTTGGTGCATTCAGATTTGGATCATAATATGTTTCTCTTATCAAATCATCAAAACCCTATCTCTTCATCTTCATAGTGACCTTGGGAAATGGGTTAGTGGGATCATAGTGTCAAGCTTAACCCCAAATACCCCTATATCAGTGGGTGATTATTACATAACCACTACTCCAAAAAGGGCTTAGAATAATGTAGATCTCCCCTAATGTGTTGGCTTGTGTGTGCATAAGGGTGTAATTAGTGGAAAACAAGTACAATAATGACTTATCTTGTAACTTGTCAAAGAGGGCTCATGGACTACTCCTTTAGTAATTTAGACATGTAGATGGGTTTTCCCTATGACTGATATTGAAATAGAAAATAATAAGGAAGCTTTTAATCACTTGAATGATTTTGACAAGTTGCCTTGTGAGAGGTATGAAATTTATAGGTGGTGAATGAATGAGTATTGATCATGCATATATACCAAAAATTTAGGTAAATATCCATCTTAAATCACTTAGGAAGAATATAGGGACACATTAAAATTTTAAAATTTGATGAATTTAGGGAACTAGACATTTACGTTGGTATAAGACACTTGTATCAACAAAGGCATTTGACTAGGATGTAAGTGTCTAAGAATCTAGAAAATAGGCATAGGCCCCAAAATTTTAGAGATAAAATATAAATAGCTTTGCATCACTCAAATAATGATACAAGGTTTGGTTCATGAAAATATACTGGTTGAACTAAGACGCATAAAGAAATAGTGTATGACATCTTTTCAGTAGTAGCAAGGTCTAAGAAATGATAGGTACAACCATGATAAGTTTTTCCAAGTGTATAATACCAAGGTGATATATAATTTATATTTAGTGTCTACATTATATGACATTTGAATGTCATTTATTTGGCCCTTGGCCCTATGTGTGTGCTACATTTTAAAATGTCTTTGATTCTAGCCCTTAGCCTATCTATATATATTTATATCATTTATGCTTATTTTGTGTGTTCTTGTTGAGCTTGATGAGTTTTATAAGTGCCATGATGCATATCATGCACTCTTAACATACTAACATACTAATTCCATGAGTTTCAATGTTACATTATATAGGTATTTCCTCTTGAGTTATAAGTAAAATTTAAATCTTACTATGCTAACACATTTTTTACATAAGCTAAATTTTTTAATGATAACATATTTAATAATATTTTTTCAAAGTTCAATTTTATTTTGAGACAAGTGACTTTTTAGGATAAAATTCCATCACCTCAAAAGTGAGGTATTTCAATGGTATTCTCATGCATGAGATAATCCATTTTCAAGGAAAAAATTCAATTATTATCACAATAAAAGTTTTAAAGTTGTAAAATGTTTAAAAATTCATTATTGTAACATATTATGGGGGAATTTACATCTCATATGCACTCTTTTTTTAGTTTTAAAGAGTGATTTAACATAATTAAAAAGTTTCAAGGAGAATTTATAATGAGAATCACATACAATTTCAAATTCTAAAATTATAATGGGGTCATAAAAAAATTTATGCCACATTTTTTAGCTATAGACATGGTATTATCATGGGTGTAATCCATTCTATTGTGATCATAATTTAAAAAAAATCAAAATTTACTAGAATTTACAAAAATGTTGAAATTGAATCTAAACTCCATTTTCAGTGGTTGATCTAGTTTAGTTTCAAAATTCATGACTTGGGGTTAACTGAGAACTCTAGAATTATGTGTGTGAATCCATTCTTTATTCCAACATGTTTCACCTCTTTGGGTTACAAATTTTAATGAAATTAAATTAAGGTTCAATGTCCTTCAATGGGTGTTATTTTCATTTCAAAAGATAAAATTTAAGTTGGGTTTGAATACCCCCAATTTTATCCAATGGTTTAGATAAGGAAACATACTCTCCAAGTTCTTCATGGGAGGCACTAATTCTCTAATTCTTTAAAGAATCATCATCATAAGGAAAAGTCATAAAAATTAGCATTGATGTGTAGAGACTAAAATCCATGCACTATGGTTCTAGATGTTGCATCGACCCTTAGACCACCCCTTGCCCCCTTGGGACCACTTCACAACCTTTCAATCACCAAAACCAATAAAAATGACTAAATCTAAGCATTTTACCTTTGCCCTCTCAACCACCGATGGTTTGACCCCAACCATCGATGGTCACCCAACCACTAATAGTTACCTAATTACTAATGGTTAGCCTCAACCACTAATGGTTGACCTTTAATCACCTCAAGGGTTAACTAAAATGCAAACTCTACCTTTATTTTTTATTGATATTTATTTTAACCATCTATACAATCAATTCATGTTAGGTTAAAATTAGATAACTATTAGATACCTTGTTAAACTCTTTGTTACACGACTCCCTTTCCTCTATATTAAGAGAGGAAGAAAGAAGGTTGAGATCATCATCAATCCTCATCAATCATCATCAGGATCAATCAAGCAGGCTGTAAGAGATATTACTACTCCCAAGAAAAATTAGAAGAGCTTCTTAATGAACCAAAATGCCATTTCTCTATCAATACCTCTCCATAATCTATAATATCTTTCATCCAACTTTGACATTTCTCAAACTAGTAATATCTAAAAACTAAGTATCTATATTATTTTATAAAAAGTTTAGTAATTATCTCTATTTGTTTCATTTCTATTTATCTCATATCCATCTTACTTATCTATGTTAGAATTTTCCACCCGCAACCTATTCCAATCACCCAAACACCCAATCCCTAAACCAAATACTTCTTAGACCTTACTTTGTCCTCACAACAAATAACCAACCTCAAGTAACCTATAAGACCCTTCTGCAAATTACCCAAAATACTTTCTCTACCTGAATCCAAATTGTTAAAAACCTATAGTGACCACCAATGATCATCCTCAACTACCAAAGGTCACCTGTCAACCACCGATAGTCATCCTCAACCACCAAAAATAATCTATAGACTATCAATGATCATCATTAACCACCAATGATCACTTATCAACCACCGATACTCACCTATTAACCACCACCAATGGTCACCTATTGACTACTGATGGTCACCTGTCGACCACCAATGGTCACCTGTTGACCACTACCAATGATCATCTATCGACCACTACCAATAATTACCTATCAATTTCCACTAACGATCACTATGTAGATCATTTTAATCAAAACACAACTCTTTAAACACCTTCTAAACTCAACCAAAAACCCCGTTTATCATTCCCTGTCACTACATAAGATCATAAACATTACCCTGAACCATAGTTTGACCATTTAGCTTTTTATTTTAATGTTATTTTATTAAACAAGCTATTTCTTTTGAAAAGTATTTATTTAATATTGATTAATTACTTCCATTATGTTATGCAACCATTTCTTATCAACATTTCCTTAACATTAACTTGTCTAAAGGTGGATTGACAACCTCCAAAGAAGTTGTGTACTTCTTGGATCTAGCTTGCTAGGTAATCCACCCACCTACCTAACTAATCAACCATTTTATAGTGTCTTTCTTATCTATAGGTTGTCCTCCCAAGACAAATAAGAGTATCTATAACCATATAGATCATAGAGTTCAAACCAAAACTAGGTTCTACTAACCTCACCCTTCTTTCAAGCTTTACAACTTTCTTCTTAGAAATAAAGTAAAATTTTATTGAAACATTCTGGCACACCTGTTGGGACCTAGTTACATCTAGGTGATTCTTATTATTGTTTATTCTCATTTAAATGAAATCAAAATTTATTTTTGGCTTAAAATTAACCTTTCATACATTTTTTACCTACATAATTATCTCACATAACTTAATTAATCAAGTAAATCAACCATAGCCTCACTTCTTTGCACACATAGACCAAACCACTTACACCAAATCAAACATCATAACACTTGACATAAGGCCCAACTAAGGTTTCATCTCCTAACCATGACCTTCACCCATTGGCTATCCCACTTGGATGTCATTATCAAGGGGAAAAACCAAAAAGTAGCTCTCTAGTTGAGTATAATATCTAGAAATCAATATATCTTGGCTAAGCACCTAAAACCCTTATTAATGTGGTGTGTGAAGTGAAGGGGTAGAACCCAATATCAAGTCATGTATTGATTTCTAATATAGATCCCTTTGAGAGCCTAAAATACCTAAAACCAACCATAGATTTCTTATTTGGTACCTATTTCAAAACCAATTTGAGTCACACTTCTTAAAGCATTAAGGCATAAGCCACAAGAGAAACAAAAGGAACCTTAGGATTTAATGTGTTTTATTGTGTGTTTTATCTTCTTTGAATTTTTCTTGTCTTCTCTTTGTTTGAGTTGTGAGGAACCTAACCCCCTTGGAATTTTTTTCCCACCATCCTTCCTTCATCCATCTCATCTCCATTGCCTTGTCTAATGGGGATCCTTCCTATATTTTCTCCTAGAGATCCTAACTTTGTTAAACTCCTAGAAGATAACCCACTCATGTTAGGTCATTAATTTTCATCAAGAGCTGCTTGTACTCTCAACCTTACCTATAACCAATCCAACCTTACCTAAAAATAACCTAACCTTACCTATGATCAACCCAAACTCACCTACAATCAATCCAACCTCACTTATAATCAACCCAACCTCACCTATAACCAGCCCAACCTCACCTATAATCAACCCAACCTCATATAAAATAAACCCAACCTCATCTATTTCTAGCCTAACCTCACCTATAACCAACCCAACCTTACCTATGGACAACCCAACCTTGCCTATAACCAACCCAACCTTGCCTATAATCAATCCAACCTCATCTACAACCAACCAATAACTTCTCAGAAACCATTTGATCATCATCATAACCAACCAAAAACCTTTCAAACCTATTTGACCATTGTCATAACCCACCTAAACCTTAACTCTCTCAACCTTACCAATCTTTGGGCTACCTATCTCAACCATCATATCAACTACCTCAACCTTATCAAACTTTTGATTATCTACCCCAACCATCATATCAATTGTCTGAACCCCCTTTGTGGTAACCCTCTTTATCTCAAAACCAAGACTTAGTTTATCGTCTCAACGATCAACCAAACTTTTTAAACCAACCTACCTTACCAACCTTATCAAATCCAACCAACAACTATCAACTCACCTTATCAACCTTACCCAACCTCTCAAACTGACCTACCTTATCAACCTTACCTATATTATCAAACTTACCCAACCTCTCAAACTAACCTACCTTATCAACCTCCCCAAATCAAACCAATAACTACCAACTAAATATTTCAAACCCACCAAATTTATCAAACCTACCCAAGCTATCAAATTCATCAACCATGTCAAACTAACCAACTTCATCAAACCAACCAATTAGATCACAGACTCAAGAGCCATTGGTGTACCCTCTTCCTAGTTAGTACACCCTATTTGGGGAATAATATGTCTCAATCCTTGATAAACTCTTAGAGACTTCTATCATTAGACTTCCTTAAATCGAACCCATCAATCATTCTCTTCCAAAACCAATTTGGTTTATAGAGAATGAGTTTTGTGCTTATCATCACACAAATAGACATGTGGTATACAAATGTGGGTCTTTTAAGATCTTCATCGAAAACCTTATTAATCAAAAGGAGGTTACAAAGGATATTCTCTATTTTCCCCCTAACCTAGCCTTGAATGTCTTTAGATAATCCATCCTTGAACCTCTTCATACACTCATTGTTGTGGAAACCAATGATCAAAGCCTGTGACATAATGAGGTCCCTTAATTAGATTTGGTCCTTAAGGAACCTATAACTAAGAAAACCATAATCAAAACACCAAAAAATCCACTTATTGACCAAGTGAAACCTTCCCAACTTTCTTTTTCCATCATCACTAAGGAAGAATCAAACTTAACCAATCCACTTTTTGACTAAGTGGCACCTTCTCAACTTTCCTTTGAAACCATAATTAAGGAAACCAACCTACCTCTTTCACTTCCCATTTTAGTGGATCACCCTCTAACCTACTCACATCTTCCATTTCCTATTTTAGTGGAACAAACCTCAACCCAACCCAACCTACCTCTTTCACCTACCCTTTTAGTGGAGTCAACCCAAACTCAAAACATATTGCCTATAACTAAGCCAACCTTGCCTACACCCAACCCAACCTTAACTAAAACCAAACCCATCCAATTATTCCATAACATACTCATTTTCATCTACCTAATAACATTGTGTTTGATTTGATTCCCTTTGGAATATGGTAAATTTTTTGTCATCTTTCCTCATTAATCAAACTAAATAACCAAGCAAACCAAACCAATAAACTAAATCAACCATCCAATCTATCTCCCTTAACCAATCAAATTAACATCTACACCAAATAAGTCAGCCAAGATAAACCCAAATTTTGATCCAACTCCAACCAACTCATTTATTAACCTAAATTAAAAGCAACCCTTCAGTCAAGATTTTTAATCTCAACCACCTTTTTATCCAAGCTACCCATACCTCACCTAAACTCCCTCATTAGAACAACTAGACATTATTATATAACTAGTCTTTATTCAAAAATTATGTTACCAAAATTATTTCTAGACCCTAAACCCATTAAAATCCAATCCAATAGCATTTTTATTATCGTAATATCATAAAGAAAATCCCATCTGAACCATCACCTATAAATTAAACTCCAACTAACAACCCTTGAGAGGTTGATGAAGTCACCTTCATCCCTCCTAAACCCTCTTTACTAACTAACATATTCACCTAGATCCTTTTTACACCTCAACCATTCATGGAAAGAGCATATGGGGGAATTCTCCCTCCAACCGCTTTGACCAAGTAAAAACCCAAACATTAACTAATGACCAAACCAAACCTTAACCTTTTTTCTACCAACATTAACCAATGACCAAACCAACCTTTGGCACTTATGCCTCAACCTACACCTAGCCTAGCACAAAATCAACCTTAAACTTAAAAATAAATTTTGACCTTGACCAGCCTTTTATCAATAAACCAAACTAACCTAAACTGAAACCTAAACCATAACCAACTACCATCAAGCCTCAAAGCTAACTCAAGCCTAACTATCATCACCTAACCAACCTTGCCTTTTTACTTTGTCCATCCAACATCTTTTCCATTTTTAATCTAGTGTTAGAAAGTAATTGGGGGACATTTTCTCTCCTGATTGGCTCAAACTATTTATATGTAAGTGTGGATATGGGGCATATCAGATTCTAAGCCCCTCAATGATTTGCATTCATGTCTCATTCTTTTGTTAAACCAAGTTTTTAGTCATCTTGTGTCTAATTTAAGCTCATCCCTTATTTTCAACCACCTTCATCTCCTTAATTTAAGGACAATTGATTAAAATAAGATCATGTGATTATCTGTCACAACCTTAGCCTAATCCTAAGCATGGGCACCACAACTCTACCTATGGCATGATTTTCATGGACACTTTTTATCCCTTATAACATGAATCCCCATGGTCCTTGTCCCTTAAACCTCTTTTTCTTGCTATTAACCTTCTTGTCTTCTAGTTTTGCTTTCATAAAGGAAAGCCTTTTAACCTATATAGACTAGTCCATGTCTAAATTAGCATAAAATTGAAATTTGGGATACCAAATATCACCTAGGTCAAAAATCTCTAGTATTATAGATTTCCCCCTTGAGGATAGATACCAAAAATTACCAACAATTTCTTAAAAAGGTAGACTACTCCCTCAAAGGATAACATGAACATAGACCAATCAAAAGTTTAGACCACTCCCTTAAATGACGACTAAGTCAAACATTTTTCAAGAAAATAATCACTTGGAAGCTTCCCACCTTGATCATCTTCCTAAAACCCATCAAATAAAAGCATACAAAAAAATCCAAAGTCAAAAGTCAAAAACAAAAAAATCTCAAAGAAAACTTCCATCAACTTTCACACCCCATTCATAGACTTCCCGCATTGATCAGTCTACACAAAATTTAGAGTAAGGACTTATCTATATTAGTTTTTAGGCTACCTATGTAAGGGGAAATCCATCCACATAATAGGGTTACACTACCATCCATTCACCTATTTCATCCATCCCACCTTTTACCCTCTACAAATCAAGGGATTTTGAGTTTACTTGACACTATGTGATCAAGCTACTTCTTTTAACAAAAATAAACTAAC
Organism: Torreya grandis; assembly: GCA_037957365.1. Taxonomy (NCBI): domain Eukaryota; kingdom Viridiplantae; phylum Streptophyta; class Pinopsida; order Cupressales; family Taxaceae; genus Torreya; species Torreya grandis. The sequence continues at coordinate 767,195 of JARHVA010006090.1, forward strand.
ACTAATGCAATGCATGAAATGAGATTATATTCTTAAGCCCACCCATCTTCACATTTTGGTCTTTTCCAATTAAATCATTTTATCCCCCTACTTTCATGACCACTTACGAAAGCATATGTTTTCCCCTCTTGGATTCATTGAAACCCCAACTAAACTTATTCAAACAATAAAGCATAACCACAACCATACACCTTTCAGATAACACCTTATTCTCCTCCACTCAACCACCTAACCAACCAACCAACCAACCATGCACCTATTAGAGAACACCTTATTCTCCACCAAACAACCAACTAACCAAACTAATTAAACTTAACTTGGTCATTTTGGCCCACATTTCACACTTTTTATGTCCCAACCTTGCCTTGGTCATTTTGACCACATTTATTACCTTACCATATTTGACAAACTTATGCTACTTTTTTGTACCAACTATTTAGGTGCCTCAAAGCATGACCCTTTATGGTCCTAACACTTGTAACCATTTTTGTCTTCTCAGGATCACATCCTACCTTGGATACCTTCAAATACATCGACCTTACTTAGGAGAGTTAAGTTTATAGGATTAAACCATATCAATTATGCTTAATGCTATGGCTTGGTTACCTTGTCACTTATCCTTCTAGACCAACCTATTTTATAACCAACCTCAACTATGGCAACTTAGTCTATGTGCGATATATGATATCACACTTAGTCACATTTTGTGTACCCATTTGCACTAAAATTCCCAACCAACCTTGTCAACCAGCCTTGTCATCCAACCTTGTCACCCACCTACCTATTTATCAAACCTAAAACTAATAAACCAACAAACCAACCACCCAATCACCCTGACTTGGTCATTTTGGCCTAAGTTTTGTACTTTTTATGACAACCTTACCTTGGTCATTTTTACCATAATTACTAATTTTCCATATTTGCATAACTTGAACTTGTACTACTTTTACACACCAACCATTTGTGTCTTCTCGAGATCACATCCTACCTTATATACCTATGAATACATTGACCTTGCCTAAGAGACTTATGTTTATGAGTGAAATCATAATTTCCATGCCTAAATGTGATCATTTGGTCTACTTATCACTTATCCTTTTAGTACCACCTATTTAACCAACTATTTCAACTACAAAATCTTAATCTATGCACAATCTATGCTATCACACTTAGTCACATTTTGTGTGCATGTTCGTACCTCAATGCCTAATCCAATGAACATTATCACCCACTTACCCACTTATAAAACCTAAACGTGATTCCATTATACCTCATCAATTCTTTGTTTGAGGGGGAACACTTCCTCCCATAGTTGGGGCATCCAACCTTCAACTAACTTTCCATTTTTATTTTGTAGCTTGCTAATACAAATTACAAAACAAAAGGGGGAAAAATATAGACACTATAAATTTTCATACTATTGTTATAGATGTATCACCAACCATTAAACCATCCCTTTCCCCCCTTGGGACCACTTCATAACCTTTCAACTACCAAACATAATCAAAATTATTAAACTTGAGCATTTTAACTTTGCCCTCTCGATTGCCAATAGTTTAACTGCAACTATCGATAGTCACCTAACTATCGATGATTACCCAACCACTGATAGTTATCCTTGACAATTTTTAGTTGACCTTTAACCACCTAAAGGGTTAAATAAAACTCAAACTCTAGCTCATTTTTTTTATTAATAGTTGTTTTAGCCATCCACATAAACAATGCATGTTAGGTTAAAATTAGATAGTTTGTTAGAAACCTTATTGAACTCTTTATTTCACCACTCCCTTTCCTCTACATTAAGAGAGTAAGAGAGAAGGTTGAGATCATCATAAATCCTCATTAATCATCATTAGGATCAATCAAGTAGGATGTAAGAGATATTTATATTCTTAGGCAAAATTAGAAGAGCTTCCTAGTGAACTAGGATACCATTACTCTACAACATCACTTAAGAATCTATAAAAACTTTCATCCAAATTTGAAATTTCTCAAACCAAAAACATCTAAAAACTAAGTATCTATATTCCTTTATCAAAATTTTAGTAATTGGATCTATTTTTTTCATTTCTCTTTATCTCCCTTCCATCTCACTTTATTGTGTTAAAGTTTTCCACCCACAACGTATTCTAATCACCCAAACAACCAATACCTAAACCAAATAACTTTAATACCTTACCTTTATCCTCATGAGAAATAACCAACATCAAGTAACCTATAGGTCCCTTCTGTAACTTACCCATATTCCTTTGTCTACCTAAAGACAATCTATCAAAAACACATATCGACTACTGGTGATCATCCTTGATCACCAAAAGTCACCTATCGATCATTAATGGTTATCCTCAACTACTAAAGATCACTTATCGACTACTGATGGTCATCCTCAACCACCAATGATCACCTATCAACCATCAATGGTCACCTATTAACCACTACCAATGGTCACTTGTCAACTATCGATGATCACCCATCAACTATTAATAGTCACCTATTGATCATCGATAATGGTCACCTGTCAACCATCACCAATGGTCACCTATCAACCACCATCAATGGTCACTATGTAAATCATTTTAATCAAACAACAAGATTTAAACACATTCCAACCTCAACCAAAAACCCTATTTCTCAGTCCTTATCTCTACACAAGATGATAAACATCAACTTAAACCATACTTTGACCTTTTAACATTTGTTTTTAATGTTATTTTATCAAGCAATCTATTTATTGTGAAAATTATTTATTTAATATTGATTAAGTACTTCCATTATGTTATACAACCATTTCTTATCAGCATTTTCTTAACATTAACTTGTCTGAAGGTAGATTGACAACCTCCAAGGAAGTCGTGTACATCTTGAATATATCTTGATAGTAAAAACACCCACCTACCTAAATAATAAATCATTTTATAGTGTCCTTAACTATAGTCCATCATCTCAAGATAAAGAGGAGTATCTATAATTGTCTGGATCACAAAGTGTAAACAAATCTAGGTTCTACTAACCTTACCCTTCTTTCAAGTTTTACAACTTTCTTCTTATAAATAAATAAAAATTTATGTGGAACATGATGTCACATAAATAGGTGTATTCATTCCATACTCTCATTTTAATTTTTGAAATTGTATAAATACAATAAATTTTCTATTCAACAAAGTTTTTATAAAATTAAAAATTGTAAAAGTTCAAGTAAATTTTCAAATGTTCAAATTCAAGTTTTAAAAGGAATTAAATTACTAATTCTTGTGTTTTTTAGGGTTTTCCAAACAATATTATTTTCATAATTGAAGTATGTAGCTCAAATACAAAGTGTGTCTTACACACTAAGGTATAATTTTCCTTAATCTATTAATTTAATTTTTATACTAAAGTGTGTGGGGGGCGATATAGTAACCTAAATCTATTCATGAATTCTTTATCATGCCTATTTCACCCCCTTTTAGCCTTATTTAACTTGTGCATTTAATTCACATTATTTCACGAATTTGACCTATCTTAAGCTTAAGAGAGGACCTATTTTATCTTATAAAAATATTCCATTGAACACATAAATGTTATGATTGATAAAACCACCTCTATGTAGAGGAATGTCTCAATATAGACATAGATCCCATAATGTTTCCTTAGGAGACATGAATGGAAGATAAGGAAAATAATGACTGTTGACCCTATCCTTATCCAATGATTCTATCAATGTCCCATAATTGGTCATATTTTAAAATTAAACCTTCCTTAAGGTCATACTCCATATTTTTAGGCTTTCTATCACATATTCATATTGATGAGATTGCTATAAATACACATTCAAATCACTTATTACATAACTAATAATTTCAATTCACAAGGCTTATTAACACAAGTTAACATTGAGAAAAACTTCCATATTCTCTCTAAAGCAAGTTCAAAACACTTTAAGTAGTTCTTAGCCAAGTTTCAATCTAGATTTATGTAGATCTACTCCCATATTATCAAGTATTAAAGACAATTCTAGATGAACTCATATAGTCAAAAGAGTACAATTGCATTAAACACTTAGGTAGGATAACTACATATGGGTTTGATCCCTCTTTGGAATATTTTAATATGAGAAACGCTCAACATATTAGGGTATTGAGGTCTAACACTACTCTAACTGCTAACCTCTTTTTACTCTTTCATATACATTTATATCCTTGTGGTATAAAACTAGGGTTTTCATCTTCAATAAGGCACATATAGGTCTCCCATATAGTTTTAAATATGAAATCAATGAAAGAAGAACTAATTTTCACTATTGCACTCAACTGTTCCATAAGTTCTATTTTTAAAAAAAAAAGATCAACTAATAGGAAAAATTTTAGGAATCATTTTTGTCCTCTATTGGGTGTTCTTGTCTTTGAGGGCACTCAAGCTTAGCTTCTAAAAGGTTTTTGGGTTTTTTATAATCAATTTGTTCATGCATTATAATGTTTTGTTTAATCAGTTAACAAATGAAAAATATAAGCTCTCTTTTACATATCCTTGTTTATTTTTTTTTGATTTGTATATTTTAATTATTTATCTTAAATTTGTTATGAAAAACTATGTTTATGGTACTTTTCATTATTCTATTCCATTTATGTGAATTACGGTTAATTTCAATAATAATTTTAATTCACCATAAATTATTGATGATGCTCAAGGTGATGGTTTGGGTTGTTAAATAGTAATTTGGATCATGTCATAATTGTCATGAAGAGAAAATGATGGTGTGCCACAAAAAATATTTCTTCATTTTTAAAATAAATTACATCTTGTTCATTTATTGCATAAAAATATTATATTATGAAATGACCTACATTTTACATATTACCTAAATAAAATAATATTTAAATGTATTTCAATTAAATAACAAAATTAATTTATAAAATATACAACCAAATCATATACTATATAAAATCATTTATATTTTGAAAAATGTAACATATCAACCAATGCCAATTACATTTTCCCCTTAAAATTTTTAGATATCTCCCTTTAAATGAATAATAAATAAGAAGTTCTTCACTAGCACTTCTATTGAAAATTTCTTCTACCATGGAATAATGATTTAAAATTTGAATAATTTTGTAGTATTTTTCATTATAAATCTCTATGCATTGAAAATTTGGAGAAGCTAACTATTTATATCCATTTGTATTGTTAATAAAATTTAAAGTTTTACAAATTCATTAAGATGACCATATATGTATTCACGATCATGCATCCAATGGGTATTTTTTGCTTAGAAAAAAATATCGTCAATATTATTTACATTTTGACACATACCATATAAAATCATACTAAACTTGAACATGGTTAAGGAATCCTTGTATTTTAAGATGTATAGTTTCCCATAAAAAGGTAATATTGGATTCTTGATTAAACTAAACTAGTAGACCTAACATTGATGGTAAACAAAATCAAGAGGCTAAGACCTATATATTGGATACTTGATGGGCATATAATATATTTTCTCCCAAAATGTAAATACCTCATAAGGGGCTAGTGGTGGTTCATGCATTGGCCACACCCCATAATGTTGCCAATTAGGTAATATGAAAAAATATATATTTTAACAACTAGTGAGGAAGTTACACATAATATTTTTAATCTTGAGCTTATAATATTAGCCTTCCCCTTATATTTAATTATTTTATTAAGTATTTATTAAATAATACTTCATTGAGTAATTTTTTTGGACTTGTTCAATGTATTTCCCCTACCCATATCATCATATTTATAATAATTATCTTCATATTCCATTATATCATAATATACTAGTGAGGAATAAGAAGCTTATTTTTATGATATTTAACTAAATCACACAAAACAAATAAAATAAAATAGAATTAATTAATGGATAAAAATTAAACATATATCTTGTATTTTTGTCATTAATAAATTTATTTATAAATAATAAGAAAAAGAATTAAATAATCCATATTATTAAATCACTTAAACAATATAATATTTTATGTTAAAAACAAATTAATATTACTATTAGTAAAAAATGTGAAATTCATTAACAATTATTAACTAACTAATTAATACCAAAATTAATAAACTATTGAAAAAATAAAATATATATAGACTTACCGAATACTTCACCAAAAGTGACACCTCACTCCTTATGCCTTCTCTCTCCCTTATTTTTCTTCTTTTCCTCATTTTAAAAGTAAATTACAAGAGTGAAAATGAAAATAGTTTTAAATATTAAAAATATAAAAATAAAATCTATTTGATGGCCATGCATTCTATGATATACATAATAATATTTAGATGTCCTTATCGGATGTAGGGTAGGTAATTTTATCACTTTGTCTTGAATCATTTATCTTAAGATTTTATTTGGATCTTTAGTGTATACATATAAATTTTCTCACCTTAACTATTCCATTAATCCCTCTATTTATCATAATTAATTCTTTTTAAAATAAATAACTATTACTCTTATTAAATACATAAATACATTTCCCACTATATATTTCCTAAATTATGCTAACCTTCCTACACACCCCATACTATATTAATTCCTTGATCATCCCACTAACATCCCATTAAGCCATTAATCCCACCTCATTTAATGACCACTTGCCCCACTTGCCAATTTAAAATTCAAAATATTCTACCTACCCTCCCCTAGCCAACCTATCCATAGCTTTTCCTACACACCTAGATACTTAAACCCCCCTAAAAACCCTAAACTAATCATAATTCATCCCCAATCAAATATACAAGCCTCCAAAAAGGACATCAATCATACCATATAAAAAATCAATAAATAATCACATATTCATAATAATATCCAATGTAATAATTAATCCATAAAATCATTAAGTATATAATTAAACATGTAGTCTAATATTGCTGCAACAAGTATCACATAAAATCTAACTATGTAGCAACCATTAATCAGATTAACAATAATGATAATAATGTCTTAATTAGCATAAAAAATTATAAAAAGTTGGGATCATAACATGCTCCCCCTATTGAAAGGGAGCCATCCCAATAACTTATTCTATAATTCTCTAAAACTATAGGGTTCTTGTGAATTTAAAAATCATTTTTTATCCTCCCCACCACCCTATAAATAACAAATCATGGAGCTTGGTTGAATTAGTTAAAAATTTGGAATATTAACAAGCTCTCATATAGCCTTCATATTACATTCATCTTATCCTTACATCTAAGAAGCCATTGATCCCTCTTGCACCCATCTTGAAATCTTGAAGCCACCATTGTCCTAAAAATCTAACAAGCAATCCAATTATCCTTGGAGAATCCATTTAAAGATCTTGGAGGGAAGATTAAGAGAAGCAAGGTGATGGTAAAAATATTTAACTAAGTTTTGATTGCTTCGATATTATCTCCCATTGATTTTTTTTATATATTTTGGGTTAAGTTACTATATATAGTATATTGAATTCATTGCTCAAATTTTACAAGCATACATTAGTGACCACAGTGGGATCCCTCTTTTAGACTACTAACCCTTGTTTATGTAATATGTGTTAAATCTAACTTTCAAGATAGGTTAAGAAGAGATTGGGCTCTAAAACTTCAAAATGTTCACATTATAAGAGAGTTGTGGTTTTGCTCTACAGATATATATTTTGCATAAGTGATATTATAACTTACAATCATGGTTTTGACTAACTACATGGACTTAACCATCAACCATTACTTCCCTAGCAATTTGTTGACCCTCTTTAAAATCACTTATACCTAGTTTTGATTTTGCTTTTATATTGTAATTTTGCTTAACCTAGTCATGATTTTGAATTAGATTTTATATTAAGGTTAACATTATGAATTTTGATCTCTTTCTAGTTTTTATACTCCTAAGTTAATCTTGTCATATTACAGAGATAAATTTTTTTTTTTTATCATTTTAAAAATAACTAGACCATTATACTAATTAAAATCATTTATTATAATCCACAATATTGAATGATATCAATGATTTTCCTTCTATTAATCATAATTTTGATATAGATATAATCTCATTAACAAAAGTGTGAACTGGTTCTTTGATAAGGTCATTAATGTCTATCTAATTATGCTCTGGTTCTAGGGAAGGGCAAACTTTGCCCAAATAAGATCACTACCCTCAAAGTCAACCTTTTGGGCATCTTGTACAATATCACTTATATTTAATAGCTATTTTGATCCCAAATTATGATTTTTGACATCATAAAATATGGTTTTGATAGTAGTTAGATAGTAAGCATTATTTCCTTATAAATTTGGTTTTTTGATCTTTAGTTGTAAATATTTTGCTTTCTATAGATAATTTAGTCGTATTCAACATCATCTTATAAACATTATTAATAGTTTTTGTATGATTTATAAATATACTTTAAATTTTACTAGACACAAAATCGCTTCTCAATAGAAGTGATTTTTATTATTATAAGCGATTTTGAATCTACATAAGTGATTTTAACTATAGTTCACTAACAGGTTTTTTTTCATTCTTAATAATCCAGCTTTTATTAGTAATTTAGTATTCTATCTTGTAAACAATTTAAATTTTTATTCTCTATCATCTTAAGTATTTTTAGACTTTATATTATTTGTATATATCTTTTTAATTTTCCTAGACACAAAATCACTTCTTGAAAGTAGCGATCTTGACTGTTAAAAGTGATTTTGATGTCTGATCTATAATTTTGAATTAAGGAACCTTGATAATACCTTTACTTGATATCATCCAATGCACACTTAGTTTAATAAATATTTAATTTGTATTCTATTACAAAATTTATTATTCTACTCACCACTTACAAAATTACTTCTTGAATTTTGAAATTTTGACTATTAGTTATGATTTTGATTAACCATAAGTGATTTTGATTCATTAACTATAGTAACTTAAAATTAGACACTTTGTGTTAATTTTAGTCATCCCTAGTTTTCTCTAATTCTAATTCACCATTACTATTCCTCATCACTATTCATGGTTTACTATTCACATCTTTATTAAGTTAATTAATCCAAATTAATTAATTAATCCTTCATCATAAATTCGATGGATTTTAAATATTTATAATTTATATAAATACAAAAATCAAATTATCCTCACCTTATCATGTCATCTTACACTTCATTTCCCTTTCTAAATTTCAAATATTCCCTAGGCCCCACCTATCCTCCATCATTAGAATTTTATAATATTATCTTCCTCATCTTTCCAATTTAATAATCTACCTCATATTCCACTCAATACCACTTACCAATTTTATATTATATCTTCTTCCCAAATAAAACTTATATTCATTTATGAGTCCCACATGTTCTCTACTCTAATTTTTAATTCAAAATTTCCATTTTAAATTTTAAATTATCGTTTATTTTTAGGCCGTGATTCTCATGTCAATATGGATGGTTCATATTCATTTTAAAATTATTTAAATTAGAGGTTCTTCCTCCAATTTATCTAATCTTCTTCATGCAAAGAAACTTTGCTAAATTCTACAAGAATTTTCATAACTCTGTCATCCCAAGCCAAAACAAATAAAGGTAAACAAGGAGAGATGCTGCCCACAAGGAACTAGTATTACCAAAGATGCTAAATCACAATCTAAGCTCAACATCTACAAATCAATTTTCAAACATATCTTCAAGGGAGGTAAGATTATTGTTTTATCTTTCCAATTGAATTTCATGTTTAATTATCATAGCTCAACCTAGGAATTAGACTTGAAAAGTTATGTCTTTAATTTGTTTCTGATTTATTCACTAACAATTGACTAATCTCTCTTAGATTTTTGATCTACATAATTGCATGTCTGGTGGGACTCATTTGCACAACCCACACTTCATTTTAATTTTTTTTTTGATAATTTTATTTGCATAAAGTTCATAAACATGAAATGAATCGATATAACTTTAACTGTGTTTATTTTTTCTTTCTATTTTTTTTATGGTAGTGTAGTTTTATTTTAGCTAACACATGTAAAAATTTCATATCAATCTAATTTATATTTTAGAATATACTTATGTTTTAATCATTGTAAATTTTTATGGTAAAATCAACTATGAAAATGGTTATAACTTTTGATCAGTTTGTTATTTGTTTCTTAAATTTTATAGGTCATACAAATTTGTATTATGAATATTCTATCCAAATTTCATTAAAATTTGACTTATAGATTTTTAGATATCATCATTTTACTAACTATCATTTATTTATTTATGTTATTTGATTGTTATCCTAAATTTTTATGTTTTCATGTTTATTTGTTTTATGTACTTTTTAACTTGTTGAATTTTTGGTGTTTATTGTTTTTAATGTTCTTATTTTTGTAGGTTAAATTTTTCTAAAGACCACCTCCCCCTGAAAAAAAACTACTAATTGGTTTGATACAAGACCTTGGTCAAAGAAGTGGTGTTCAAAGTCAAAATGAATTATCTTAATCTCACAATAAAATTTGGGTATTTCAAAATAATTCACATTTTAATTTGGGTATAATTTTTTTTTTCATTTTCATGTTATTTTTTTTCTTTCAAGTTTTGTTTGTTGCTTGAATGTCTTGTGAGGCATTTTGCGTGTATGCTCTCTCCTTTTTGGGTGATTCAAAAACTAAAATGTCTTGTCATTTTATATTGAAGATTCATTAGTCAAAATGATACCTTACATGTTTTCATTTTAGGATTTTCAATTGAGATTTCATCACCTTATTTTAAGCTTCATAGGGCATAGTGACTGGGAATTGATACCCCAATGTACATACCAACCCTATACATCTGGTGGGCTATACAAATGAAAGATAATTATGATTAGGACCAAGCATGATTCCCTAGGGAGAAAATCATGAAGGTAAGGGGTAACCCTACATCAAGCTATCAAATAACATCTTTGAATATTTCAAATTTGACATTGCTGCTACTTAGAAGGCAAGGCTAACACGATTGTAATGAGGGTAAGATCCCTCCTATTGATTGCCCAATTTAGATTTATTATTCAATAAATTTTTGTGCTCATGTACCAATTATTATGGGTTATATATAGGGACCATCTAGATATCCCATTTAAAAAAAATTATATGCCTCTTTTTTTGTGGATACACATTAACATATGGGTGTAAAGGTAACATCCCTTGAAGTTCACCTTTATCATACAAACCTTAAGAGAGAAGGGGGGGGGGGATAAAAATCCTATCAATAATTATAATAATTTCTTTAATAAACTTTAAAATTTATAATCCTCTCTCAAGGTAAATATTTGAAAAGGTTCAATGGATGTGATGCAAACCTGTGTTAATTATTCAAGTGCCTTATAATGATTTTGTGTTGTTGCTTGATTGTTATATTAAAACCTTGTTTAAATTTGAGACCAAATAAAATAAACCAAGTCTAAATCGAAACCACTATTAAATCCATACAATGAAACATTACGTTGCTAAAATTTTGGGTCAAAAAAAAGTTACATGTTGAAACTTGGTCCAAATACCTTATTTTCATTGTCCTAACCACATCATCAGGCTATCAAAATTGAACCAAAGTCCTTGTCCTTTAAATTATAATTATGATTTCAAACCAAGTCAATTGTATATTTAAATATTAGATATAATCTTATTTTTTTTTCAAACTTGTGTCATTATGTTGTTCATTTTAGTATAAACCTAAGTGGAAGTCCAAATGTCAATTCTAGTTTTTATTTTAGTTCTGATTGCAAAATTTAGAGTTCCAAGTGGAAAAAAAATCCAAAGTCTAGTTAAAATTGTGCCAAGGTCACTTCCTTTTAGAAAATTAATATCTAAACCAAATTTGGATCTTAATTCAACATTTCAAGAATCTAAGTTTCCAAAGTGCCCAAACCTCTTGTTAAAATAAAGATAATAGACTTAACCATACCTAGATACACACATAGTGGGGATATTTATAACCCCTCATTTTATGAGGAAGTGGTTTACAACCCTTATAGATATGACCATTATGTATAAGATGAGGATAAACAACCATATCTTGCTAATGTGTCATCTAATATTGAGTTTGAGCCACATAATCTATTTATTCAAATTATGCCAACTATTATCGAGCAAGGAAAAAAATACCTTTGAAATGTACCAATATATGATGAGTAAGGAAAATAGTACCTCAAATATGGGACTTTTGATACTGAACAAAGATCCAATCCTATGTACCTTGCAAACATACCATCTAGTGATGACTATCTACAGGAACAATTCTCTAGACAACTATTCAAAAATAAAGATGAACACCTTGTTAGATTATTCTTATTATAGGTGAAAGTGGGTTTTTGAGGGACCCTACCCAGATAAAATTACCACCTCAGTGGATAGTAATATATACCAAAATATTAACAAATATAGGAAGAACATACAAGTTCACTAGATAGACACAACAAATACACAACACAAAAACAACTGATACACAACTTACATTACAAAATAAAGAAATTTAGCTATGGATTTTATTCCATTCCTATGTCATTCTTTGGAATTTATTCTCCAAACCACTTACCATTTTATCCTTTTTAGATGCAGTATCCACTCCTTTATGTTTTTTCCTGGGCCTAGGGTCATTCTCACTTGTGTTAGCATTATTAAAAAACATAGATAATCCTTCCATGCTTTGCATTGAATTATTCACTATTAATTTACTAAAGTTGAATAGAAGATTAAGTTTATGTTAAAGTTCTATATTGTCTTGCTCTAGCCTATTAATTGTATCAATCATAATCTCATTTTGAGAAGCCATTTCCACTTCCCTCTCTCGAGTGCAATATAGTCCATCTTTTTTATTGAAGTTATTTACCTCCTATTTCAATCTTGAATGGTCCTTCATAAACCAAAAAAAAAAGGAATTATGAAGGTTTAACTAATCCTATATAATTTCTTATTTATTTTTATTTTTAACAATATCCTTCAAAGATTTCAAATCAAATTCTATTTGAATGTGAGAATGAGGATCCCCTGTTTATACTTTGATGTGGTCATCCTTCCCTTTACTACATGTAGAATTTATATTTACACCTTCCCTATTTATAGATAAGTGAGTATTAATTTGTGTACTCTATTCCTCAACATTAAGCTGGTCTAACTCATTTTAAGTATTCTTTTTGATGCCATTATCCCTATCTATCTCTTCAAGATCAATTATTGTATCTAAATTATGTGACATCTATTCACTAAAATAACCCTCTTTCTTGTTTTCTACCCTACCATTATATTTATTATTCTTTGGTTTAGGTTTGAAAATAATTATTATCATCTATTTAGGAGGTAAAGAGGTTGAGACATTGACCTTGACATTTTTAATTTTAGAAATCAAATACTATGGAGTAGGGTTTTTAGCTTGGAAAATTTTATATATGAGGAAAATTACTGCATGATGTAGTAGATTTGATTTCTTACCCATTTGGACTTATTTGAATAATTTTTATAGAGAATTAAAGATATAAAATGAAATACTCATAGGAATATTATGCCTCATATAATTCAAGAAAGCAGGATGGTAACAATGCACCATTTTATATCTACCATCCAGAGTTACATACCTAATTATTTGCTCTGCCACATTATCAACTAGAACAAGAAGCCATAATAAATTTATCATTTTCCTTCTCAAAATTTTTAGTCAATTTGATGTATCTATTTTCTTCAGTTTGAAGCCTAGTAACCCTTGAAATCAACTCCTCTATGATTTCAATAGAGATATTCCTAATTTTGACCACTCTTTCTACCCAATTTTTTAAAAAATTATTGGGATATATAAGTGTTGTATCCACATATATGATCTATGAAATTTTTTAACCCCCTTGTATGCAAAAGTTTCCATACCTATGGATTATTTATTATGTGATCCACATTCATTGGTTCCACATAGTTCAAATCTCCTCCCATGGCCACATACTTATTCATTACCTTTCTAAAACCCACACTTTGAATACTTTAAAACTCAATGAATTAGGTCTTAGAAATAACCTTCACATGATTAAAAAATTGGTTGACCATGTAATGATGACCAAAAGAATACTATTTGTGGATATGATTATGAATGTCATAATAACTTAGTATAATAATAACACACATTTCAAAGCTTATTCTTACATGCCAATGCTTATCTAAGATCTAGACCCTACATAAATTAATTGATTTTGTGTTTTCTAATTATATCATTTATATGATTGGGATGAATCTCTATTTTATGCAAAACTTTGAATTCCTTTGTTTCTATCCCTCTATTAACAAATGAATCAAAAAGCATATTTCCCTCTCTATACATGTGTTAGAGGATGAATTTTTTAAACCCTTTGCTTATTTGACTAATTTCATCTATTATATGTGACATAGACCATGTAACCAAATTAATCTTATTGAGATAGTTAATCATATTGAGAGAATCTCCCTCAATAAAAATGAATTGGCAACCCAACTCAAGATCCACTTGTAATCCCCATAAGGCTGCTAAAGCTTTAGAGAAATGATTAGATTATAATTCCATATTTATTTCATAAGATGAAGTAAGATCCCCATGATGGTCCTGAATAACACCTCCACCTCTTGAAATCCTAGGGTTTCCTTTAGAAGACCCATTAAAATTGAGTTTTACCCAACCTAGTTGAGGAACCAACCATCTTATCAATTTTATCAAGGATATCTTGTGATCCACAAAAGGAATGTTATCAAAGTTAAACTTCCATTATTTATCAATAATTTCCTCAAATGACAAGAAAGGATGCCTTTTTCCTCATCTTATATTTTTGAAATTTTTAGATAAGAGGGAAAATATTTTGTTAGATAATCTAATGAATGAGATTTTCTTATCGTTGAAGATTCTATTATTACGTTCCTTCCAAATTCCCCATAGAAAATGAGGTAAAGCTAAATTCAAATTTTCTTTGAGTTCTTGGTTAAGAAAAGGACAATATAAAGCTTGCCAATCCTCCATTAGAGATTAAGGAAGGACCCAAGAAACTTTGAATCTTTGAAGTAGAGAACCCTAAATGTGGAAAGAAAATATATAGTCAAGGAAGATATGATCAATATATTCCCAAGCATTCTCACACAAAACAACCCTATTAACCACATGAAGACCTATTTTAATTAGATTATCTAATGTAATAATTATATTTTGGACACACAACTAGCTAAAGATGTTGATTTTTGGAATTAGAATTTTATTCCAAATATTACCCAAATGATTTCCCTTATCTATCATATTTTGAAGCTTTATATATCTAGAATTAACTTGATATATTCCATCTAATGAATCTATCCAAATTAATTCATCTTCCCTCAATAGATTTTTAATATAGTTACCCTTGAGAATAAAATTAAGATAAAAAATAATAATTTCTAAAGAAACATCAACATTATAAAGTGTTAAATGTTTCCACCTTTTTTTACCATTGCAAACTTGTATATAATCAACCACCATTTCCCCAAATATAAAAGATATTTAAGGAGAAACATGATGCCAAGGAACAAGAGTCCCCAGAGAATGGTTTAGATTCTAAAGATCCATCAAAAATATAATGTTATGACCATTATGTAGCTTCCACTTACAACCCTTGATTGAAGTATCCCAATTCTTGGAAAAGAAATTACAGATTGTGGAACCTTTGATAAAAATTGGTTCAAAAAGGAAGGATAAAGGAGAATTGTAACCAAGATATTTGGCATAGAAAATGCTTTCTCAAGGATAAGGTTATTTGATAATTTTCCAACAAAGTTTAGAAACTAACTCCTTGTTCATAGAGGAAATATTTCTAATACCTAGCCCTCCAAAGGATTTTGGAAGGCATATTTTATCCCAAGCCATCAGAGGGAATTTTTGAATGTACTCCACACCCATACATATAAACCTTTTTTGATTTTTGTCAAATTTTTCATGTATACTTTTGGGCATTTTAAATAGAGATATCATGTAGATAGGGAGGTTTTGTAAAACACTTTTGATGAGCAACACTTTACCCGATTGAGAAAGAATAGTCCCTTTTTATCCCAAAAGATTCCTTTGAAATCTTTTAATTATAGGGTACCAAATTTTAGATTTCATTTTCCCTTTAAAAAGAGGCATACCTTAATACACCGAGGGAATTTCCTTGATCTAAAAATTTAGAATATGAGAAATATTTCTTTGATGGGGAACTAACATATTGATAAAAAATAAATCAATTTTAGAGTAGTTTATCAATTGATTTGAGATAACTACATAACTATCTAGAATTAATTTAATTTATTTAGCCTCCCTTATCAAAGCCAAAGCCAAAATAATTATGCAATCAATAAATTATTGATGAAAATAGGAAGATCCCTTGAGACTAGTTTAAAACCCTTCAAACTACCCTATTCAACCACATTCATAAGGTTCATACTTAAATAATCTACCATTATATTATATAATAATGGAAACAAATGATCCCCTTGTCTAATTTTTCATTCACTCCCAAAACAACCTATTGGGAATCCATTAATAATAATAGAAAACATTGCTAATAAAATGTTGTTGTAAATCAAACTTTTAATATGCTTGTGAAAACCAAATTTATTTAGAATATAATCTAAGAAACCACAATTCACTCTATCATAAGCTATGGCCATGTCAGTTTTAAAAATCATACCTGCTTGTTTAATTTATGCCATGGAATGTACCATTTCATGAACACAAATTATACCATCCTAGATTTGTCTTCCTAAAACATATCCACATTAATTAGAAGAAATAATTTTATTTAAAAATGACTTAATCCTCAAAGCCAAAATTTTTGTAAAGATTTTATAGATAGAATTACACGTGCTGATTGGCCTAAAATCCTTGAATTATGAGGACCCTATCTTATTTAGAATAATAGTAATAAAAGTATTATTAAGTTCTCTAAGAAGTTTCCTGGAGGAAAAAAATTCATCCATTACTACCCATAAATCCTGCTTAATAATATCTTAGTATTTTTGATAAAAATCCATAAGAAAGCCATCTAGTATTGATGCTTTGACTTTGTTTATTGAGAACACAACTACCTCTATTTATTTTTTTGTTGCATATATTAATAAACTGACATTATCCTCATTAGTAATAAGATTTAGGACATGCTAAATAAAATTTGTGGTCAATTCTTTGATAGGCACTGAGTTGAGAGAAAAAATATCTTTAAATAAAATCACTGCTTTCTCTTTAATTATAACTGGATCAATATGAAGAGAGCCATCCTCATAAAAAAATTTATTAATTCTATTATGACTTCTATTCTTGAGTGTGGTTAAATTAAAAAAATGTATGATGATCTCCCTCATTTAACCAAGTATCCCTTTATTTTTATCTCTAGAATGATTCCTCTTGATTCAAAATAAAATGATAATCTGACTCTAGTTTATACTCCTGCTGAAGTAAATATTTTCTAAGGCCTTGGGAAATAATACAATCTTTAGGAAAAGTCATCTCAAATTTAATATAATATTTTTGGTAAAATAATTGCCAAAAACCTCATGATTCCAAATATAGATTTTACTTTTGACATTTTTAAAATTTTGATCAAACTTAAACATAGTTATACTAAAGGCTTGCACATTCCACCATTCATTTATTCTTGTCGATAGTTCTAGGTGAGAAAACTGAATATGCTCAAATCTAAAAGGAGTCTTCTGAGTTTTGAAACTGGTAAGAATATTAAGCAATAATGGATTATGATCTGATCTAATCCTATGGAGAAAAGATAAACAAAATTCATGAATGCTAAACCAATCAGGGGAAATAAGAGCCCTATCTAATCTTGTCTAAATAAGAGTTTTACCAATTCTTTTATTAGACCAAATGAAGGTATAACCTCTTCATTCAATATCAAAGAACACATTTATAGTAATGAACTTAGCCAAATCCTCCACACTATCAGATAAATATTAGACACTTCCTTTCTTATTTCCAACACAAACTAAGGTGTTTAAATCACCCACAAGCATCCATTTAAAATATTTACAAGTATTTTTGAAAGACACTAGTTCCAACCATAATCTTATCCTACCAATAATCATGTTAGGTTTATATATATTTGAATGAATCCAACATATATCTTGTGAAAGATAATTAAATAAAAACACTAAATGGTTTCTATTTTCAACAAGGATTTCACCTTTAACTCTTTTATCATCTTAGAAGGTAACATTACTTCCCAATACTCCCTCTGATCCTACACTAACAAACAAATCTTCCTTCCAAAGATGATGTTTTGATGCTTGTAAAACATTACTAGCCATTTTTGTTTCTTGAATAATAAGAATAGCTATTTTATTAGTAATCCTCATATTTCTAAAAACTCTATGTTTTCTAGAATGGTTCAAACCCCTAATATTACAAGATATAAACTTCATTGATCCTATTTATTCCATTACCTAATGGATTCTCTATTCAATTTTAGATGAAGGATAGATTGATAACCATTGACTATCTCATTCTTAATTTTACTCTTTCTTGTTTTAGGTGATGAGTATCTTCCTTTTGTATTATGTGGACATGTATTTACCTGATTCTTATACACCTATGAAATAATATCCTTTTCCTGTCTATCATAATCCAATTTAAAACTTGGTGATGTATAATTTGAAGATATACTATTAAAAAACTCATTTTTATCCATTTATTCATTCAAACTTGATTTATCCTAAGCTAAGTCGAAAAGAGATTCTTTTACTGGTGAAAAACTTGTCAGGGAAACATCTCCAACTTTGCTTTCCTCCAAAATTTCCAAACATTGAAAAAGATTACTAACCACTAGAGAAGCAAATTGAGAAGAAACATCTTTAGTATTTTGAAACTTTTTAATCTCCTTATCTGTATCATTGAGCCTATGTTACCTATATTTTATAATTTTACTTAATAAAGGAGTATTTTATCTTCCTTGAAACACTTATTTAAAATCTTCTTGTTCTACCTTATTATCCTCTGAAGATTTGACAATATCTCTTATAAATATTTCTATTGAAGCTAGCACATTACTTGATGTAGAAGCATTCTGGATCCCCATAGAAATTTGAATATTTTCTTTTAGAGGAAAGTGTGCTAAGAGAGAAGATGATACTTCAATGGAATCTCTTCTGTATTGATATTTGATTTCCTCATCCATATATTTTGATCCTTTTTGAAAACAAAAGCATTATCCTTTTTTATAAAAGAGGGGCAATTTCTTGTCATATATCCTAGTTTCTGACATCCTTCACATTTTAGTAATTCATAATCAATTTTATAAATCCTTTCTCCACTTAAGGAATTTTTAATAACAAAAGGGGATAATTCTTGATCCATTCTTGTATTCATATAGAAGCAGGCATGTACCATGTGTGTTCTTGATTTTGAAGTAGAATCAAAGGCAATAAGATTTCCAAATATTTTACTATAGTGATAAATAAATATTATTACAAATATTCAAGAGGAAGCCCATGAAGCCTCTCCGAAATGGGCACCCTATGAATATCTTCTTATTTAGGATCAAACCCTACTTTCCATTTTTTTTAAAGTCTAGATCTACCCATAAACCAAGGCCCACCTACTAAATCATTGGTATATTTGATCAAGAAAAAATCATTGATAAGAATAGAGATATCAAAAGATCTTATTAGCTTCCAATGGATCTTGGCCTAGGCCTTGAAATGCTCTATATTAGGTCATGGCTCCAAAAATTTACCCACCAAATAAGAACTCCACCATAATGATGCCTTGTTTTTCAATTCATCTAGAACTATAATATGAAAACCTATTTCATATTTTAAAATGGGTAGATCTATACTTGTAAAAACCTCCTTATATTTTCCAATCTTTCCCTTGAGCTTATCAACCTAGGAAATTTTATTGGGTCTTACCAAATGGTCAGAGAAGGTTGATAGTTCTAGTTTATTCCCCACCTAAGAATATTTGATAAATAACTGATCATGATTGATCTTACCATTTGAAGAGACATATAAATTTACCAAGGGATTAGTTAGAGAAAGAAAAATTCTCAAGCTCTCTTTGCACCTTAGACCCACCTGGGTCCCCTTCATCTTTTCCTGTCACTTCATGCTCCATCAAAACCTAAATGCTACAACATACAAGCTTTTCCTTGATCCAATTTCGTTTGAGCTTTACATAAAATATTTTCACTTGTTATACATATGAATTAAGTGTATTTTTTGTAAATTTGTTAGATTGTTAAAAATTGGTGCTAAGTTTCCTCTTGGTTTTCTTGTAGAGAACTTATAATATTGGTTAGGACACCCAAAAAATTACCTCTTGCATTGTTAGATGATCAAACAACTACTAGCCAAAATCCCACTTCTATCCAAGCTTTGGTACTATCAAATAAAGGTAAAGAGCAAGTATTTGATCTTCCAACCCAAATACAATTAATTATTACAAAAATACAATAGACTAAATAGGTATTTTATACTTTAGTCAACTCCTTTAATAGTCTTCAAGTTAAAAATTCTACATTGGTAAAGAGCAATCTTCTAATATATCAACCATTATATTTATCAAACTATCCTATATACAATTCAAATCACTTTTCTAAAAATATATTAGTTGTAGACATGTTTAATACACCTCTATTTGAAACTAATTTAACAACAAATCCTGATTTAAAGGTCCTTATAGAATATAACCAATAGGTGGTGGACAATTCTCAAATGAATTATTTCAAACCATACCAAGTACCATCCAAAACATAACAAAATGTTATTCTATCTTCCCCATGGGTTCCTCTTTCTAATGTTCCAAGTACCTTGACATAACAAGTTGATGATACATATGTACTATAACAATAAGTTCCAAGTACTACACCTCATCATGTGGTGACTAGTACCCCACTTCAAAAGGGGGTAGCTAATTTTTCACTCTAATAAGTGCCAAACAATCTCACACCTCAATTGTGGAGACTAATGTTTCATTAAAAAAAGTGTCTAATAATGCCTTACCAATGTTATCTAATACACAATGCATTCCTATAAGTTAACCAAGAATTGCTTTTATTTAGTTAGGGGCTTCTTCAAGTTAATAACAGGTTCTTCCTACATGGTGGATTCCTATCAATCAACAATAAGTCCATTTCCAATCCAATAAGTACCATCATGTGTTTATCAAAATGTACCTCCATCCAAACCTTAGTTCCCTCCATATCAAATCCATTCTCAATAAACATAGTACCACCAATAAGTACCACATCATTAATATAACTCTAATCTAAGAGTGCCTATTCTTGATAGAACTAATCATGTTCAAAATTTCCAATAGTATATGTTACATCTTTTCTAAGGTCAAGATAATCCATCTTTGACCATCCAAAAAAAATTGACTATTCCACATCATTCTGGCCCTACCTTCCAATTTTGCAAGAGATTAAAAATGTAATTTCAACCATTAAATTAGGTAATCTAACTAATATATTCACACTTGATGATACATGTTCTTATCCATTTGACATGAGCTAATTTCAAGTAACTCTTTGACATCACTTTGAGATGCCTAATTTTGATAAATACAAAGGGAAGGGTGATCCAAGGGAGCATTTAAAAGAGTTATTCATTGTATTTCAAGAAGTTTCTTATAATTATATATATTTACTTCACCTATTTCCCTATAGTTTGGTAGGATAAACATTAAAATGGTTCCTAAAGCTACCTAAGAATTCTATTGATGACATTGATGACTTGTCCAATAAATTTGTACAAAATTTCTCCTATAATTTAGAACATGAATTAACCATGGTTGAATTATGTCAAGATAAACAAATAAGAGGAGAAATATTTGTTAATTATCTTAAATAGTGGTGTACATTGGCCATCCAGGCTCCACAAAATATTAATGACAAATAATTAGCTACAATGCATAAACAATCTTCAATTTGATGTGGCTCATAATCTCAAGATCAACTATGCCAATACCTTTGAATAAATCATTTATAAAGGATTAAAAATTGAGTGATCACTCATTGAAAAAGGTATTATATAAATTTACTCTCAAAACTAATCACAAAAAAAATCTTAGGCATAAGCTTTTGTACAAGAATAGTCAAGTATGACAGAGAAGCCTAAACCCTTTAACAATAAAAAAATGTTGTAGGAGATGGAGTGACATAATATAGACATGTATAAATGATGAAACCACCACCTATTCAAACCAATATTCCTCCTCAATAATTCACTTTACAAATGTTGTCTGTAAGAATGGGTCTTTCACATCTTAAACATTTTAGTGATCTAGGTGAGCCTATTGAGATGCTATTTTAGAAATTAGTTGTTGCCAACATGATCATATAGATAATACCAGGACCTTTTCCCATAGATGAACCTAAGACTAATTGGTATAAGGAGAATGATTTTTATGACTATCATAAGGTCAAAGGATATACTATTCATAACTATGCATAACTTCATCATCTCATTTAATACTTACTTGAGAATGGTAAGATAGAGTTGGATAGTTAGATGCCAACAACCAATGAAAATTTGGGTATATATTAAAATCCATTCCCATAACACAATAATCAAAATTAGAACCAGTGAAAAACAAATAAATAGAATCAGAATAAGCCATCGAATAATAAGTAACAATAACAAAATAAACAACAATAGAGCCAAAATTAAGGTCATGATACCCAAGTCTGTTACAATACTATCCCTTATTATTATAATGTTTTAGGTCACATTACAAGTGGGTGAGTAGCTACCATTAAGATCAAACACCCTACCAATAATACTTGTAGACCTATTATTTCCATTATTGGATCTCCACCTTCATTATTTGATAATCCTCTTTTATTTCAACAAAGAGTTATCATACCAGGTTATCATATACCTTCATATAATTACAATAACCCTCCACTAAACTAGGGTTTCACACTTGCACTCTAATGTGCTAAGGTTACCATTAAAGGTCCTATACCTCCTTATTATAACCATCCCATTCAAGATCCCCACCTTAAAAAACTAAGTTAGGTGTCCCCTAATGATAAACCATATGATATTGTGTAAAAATTATAGAAAATGCCTATGTAGATTTCCATTTTACATCTCTTACCTACATCTGATGTCCATAAAAAACATATTGAATATGGTTTTAAGTCAGTCCAATGTTTCAATAAACTTTGTGCATACTAAATTACAAACTCTTGTAAGTCATTTGGATCCTAGCCAATGAGTTACCTTTGATCAAATAGACATTTCACCCCTTGTACCTTTGCACAATAACCTACTATACATAGATTCCATAATTTATCATAACAATTTCAAATGGGTCCTCATAGACAATGGCTTAGGATTTAACATTGTGACTTTGAGTTATGCCAAAATTTTTGGCTACACAACTAAAGATATTTAGATAGACACCATTACCATAAATTTATATGATAATGAAGAGCATGAATCTCAAGATATGATCTATTTACCAATTGACATTGGGACTTTAACCAATGATATGCTATGCCATGTTCTAGATCTAGAATTATCATATAATTTGATTATTAGGTGATCATGGATATATGAAGTGTGTGCTATGCCATCTGCCCTTCATTAGTGTATTAAGTTATCCCATTCTGGGTTAGAGGCTACCATTTCTAGTGACCTACAACCATACCAGGTCTATAAGCATTTAGATGCAAAATATGAGAGATATATTATTATTTCATCCTAAATCCTATTCTCAAGAAAGGAAAAGAGGTGGTTGATCAACCACTAGAATATAGTTATGTAGATCCAAGTATATTTGCCTCCACTTTAGCTACCCCACTTATATAAGTACCCAATCACTTCACTATTGAGAATAATGGCCTTGGGAATATAAAATTGGTGATGCTTTTCACATTAACAAATTGCCTAAAACACCAAAAACATATGGTAGGCCTAAAAATAAGTTCCCAAAATGGAATGGCATAATAAGAGAACTTCCCCTCAAATAGGACCATTGTATTTTATTGAGGGTACTTCTCAAGAACAAGAACAAATCCAAGATGATGATGATTCCTAGTTGTATAATGATGACTTCACCACCTATTACCAAAATACAAAATATCATATCCCAAACTACATAATGGATCATCAAGCCTACAAAGGCAAAGGCCTGTGGGCAACATAATAAAGAATAATTTAACTATTATTACATATTAAGTATAAAGGATATCAAGGTATTGGATACAAACCACTAGGTGGTTGACACCTTAGATCTCCTAAGTGACTCTAATTTATTGACTAAAAATGATAATGTCGATAGTGACACATAGTACTATCATAACATTTATGATGATTTGGATGAAGATAAACTATTTGATCCCAACACTATCTCTACCATTACCATTATACCATCATATTCCCATTTATTCCTCAATCACCCCTAATTAATCGACTTGGACCAAAAAGATGCATATCTACCATTAGATGATATCCAAAATGATGAGGAAATATATGAATTCATGAGCCTCAGAGATAAGGTACCACTTGGTGATCATAAACAAGGATTTTATATTAAAATAGACCCTAATACCTATTTTGGAGAGTCGGTAAACTTTTTTGGTCAAAACTTAAAAGATAAAGAAAATCAAACATTGAAGTCCCACAGTGAAAACCTCTTTGAGGCACTTTTGGACCAGGGTAAAAGTAAAGATAAATATGAGTCCCATGGTGAAAACCTATTTTAGGCACCATTGGATGAGGAAGTTCACCCTTTATCAAATGAGGCCTAGGCCTCCTCTAGTCCTAGAATTTCATGCCAATCCAGAATCAATTCAGAATAACAATAAATATTTCATCAAATTATTCAATATTATCCACATGTATTTACCCAATAGACTTTTCTAGATTTTAGGGATTCAAAATCTTCCTACTTGGGAGAACTTGATGAACTAGTCTAGCTACTATATGAATATAAAGATCAATATACCACTTTGCCTACTATTTTAGAGGATGGTTTCACATTACTTGTGGAAGACATCACTAAAGCTAATATTGGAAAAATTAATGCTCCTAAAGGGATCAAACTTGGAGCTTACCTCACATAATACTAATGTAAAGTCCTTACTACTCTCTTAAAATAATTTATAGACATTTTTTCATGGTGTTATCTAGATATGCCAGGCTTAGACCTTGGTTCTGCATCAACTTGTTGTAAATCCTGATGCCAAGCTAATCAAACAAAAATTGAGAAAGATGCACCATGTATAGCCATTATTGTCAAGAATGAATTGGAGGTAGGATGAAATCATCTTATTGATTATTCAGAGTGGATTTACAACATAGTTATGGTTAGGAAAAAGATGTAGGGAATCCAATTATGTACCAAATTTTGAGACATTAATAAGGAATGTGCTAAGGATGATTTTCCTTTACAAAATATTAATAGGATTATAGATTCCATGAATAGGTATGGGATGATATATTTTATGGATGATTTATCTAGATATAACTAGATTAAAATTACACCTGAGGACCAACATAAAATGGTATTCACCACTCCATGGGGAATGTTTTAGTATTAAGTAATTCCTTTCGACCTCAAGAATGACATTTCCACATACAAAAACATAATTGTTTCCATTTTTCATGACATGATGCATGATATTATTGAGGATTATGTTGATGATATCCTCAAAAAATCCAAGACTAAAGCAAGACATCCAGATGTATTGTCTAGAATATTTGAACATTTTTGTGAATATAAAATATGGCTTAACCCTAAGAAATACGTCTTTAACATTACTTGGACTAAATTTTTAGGCTTCATAATCTCTCATAGGGGAATTTAATTCAATCCAACCAATTTTAAATTGATTACTAAAATGCCTCCACCTTCTAAATTAAAGAAGCTCAGTAGTTTACAGGGCAAAGTTCAATCTATCAGGTGGTTCATATCTCAATTAGCAGACTAATGCCATCCTTTCACAAATATTATAAATAAAGGAACCACATTTCATGTAATATAGATTATCAAAAAACCTTTGATAAATTAAAATATTATCTAGATAATCCACCCATTCTGGTTCCACCTACCTTAGGAAAACCATCACTTCTCTACATTTCAGCAACCCAACAAGCCTTGAGGGCGTTCTTGGAAGAACTTGATGATAAGGGGAAAAAGATATCAATGTACTACTTGAGATAAACATTGGTCACATATGAACACAATTACATATCCATTTGAAAATGTTGTTTAGCCATGGTTTTTGTAGCCCAAAAATTACAACATTACATGCTCAACAACAAGACCATAATCATTACTAGAGTGGATCCTCTCAAGTACCTACTTCTCAAGGCAATATTGACTAGTCATATGGCCAAATGTGTAATACTATTAAGTGAGTTTGAGATTGAGTATGTGCATCAAAATTACATTAAGGGGAAAGTTATTAAAGATAAACTTATAGAAGCACCCTTGATAGTTACCAAACCACTTCTATTCCATTTTATTGATGAGTCCATCATGACTCTCGAAGACACTTCTTTTGAATCAAAATAAGGACACTCTATTTTTATGGTTCTTATACATGCATAGGATCTAGAGATGGAATTTTATTCATAACACCAAAAGGGGATCTCATTCCCAAGGAATTTCATATTAGTTTCACTTGTACCATTTCATATCAAGGTGGAGATTTTTGAGAATGAGAATGAGAAACTTTAAAATAATATCATCTTTTTAGTTAATTTTAGCAAGGTAACCATGTATGAGGGTATACAAAATGTAGAGAATCTCAGAGCTCACTTCAAGGATTTATTTGAGCCCAAGATGACTAATAAAGGGAAAGGTAAGCAGGGTCAATGTAGTGGATCCCAGAATGTCATGGATAAAGATAAATTATTATTTAATATTGAAGCAAACCTTAAAAAGATGAAAACATGTTGGGAGGATGTCTCTAGTAGTTTAGACTTAGACTAGGCCCTAGTTTATTTCATTGTTATTTGTTGGTTTCTAGGTTGTATTTAGGCCTATTTTGTCCTTGTTCTTGTTTGGTTTATGGTATACCATTATCTCTCTACTATTTTTACTTCTCCTAGGGTCTGGGGACCCTAGTTCAAAAAATTTCCCCCATTTAACCTTAATGAAAAAGATAGATGAATATGAGGCCCTTTCTGTAGGATTTAATCTATAATTATAATGGAATAAGAAACATTTACATGGTCATGGGGAATATCAATTGATTATCAATTAGGTAGCAGAGTAGTACTAAACAAAAAATGACAAACTTATTCCATACAAGAAGATGGTGGAAAATCTAA
Organism: Torreya grandis; assembly: GCA_037957365.1. NCBI lineage: Eukaryota > Viridiplantae > Streptophyta > Pinopsida > Cupressales > Taxaceae > Torreya > Torreya grandis. Next base: position 794,404 of record JARHVA010006090.1, read on the forward strand.
TACAAAACTTTGATTACATCCAATTTGAGAAAATTCTAAGAACCAACAATAGGACTACTGATTTAACGGTAGATATTGGCTCATTAATGTCAATTTCATATCATGTTCTTGATTTCTATTTCCTTATCAAACATCTCTTGAGGCAAGCTCATGAATGTTCATTATCTGAAATGGTATGCAATGTTGTTGGTCTTAGTACACCTTGGTACACTTAAATATTTCCCTATCTCCATGATAACACTATCCATCTTAACCTTTCACATAAAAGACAAAAAGACTTCATTCATAGTACCTCTCATTATACCATACTTGGTGCCACACTCTATTATAGAGGATATGATGGAACTCTGCTTCATTGTTTATCTTTAGCAGAGTCATGATTAATGCTTATTGAAGTACACAAAGGGATTTTTAGGGCCCACACTAGTGGCATGGTCCTTGCCAATAAATTATTGCATACAGGGTATTATTGGCCCACCATGGAGGCTGATGCAACTACTTATGTAAAAAAGTGTGGGACTTTTCATAAACATGCTAGTCTTATTCATTTTCTATCCCAAGAATTATAACCACTCACTATGCCATGACCATTTTCCATATGGGGACTCAATCTCATAGGGAAAATAAATCCCACTTCTCCCAACCTTAGGGATAATTTTAATCTACTATTCTTAACCATTAAGATCAAAGTGTGTAAGCATTAGCTCATTTGGATTAAGATTATCCATGATTTAAGTTCACCATTCTTATTCATCTCTTTTTTGAGAGCCCATCCACGTCCTGCATGCCCTCTCAAGGGGGAATCATGGGTCATTAATTATTTATTCATCTAATATTTTAATGACTTTTTCATACTTTGAAAGTTCATTACTTTAGTTGTGTCTCACAATGACTTCTCAAAGAAGGGCAAAATGTAAACAATTAAAATTAGAAACTTTGTGTTGATTTTAATCATCCCTAGTTTTATCTAATTCTAATTCATCATTATTGTTCCTCATCAATATTCATGGTTTATTATTGACATCTTTATTAAGTTAATCAATCCAAATTAATTAACTAATCCTTAATAAAAAATTCTAGAGATTTTAAATATTTACAATTTCTATAAATCCAAAAATCAAATTATCCTCACCTTATCATGTCATATTCCACTTCATTTCCCTTTCAAAATTTCAAAGATGACCTAGGCCTTACCTATCCCCCATCATTGTAATTTTATAATATTATCTTCCTCATATTTTCAATTTAATAATCAACCTCATATTTCACTCAATCTCACTTACCAATTTTATATTATATCTTCCTCCCAAATGAATTTTATATTCATTTGTGAGTCTCACATGTTTTTCACTCCAATTTTTAATTCAATATTTTCATTTTTAATTAAAAATTATCTTTTATTCTCAGCCCTTGATTCTCATATCAATATGGATGGTTCACATTCATTTTAAAAGTCACTAAATTAGAGGTTCTTCCTCCATTTTTGCCAAACTTATTCATAGAAATAAAATTTACTAAATTATACAAGAAGTTTCATCACTCTCTCATTCCAAGCCAAAACAAATCAAGGTGAATAAGGAGATATGCTTCCTAAAAGGAACTAGCATTACCAAATACTTCTAGATCATAATCTGAGCTTAACATCTACAAATCAATTTTCAAGTATATCTTCAAGGGAGGTAAGATTGTTATTTTATCTTTCCAATTGTAATTCATGTTTGATTATCATAGCTTAATCTAGGGATTAGAGTTGAGAAGTTATGTATTTAATTTGTTTTTGATTTATTCACTAACAATTGACTAATCTCTCTTGGATTTATAATCTACACTAATCATGTGGTTACTTCTAGCTAATTATCTAAAAAATTGTAGATTACTTAGTTGAGATTTTGATCTGCAAGTAGTGATTTTTATTTTATATAATCAATTTTGAAAAACCTAAATTTGTGCATTGTGTAGAAGGAATTTTACAAGAACAAAAGGTGATTTTGATTTATTAGAAACTACTAACAATTCTAATGTAGGACACATAAATGAAAGGCTCTAAATCATATATCTAATTTGTTTACTTGTAGGATTAGGATGTGATTTAAAATTTATGTTTTAAATCTCTTTATTTGCTTGTGTTTTTATCTTACACTTTAAAATAAGTAGTTAAATAAATTTGATGTTCTTATTTGTTACTCCATAATGTTTTCTTTTATAGGGTGAAACATGATGTGGAATTCATCCCCATACACTTTAATAGTATTTAGGGGTTGGTGATGTGAATTCAACCACACTCCATGTTTCAATGGAGTATAAAAATTAGGGACAACTATCATTAGTCCAAGCAATTGATCCCATACATGTCTTCCATGAAGGGAAAGAGTTAAATATCTGATCCAAGCATGAAACAACACCCTACATGGATTTAGGCCACACATAGCTTGCTTATATTGGGGATTCCCATAGAAATCCTTATTTAACCTTGTGTAAGACCTTTCAACCATAACAAGTGACTTGATATTAGGGCTATTATCATACCCCATAGTGACTATCAAGTGCAAATAGGGTTAAGAGGTTTTAGGAGATTCCATAATGGGTCACCAACCTAAAGCCTCACCCATGAAGTTTATAGATGGTGCATTTATTAGGTTACACACCCAATTTATACATTAAATATTAGGGCTTGTTATTGGTGTGATTGTGTGTGTGTCATGCTAGACTTATATTATTTTTGAGATGATCAACTTTCTCCCTTTCTTACAAATCACTTAGAAAACACTTAAGATATACTTGTCCCATATATAGCTTAGCCTAAATCATTTCCATATTTTCCCATCATCATCCCATTATCCACAATTTTGAGTATTATATTTGTCTTATAACTAAGATATAGTGGTCACTTATCCACTCTTAAAAGTATTTAAATCATCCTACTCATCACTCTGTCCATCCTAAAACATACTACCTTGATTAAATATTACCAAATTCTATAACTCTATAAGATTTTATTTAGCACAATAACATCTTGTCATCCCACATATTCATAACTAGCTCTCATATAACCATCATCTCACTAGTGTGAATAAAGGCATCTAGTCATTTCATCATCTAGTCTCCTTGATAGGTTGAATCTACATAGAGTTGTCATATTGGTTGTATTTAATCATTGTATTCCTTGATCTCAAAATCAGAATCTCATCACATCTATTTTAAACACCTTGATCATTCTATCCTAAAACTCAAGATAATTTTATTGCTCAAAATCACATTTCTTTACATCTCATATCAAATCAACACTTAATAATATTTATATCACCTCACATTATCCATCATGTTGATCAATTCCCATGCACAAGTCCTAAGGTTGGGCCAAGGATCAAACTAGGAAGATGATATCATTAGGAACCTAGATGAACAAAGTAAGGATAATGAATAAAATCAAAGTGACATGCCTAATCCTAGAGGAGATAAAATAATGAATAATGACTTATTCGATAGTGATGAAGTTAGAGCCCAATTTGACCAGTATATATATGAACATCATGATCAAATCCTAGCCCTAGTCATTGAAATGGGAGGAAAATTACCCCTTACATTAAACATTAATATCGTACAACACCTCATTCGACCACCATCTAGAACTAACACTCCTCCACTTCCACATGTCATAAACCAAGAAGAGGGGAACCCTGAGCTTGTAGATCAACAACAAGAACTAGATGATGAAGAAAAAGCCCCTAAAAATAATCATATTGAGTATAATAGGAGGAGATCTACCATGGAATATTTCTTAGACAAAATTACCCAATAAATCAACTCCCTAGCATCCCAAATCCATTCTAAAGCCCAAAAACCTACATCACTTAGAGAAAAACTAGAAACACCAACATTGATCCATTAAAACCAAAATTTATCCAAACTAATAATTCCAATCCTTTAATGGATCCTTCCCTTGACCAAGAGTGGAAGATGATGAAGGAAACTCTTTAGCATATATATCCTCTCACTTAGGTAGTGAAATATAGATACAAACTTTTGTATGTCCCCATTAGACATGAGTATTTTATAAATACCCTTCCTTGCACATTTTGAAATTCCAATATTTGATAAATATAAGGGGAAAGGAGACCCCATTACCATGTTTAAGAGTTTTAAATATCATGACATGATGTCATATATAATGATGCTTAATTTCTATGAATTTTTCCTAAAATTCTTATAAGACCTGCTCTTGAATTATTCATACATTTACCTAAAGGGTACATTGCTATATTCGAAGAATCAACATAAAAATTTGTGAGACAGTTTTCATTAATATCAAGCATGACATTTATATAATTGATCTCTATAATACTATTCAAAGGAATGGAAAAATTCTCACATCATTCTTATAATGATGGAAAAGCTTAGCCAATCACTTTTGATGTACCATTCCTGATAAAGAGTTGGCTAAGATCTTCATCGATAATCTAAATGTAGAATTGAAATATTAATTAAAATTACAATATAACAAATCATTAAATGAGATTATATAAAAGGGAATTCAAATAAAAAAGGAACTTATTTAAAGAGGGACTATCAATATATAACCAGAACAAATAAATTCAAAATCAAGAGAATGTTTTTTGGGTAAATCTAAGGTATTCAATAAAAAAAAAAAATGTAGTTGGGGATGATGTTACTGATTCAAAAAATGTAAAAATATTACAAAAATATTCCCCTACTACCAAAAATAATAATATATCCAAAATTAATATTCCAAAAGGAAAACCAAGGCCTAGAGTGGGAAAACATCATCTTACTAATCATGGTGTGCCAGCTGAAATGATTATGAAGAAATTAATTGTTGCATATATGATAAATCTCCTAGAGATAAGACCCTTATATGACAATAATTCATTCCCTAATTGGCACTATGAAGATGATTTTTTTCATTACCATCATGTGAAAGGGTACGATAATGAAAAGTACATGTAATTAAGACAATTCATCTAATAATTGAGAGAAAAAAGGGGAAATAGAAGTTAAAGGTGAAAGTCAAACAAGTTAATCTAAAAATAAGCAATTGGGAATATATCAGGACCCCCTACCAAAACATGAACATAAACAAAATAAATCACTAAGGGATCAGGATCAAGCCTCTATCTCTAATAAAATTGATTACCATTCCATCCCATATCACTACATCAACACCATTAAGATCAAAAGTCCCCAAGAGCCCTCAAATCCCCCATCTCCTATCCTTAAAATTAATAGGGCCACTATAGATTGTGTAGTTACTATAAGATATGGAAAAATAATAGTTCCTAGAGAACCTCCAAAAGATACACCCAATTATTCATCTCAAAAAATCACTATCCCTAAGAAATCTTCAAATTCTATCAATAAGACATATTATATTATCCAATATCTCAAGAAGACCCCAACACAATCTCCTTCATGGATCTTTTCAAAACTTCTTCTATACATCAGGTGATATTAAATAAAATCTTGCATGAACTAAAATTTCATTTGGATATTGACATAAATCAATTACAATCCCTAGAGGGTCACTTATATCCATCATAATAGATCAAATTCACTACCTAAGACTTATCACCAATATGCCCTTATCATAATTATCCCTTATTCATTGAAATATCCATTAAAAATCACAAAATACCATGGGTTATTATAGATGGAAGATCCACCATAAATTTTTGCAATATTGAACTCCTTAAGAACTTGGGATATTCAAAATCATCACTAGGGCCTACTTTGATAATGATAAAGGCTTACGATGATAATAAATAGTCATCGGCAAGAACCATATATCTTCTCATAGTTGTGGGGATTATAGTTCACCAAACACTAATCCATGTATTGGATGTTAATACTTCTTATAACATGATTTTAAGATACCCTTAGATTCATGAGATGAGAGTGTTACCCTCCATCCTTCATAAATCCTTAAATTCCCATATTCAGACATGGAGGTCATCATCCTTGAGGAAATTAAACATTTTTTAACTATCAAATGGAAGGATCAAATTATGATATTTATTGTCCAATTAACATAAGATCATCCTATAATCCAAAATATATGAAATATGTACACCCTAATAGTTTATCACCTACCTCATTTGAGTCACCGAAAACCACTTGCCTTAACATTATCTCTAATGGGTTTGGGAAATATGAGTATAAAATACTTTGTGTAGGATATATTTCACTATCCCCATGTAGCTATGGGTCTCCAGCCATGCATAAAGATAAAAATTTCATTTATTAGTTTGGGATGACTTTATTCACTAGCATAGGAATGTTATTTAAAGAATGTTTTGAGGAGTTTGATGATTCCTGGATCATTCATGAAGATCTATACCTATATTTTCAAGAGGAAAAATAGCCCAAATTGCATAAAATAATTAAAAATATAAACTATAAGGGTGGAAGACTATATTAAGAGGAATAAGGAAGGTTGGAACCTATTAGTGTTCATAAACATTTGAGATGACTTGGTCTAGGGTATAAACCACTAGCCATTGACCTCAACTCCATTACCATAGACTCCTATTCAATTCCTGAAGAGTCTATCTCTAATGAAAAAATTGAGACATGATCTATTTATAGCCTCTATAAAGACATAGTTGCCATAAACATATTCTCCAACACCACCATTTCCACTATCAATATCTCCCTTTACTACCCTAAATTAATAGATTGGGATCATAATAAATAACCATCCTTTGATATGTTTCAAAGTGATGAAACCATTATTGAGTACATGAAAGACTGAAACTTTATGCCATCAACGGATCAAAAAAAGGGATTCACTATTAGTTTAAATGATTCTTCCTATTTTTAAGAGTAACATAAATATTTAAATCAAGTAAAAGAAGAAAAATATAATGAAGTTGATCCCTCTCCAATCATAGAATAAATCTAGTTAAACCCTAATGAGCAAGAGCTTTTTCAAGAGTTAAGTGTAGAATTCCCAGCTAAATTTACTTTAAGAGAAGATATATCACCACCCCTAACATATATTCAAAATCATTCACCTTCCTTAATTAAAGAGATCATATAAATTAATATTGGAATCAAATAAAATACTAGAATAATCAAACTAGGGGAAATTCTTACCTCTGAAGCACGACAAATTCTTATTGAGATTCTCAAAGAGTTTATATACATATGCATGTGGATTTACTCTAAAATGCCTAGATTTGATCCCAATTTATTGGTACGCAACCTTGTAGTATATCCAAATGATAAACCAATCAAATAGAATCTTCAAAATATGCACACCAAAGTGGAATTATTAGTTAAATAAGAATTACAAAAGTTCTTAGAAGTAGGATTCATTTAGCCAATAGATTATTCCAAATGGATTTCTAATATTGTCCCTATTATAAAACCATAAGGAGGGATGCATATCTGTACTAACTTCTGAGATATAAATAATGCAATTCCAAAATATGACTTTTATTTACCAAATATCAACATGATTGTGGATTCCACAGTAGGGTATGAAATTCTCTCCCTCATGGATGGCTTTTTAGGTATAATCAAATCAAAATTGCTTAATTATATTATAATAAAAATGCATTCATCACTCCATGGGGGACTTTATTTTATCAAGTGATGCCCTTTAGACTAAAAAATATAGGACTAACCTACCATAGGACCATGATAGTAATTTTACATGATATGATGCATGATATTATGGAAGATTATGTGGACAATATCTTAAGAAAGTCCACAATAAGAGCTTAACATCCAACATTCCTAAGGCAAATATATGAGAGGCTCAAAGAGTATAAATTCCAACTAAATCCAAATAAATGTGTGTTTGGGGTTATTTAAGGCAAAATTTTGAGGTTTATAGTATCTCAAGGAGGCATTTAGGTAGATCCTGCTAAGGTAAAATCCATTATTCAAATGCCTTTGCCTAAAAACCTAAAGTAACTATATAGCTTTGCAAGAAAATTACAAGCCATTCATTGATTCATCTCTCAACTGGTAGGTAAATTTCATCCATTTACTCATCTATTAACCAAAGGAGCTCATTTTGAGTAGAATACATAATGCTAAAAAGCATTTGATAACTTCAAGTAGTATCTATTGAATCCTCCAGTTCTTTCACCACCAATATCAGGAAGGCCATTGCTTTTGTATATATCCACTAAACCATGTGATATAGGGGCTCTCTTGGCTCAACATAATGATGAAGAAAAAAATTAGCTATATATTATATAATAATAATACTTATCTCATACAAGCTCAATTATACCCCTATAGAGAAAGCATACTTGGCCATGGTCTTTACATCTCAAAAAATTATACATTATATGTTAAATAACCAAATGAAGATGATCACAAAAGTTGATCCACTTAAAGATATGTTATCCAAGTCTAACCTAAAATGAATTTTTAAAAAATAGATTATGCTATTAAGTGAATTTGACATCGAGTATGTGAATAAAAAATCCATCAAGGGGCATATTATTACATATAACATTGTAGCAGTACCTGTGGTGGATATGAAACCATTGAAAGCATCCTTCCCTGATGAGTCCATATTGACAACTGAAGAATAACCAAGATGGAAACTTTATTTAAATGGATCCTTCACCATGCTTGGGTTAGGAGTGGGAATCCTTTTGGTAATACCATAAGGAGACTTAATCCCTAAATCTTTTCAAATATCTTTCCCATGCACTAATAACATCATTGAGTATGAGGCATTAATTGCCAATTTATAACTTGCCATCCAATGAAATATTCAACATCTTTAGGTCCTAAGGATTCTCAATTTATTATCAAATAGGTCAATGATGAGTTCTAAAATAAACATGAGAAGTTACTTCCATATAAAGAAATATTCGATTGATTAAAGAAAAAAAATAGTTTATAACCATTGAGTAAGTACTAAGAGGAAATAACAAAGCAAAAGATGCAATAGTCATTATCGAGTCTCTAATAGATCTCCAAAAATATGTCCTTGAAGGAAATTTTTTAGTTGAATAATTATTATTTCCTACACATCAAACATCAACTCATTATCATATTTTCATAATTCTTGATCCTAGTTGACCATGGTACCATGACATCTATACCTACCTCTATGAAAATACTCTTCAACCAAAACTTAACCTATATCAATGCAAATATCTCATCCAATACACATTGCATTACACTATCCTTGACAACACACTCTATAAAAAAGGCTATGATGAGACCTTGTTAAGATGCTTGAACTTACAAGAGGCTATTATTGCAATGAAGGATGTTCATGATGATTTTTATGGAGGTCATGTTAGTGGGATGTCCTCAGCCAAGAAGTTACTCTAGATTTTATATTATTAGCCAATAATGGATCATAAAGCTTGTTAGTACATGTGAAAATGTGTATCTTGTTAGAAACAAAGGAATCTTATACGTGTCCCAACCTAAGAATCGAAAACTATCATGACCCCATGGCCATTTTTAGTATTAGGATTAGATCTCATTAGAAAAATTAATCCCTCTTTTTTATATGGACACAATTTCATTATTACAAACACAAATTATTTTACTAAATGGGTAGAATCCATGCCACTCATATACAACATAGGCCTTCAAATATCAAAGTTCATTTTGAACCAAATTATTTACCATTTCAAAATCTCTTCTAAAATAATATTAGACAATGGCATAATCTTTCAAAAATTATGAAGTGGAATACCTATGCAATAGATATCATATTGAGAAACATTTCTCAACACCTTATTACCACCAAGACAATGGATAAGTGAAAGCAATGAACAAAATGATTATAAAAATTCTCAAAAAGATTATTAATGACACTAGAATGAATTAACATCTATAGTTATATGCTAAAATTTGGTCATATAGAACCAACATTTGAATACCTATTGGGGTCATTCCATGCTCTTTGGTATATATTAAATTGAAGCCATCTTACCTATTGAGTTTAAATTCCCCTCATTACATATATCTTTATGGGGCATGATCATAGACAATGAATATAGAAATGAATGGCTACAAGAACTAGAATTATTAGATGAAAAGAATAAGAATGATCTTAATCACCTTAGGGAAAATCAAATAAGCTAAAATGCCAATATCATAAGAAAATATAGTCTTAAGAATTTGAAATTGGTGACCTAGTCCTCAAGAAAAATTAGAAAAACACCAATGTTAAGTGATAAAAGAAAGGAAAATTTGAAGGAAATTGGCTCAAGCCTTATGTTATTATTTATAAATTTAGATTAGGGACATATAATTTGGAAAATTTAGATGGAGAAAAAATGGATGAGTTAATGAATATTATGCATCTTAAATGGTTCTATACCTAGCGGGCCTAAAATAGTTGATCCTTTGTTTATAATAGCACATACTTGGGAGAAATCCTATCCACAATTATTTCACCTCCCACCATTCTTATTCATTTCCCATCATTCTACACATCCCATATCATCCACTCATTTCCAATATGACCTTGATCCTAATGGTGGATGGAAGATGTATGCTTACAAAATAAGAAGATACAAGTCTCAAAAATGGGGAATATTAATGCTAAGAGTGTGAAGGGATAACTATTGAAGAGTCATCTGAAACATCTAGTACACTCCAAAATAAATATTTCCTCCTAATATCCCAATCCAAATAAAAATAAATTCTCCCAGATGACTCTTCTTCCTATCAACCTTAATATCACCTATATTTACTCATCCCATTCATTTCCTTATCACACACCCACTCATCCTTACTAATTTCATCATCAGAAAATGGTCATTGATTACCCCTCCTCTAAGATGTATAGTACATTTTGTAAAAAAAATACATAGAATCCTACAAAATTTTATCTAGTTCTTGGGATTACAATATACCTAATTTGATCTAATCTCATCACCAATCACTATAATATTCCTAGTTTTATACTATAAATATTATTGGTCATTTCAATATATTAGATCACTTTGTAAATATTCCTTATCTCTTAAAAAGTCCTATTTACCTATTAGGTCATCCTGTAAATATGTAAATTAGAATTTATTTATCTTATTCCATCTTATCTTTCTTACAAAAATAATTTTTTAGGTACATTGTAAATAGGTCATTTTATCTTTTATTGACAACAAAGTCTTATTATTAGTCATTTCAAGTCATCTTTCTTACATCCTTGTTGTTTTGTATATATTCATTCCATACAAATATTTTTTGTTGAATCATTTTAGGTCATCATTATCATCATTTATCTTCATATCATTTTGTGAATATTTATTTCATAGACTTTAGGTCATCCTAACAATGTTTATAATCAATCTATTCATGTTGTTAGGACATTTTATGTAAATTTATTAAATCCCACATATTAGGTTGAGTTTGTAAAACATTTATTTCTTTCAAAAATCCTTTATCTCTATACTAAGTTGTCTTATATGTAGTTTAATAAAAATCCTTTTAAGTCATTGATCTTCACAATCATAATAATTATCTACGTATTAACTCTTTTTATTAACACAACAAATCACTTTGTAAACATTTATTTCATTTTATCTTTTTAGGTCCTTTTTAAAATCATTTTGTAAATATTCATGAAATCATTTTATTTACAATAAGTCATTTTGTGAATCCATACTTCATATTTATCTTTTTGGTAAATTTTTATTGACACATTAGAAATTGTTTTTGTCATTGTAATCATCTTGTCTTGCATTAGGTAGTTGTATAAATACTTGCTATGTCAAATTGTCTTTTTAAGTATGGCATTTTTTAAATATTTGGTTTTTGTCTTTTTTATTCTTGGAAATGAGAATGGAAAAAAATGACTACCCATTATGATTTGGGAATGTCACTAATGGAATTCCTTGAATCCTTGCACATTATAAATCAATGCCACCTTGACTAACTAAATGTCATAGGTGCATTTTTAAGTGAGAGTAAAAATGGTTGATAAAATTTCCATGGATTCAAGATATGCCCCAACATATTATACTAAAACCCATAACCCCTAATCATTAAACTATCCCATTTTACATCACATCCAACTTGACCTAATTCTTCATACCTACTAGTCTACTAATTAAGCCATCCACCTCCCTAGTGTAGGAGGATTACCCATTATCACTTCATGGGACACAAAATTATATTCACCAAGGACAATATATCAACATATTGGCACTTTTAAAAAGTTATGAAACATTTGTTACCACATTATCCATTCCATTTTATTATACCATCACATTACACCCTTTTTATTATCCATTTAATACAACATCAAAAATTCAATCCATGTCATTAATATACCATATCTATCCAAATTATATCATTACATCATCATGTACATCAAACTAAAAAACATCCATAAGACATATAATCATAAACCATTTTAACACATGAAAATGAATCCCAACAATTATTATGCATCCAAAATACATCAAGTATAAACATATAATCATCTCATATATGAAATCAATAATCTAATGTCTAATCTAGAAAACACATTACAAATCACATAACCAAAATCCATAAACATGAAATATAACATAATAAATCACATCATCATATAAATGTCCATGAGTATCATAAAAAATCATATACAAATATGAGCATCATGGATATTTATGTGCTAATAATGAAATATCATGTCCAAAATATAATCAATGTCTCATAGTCTAGATCATGGTGGTTATAATGGTCTTTTGGGTATATGATGCACAAAATGAGAAGAGGATTTGGGCTTGTATGAAGGTGCTCACTGATAAATCGACACCACACCCTCATAAAGGATCTTATAATACAAGGCCTCCCTTGTCAATCATGATATCTATCTAGTCATATAACCCAAGCCCTATCTTTGTAGTATAGTAGCACCCTCATCCTTAGCCTACTCTACTACTTATAATTTAGACTTTTATTGCCTAAGTCTAGCCTAAATTTAAGCTATCTAGACTTGTAAACTATTATTTGACTATACTTGACCCCAATATACCCTAACAAAGTAGTCAATTGAGATAATATTAGACCCATCTAGATATTACATTATTTTATCTATCTCTATAAATATATAAACTATAATCAATATCTATCTCTTTCTATGGTGATCCTAGATATCTCAGATACCCTATATCTCACCTCTTACTATAGGCTATCAATCCACACCTGATACTCTACCATAATAGGTGATATAGAGGGCCTCACATCATCAAGACCTATCCTTGCCACTCCCTGATCACCCCCTACACCTCCATCAATCACCATCAAGACCTGAACAACCTCACCATCCCTACTATACCCATTACATGAGGCTTATAACTTTGTACTTACTATGTCTTCAATTGTGCCTAAGCCTAGAAGATCCTTTGAACTACTCCTCTCTTCTTATCCCTTTAAACTGAGATCAAAAGTCTCCTTGGTCATCTTTATCATCACCACCCTATATAGGCTATAGTAACCTTATGATCAACTATCACTATCTAAAAATATTAGATGAGGGGAGATATACGATCATAATTCACATGAGCCAACACAATATCCATTATATGACCCAAATGTGGCCTTTCTTTGTCACTCCATGAAAATAGGTGCTCCTCTCTAGGGACATCCTGTTATCACCCAAACTACCACTCTACTCTATCAAACTGATATCTATATATAATATAATCATGAAACCTTATCAGGTAACATTCATTTAACATATAGATGGTGTACTCTATGTCCTCTAGCCATCCCTATTTTTCCTATTTGTATGGTATTCAACGAATCTAATCATCTATCAAACTATCAAATGTCTATCTATAAAATTTCATGTCACCAATGTTTATTCTCTAAACTCCAAAAATAATATACCATCCAAATACCAATGGCTAGTCAGGATCACAATCAACTTGGGTATCTAGTGGCATCTTGATTTCCATGTGATCTTAGGACTGATCTTCAATAATAGTGATGGTCTAAAACTTGCTACCCCCTTGTATGATCCCACATGCAGTTCCCTATATAGGTTACCCAACATAATTGGCCCCCAAGTAAGTACCATATAATATTGTACCATGTCAACAACTAGATCACCTAGCCCAAACTAAAACCACTATCCACTTTTTTCTAGTAATAATATTCCAATAACAAGAGATATGAACACAAAATTCAATCTATCTATAGTCCCATATCTAAATGCTCTATTAATATCAATCTTTGAGTCATGAATCCTGACTTGTAATTAGCCACATAATTTATAAATAGTATCACTAAATGATTGAGACCTCTAGTAAATTTTATCTCCCCTCATTAGTAGTTGAAAGATCTGCCATACATCTTCCAAAGTCACTATCATCTACCCTATGATAAAGTGGAAGGTGTTCATCTCTGAGTGCCACCTCTCCACCAAGGCAATGATCAAGGCTTGATCTATCCTAATATAGGGCATAATGGAAACATAATAAAGTTTATTTATCTCCAAAACCCCAAAATTAGTTGGTCTTAGGTGATGGATCTCATGCAACACCATGGGTTATTATGATCTAGATGCTAGAACACCTAAATCCTCTTTCACCAATCACCTTATTAGCTACTAAAGCACTATAAACCTATACCCTAACATAGAATTTTTCCTATTATATCACTACTCATCCACCCAATTACCTATTCCCTTACATATCCCCTCACCTAATTAAATTCAACAATCACCCTAAGTAAAATCACTATTAGCTCAAAATTATGATTACACAAAATTGCTAATTACTTCTTGCAGTTTTGTAAAACTATGAGTCCTTTTGTTGTGGATTTGAAAATTCAAAAGTCACTAATTGTGGTTTTATGAAACTACAAGTCACTTGATATAATTTTATAAAACTATATTTCACCACAAGTAATTTTACAAAAGTGCAGGTCATGAGTGTAATATTGTAGTTTGTAAGTGTAAAAATGCAACTCGGGGCAATGCCCCTAGTTGCAATTTTGCACTCTTTTCCTTTTACCCTAATAAATACAATAATAAATTAAACAAATACATAAAATCAAAATCTATGGGAAGGCACTTACCACTAGTCTAGTAGGTTGCTATAAATCCTAAACCCTCTCACCATAGTGTGAAACATGAGGAATGTGATTTATGGTAGTGAGCTCTAGAGCAAGGTCTTGAAATCACCAAGAGACAAAATGAATTACTTTTACCCTATTTTTCTATTTAACCCCCCATAATCCTATACTTTTCCCACAACTAACCCCATTTGATTGACATTAACACCATCCTTCCACCTAAACATTTAATTATAATCCTCATAATCATTAATCAATCCCTTAATCATTTTCAATAATATTTCCTATAGCCATCATCAATCCCATAAGTCATTTAAATAATTTTTAGGGGCATGGTCTTCCATCACCCCACTCATTGTCTAATATCCTGAATCAAAACTACATTACACTGATGTCTCTTCAAACTATGTAGGTATTACTTGGCCAATTTTTAATGCCCAAGAATACCTCAGACACTAATTTCATTTTCCATCCCCTTGAAATCACTCAAATTTATCAAATTATGTTTAGATACAATCATCATACAAAATATAATTATTGTTGAAAATCACTTATATCATCTAATCAACATGTGGCTCTCCCTTATCTATGTCCTTGATTGGGAAATTCAATATTTTATGGCCTTTTATATCCTAGTCTATCAATTTCCCAAACATATATATTTGTATCAAAATTAATTATCTTATCTAATGAATATACTCACCTCTCTTCTCAGCATTAGTTTTATCCTAGGACTCATATTAAGAAGCTCATCATTAATGCTAAGGTGCATTCCCTCTTGGGATTAATATTACACCTAAAAATTCATTCCCTCACATTTTCACTTACAGAATCCTATCATTCATATCTCAACTATCATCCATGGTATCCCAACCCCTCATTGTCTTGCATATATACCAACCTTGTGATCTATTTTTAAGTGGCCATTCAGTTCATTCCTCCTTGCATACCCTCTTGAGGGGTCATCATAAAATGCAAACTTATTTTGTTAACCTATCATACCATGGTTTTTATTTGAAAGACCATTACTCCCCACTTCATCACTTGTAATTCCCATTTAAAGATGGAAATAATGTATACATCTAAATCTTCTTGCCTTAACTATTTCATTAATCCTACTATTTATCATAATCAATTCCATTTTAAAAAATATTGCTCTAATTAAATGTGTAAATAAATTTCCCATTATTATTTTTAACATCATGTTAACCTTTCTATATACCCCATAATATAATAATCCCTTAATTATCCCACTAACATCCCATTAAAACACTAATCCCACCTCAATTAATGACCACTTTCTCCACTTGCCAATTTAAAATTCAGAAAATATGTTACCTACCCTCCTGTAACCAGCCTATCTATAGATTCTCCTACACACCTATATTCTTAAACCCCCCTAAAGACCCTAAATTAATCACAATTAAGACCTAATAAAATCTATAAGCCTCTAAAATCTAGAGTCTTCTCTAATTATCTAGAATTCTCTAAATATAGAGGGTTCTTATGAATTTAAAATTCATTTTTATCCTCCCCACCACCCTATAAATAACAAAGCATGGAGCTTGGTTGAATTAATTTTAAATTTGGAATACACACAAGCTCTCATATAGCCTTCATATTGCATCCATATTATCCTTGCAAAGCCATTGATCCCTCTTACATACATCTTGAAATCTTGAAGGCACCATTGTAAAAAAAATCCAACAATCAATCCAATTATCCTAGGATAGCCTATTTGAAGAACTTAAAGGGAAGATTAAGAGAAGAAAGGTAATGGAAAGAATCCTTAACTAAGTTCTGATTGCTTCTATATTCTCTCCTAATGATGTTTTTGTAGATTTTGGGTTTATTTACTATATATAGTATATTGAATTCATTTCTAAAAATTTACAAGCATACATCAACCTAAGGTCTCTTTAGATTATGTAGGAAATAATTATCCACTTTTTAGTGCCCAAAGATAGCTCAGCCACTAATTTCCTTTTTCATACACTCGTGGTCACTCAAATTTTTCAAATCATGTTGAGCTATAATCATCATACTAAATTTTCTTATAATCATAAATCACTTATATCATCTCATCAGTCTATATATTTCACTTACATGTGTCCTTGATTGAGAAATGCTGATAGCTCATGGCCATTTCAATCCTAGTTTATCCATTCCTTGACCATGTATCTTTGTCTTGGGATTAATCATCTTATCTAATGAATTGTTAGGAATGAAAAAAAACATTCCAACCCAAGATTCAGAAGTGATAACTCAAATAACATCACATATAAATTTGTAGATAATTGATTGAAAAGCAAAGTGAATCAAGTGTTATTCATAAATATGATATGCTAGTATAAAGAAAATATCTTATATAAAAAGGCAAGGTAAAACACAAAATTAACCTAACTAGCCAATGTGGGATAAATCCTCACATAGGACAAACTCACCAAAGGATGAAATAACTAGATAATATAATAAAAACATGAAAAATACATGAAATTCATAATATATCACCCCCTCTTAAGTGAAACTAGGGGATAAAAAATCCAAAAACAAAATAATGGCATATCTATAGTATGAGTCCTAGTAAATAGGCCTGATAAGGTACTCATGTTTAATATGTATCCATGAAATGAAGAAGGAATATGTCCTCACCAACACCCTCAAGGATAACTTATAAAACCCCAATCATACTATAACTCAAGGAAATAAGGTGATGAGAAATGCTTCATGAAGATGTTTGTAACCTATTACTGAGTCAGAATGTACTCTAAGCTAAAAACTCAATGTTGAATGTGTTGATGAATGAAGTGCATATGTATCTCAATATACTTGGTATTATAATGCTCAAATAGGTTGTGAGATATATAAATTTCACTGTGGTTGTCATACCAAAGTATAATGGGTGAATCCTACATGAAACCAAACTTTATCAATAATTGATGAAGCCAAAGAACTTGTTGTCTCACTATAAATTTTTTCTAGTACTTGTTGATGTAAAAGATTGCACCCTTGGCTGGAGGCCGAGCTCCTGCCTTCCTCACGCAACAATGGAAACTCCCCTCTCACCTATGGGATTGGTGAAGCTAGAGGAGAGAGTCTCTAGATAAGGGCTAGCTCCCTTTGATGCATCTGATTTTGTTCCAATAAGTGCTAACATATATATATATATATATATATATATATATATATATATATATATATAATGGGGGGGATGAAAAGGGAGAAAGATTGCAGGAAAACAAACTACTCTAAAGGAGGTGATGCACTAAATGATTGACCTACTCACACTTACACTCTAAAACATACAAACACATATATACACTTCAACTGGTAAATGGACCAGACTGCAGGGAGTGGCAAGAAGGCTTTGATGGAACAAACAAAAAATAGAGATTCACCATAGGTGTTGTAGAAGAGACACACTGTGTAGTAGATCCTTCTACCTCTGCACTTCCAAGTATAGCTCTTCTTGTCACCTATAGAAATGGCACCTTATAGACACCAGGTGTGTTGGTGTTAAACCTATGAAAGCATCAAGAAGCAATGATTAGACACAAAATCAACACTCAGACACACACAAAAATGTCTAACTAGAAAGAGGTAAAAATACATTTATTGATTACAGGTGAAAAATTTGCCAAGGCTTCTCCTTACAAATGTGGAAGATCATTCTCAAATGACAAGTCTCCAATATATAGAGGAAGGAAAAAAGGCCTTTTGGCACCTCTTTGACAAATGTCCCATGTGCGCTCTGGTCATTGGAAGAGTAGGCCGCTTAAACATAAATGCTGTGTCAGCCTTGGCTCTGACTTTAGGCATTTTTTGACATAGGCCACACCATTTCCCCATTAACCAAGACTGCTCCTTGAAGGCACCCATGTAGTTTATCTACTAATAAATGTGAAATGAAGAAAAAAGGGTCGTACAGTTGGCCGTTTGCGCCTTCTAATGGTCAATTCACAAGCACTATTTCACCTGCTAGAGTAACTTCTTGAATCAATGCCTCCCTTCACCACTTAGACTATCTACCTACTCCTACACTTGGCACTTTGTCTTTTCCCTGCCTTGTCTCTTTTTGGCTCCTTCGGCCCTTGGGGCTATCTCTGGGTGGGTCGCTGCATTCCTTGGGCTCCTTTCATGATTGGCGCTTGGGCATTTGAAAACCAATGGATTTTTTATTGGCTTAAATTTGACATTCGCACACCCATCATCGCTTGAAAACCAATGGCTAGTTCACCCTCTTAAAGTTGATGGCTTTCGAGACGTCACCGTCCTTGGCAATTTCCTTCAGGCTTTTCTACTTTGCCCTTTTTTGCAGACTCCCTTCTTAGCACCTTCTTGAAGGGAAGGTGACCCTCCAGCCTTTGGAAAGTGCCCCTTTATTTTGGCTAAGAGTCCCTTACAAGGGCACCTACCCTTTGGGGTCCTTCAGCTCTTTGGCAGGTCTCTTTCGCTTCGGGCTTTTCCCCACGGACAAAAAGTCTATGGGAATTGGCCATTTGGCTTCCCCAGGCCCTTTTGTTTCAGGCCTTTTTCCCATAGACAAAAAGTCTACAGGAATTGGCCGTTTCTAAATTTATTTAGACTTTTATCTAAAGGAATTCCTTTTGACAAAAGTCCAAAGAATTTTTTCTTCACTTTAGTTCTTTGAAGTATTCTTCGGGTAGCCCCTCCAAATTTCTTCGAGCTTTTTGTCTGAAGGAATTCCTTCGAACAAAAAGTCTAAAGAAATTTTTCTTTTGACTACCTTAAGTAAAATTCCAAAAACTTACCTTTTGCAGCTTTCTTTCTTTGTGGCCTCTTTGAAGTGCCTTTTCCCTCCGTAAGGGCTTGTTGAACCTGGACTGCCCTCTGCAAGGGCACCTACCCTTCAGCTTTGGGGGTACCTCATTGAACCAACCCATTAAACTAAAATTGGTTTAATAGTTCAATGTTGCACACTGAGCTGATTGAACTAAAGGTGGTTGAACCATTTGCTTTGAACCACTCGTTGAACCAAAGCCTTTGAACCAAAATGTTGAACCGACCTGTTGAACCGATTCAACGGTTCAACGGTTCAAGTGACTGTTGAGCCAAGGTCATTAAACTCTTTATTGAACCAAAGGGATGAACTTGAAGATTGAACCAAGGCTTGAAATTGAAGTGATGGAATTGAAGTAATGAACTAAGGCTTGAACTAAGGCTGATTGAACTGCCAATTAAACCAAGGCTTTGAACTGAAGTGATGAACCCACCAATTGAACCAAGGCTTGTACCAAGGCTTTGAACTAAAGTGATGGTTCAAAGGTTCAAAGATGCCAACCTTCCTTGTAAATTTCTTTACATGAAGGCCCAAAAGAGCCTTGTAAACCCTAACACTCTCTAAACTAATTCTTCATGTTCCAAAAGACTAACCTGTAGAGTCCATAGAAAATCTTGGACTTGTGAAAAATAAAAAAGAATTGGCCTAGAACAATAAGGGTAAAAAGGGGACCAATTTTTTGGCCTGTTGGGAAAAAAATGGTCAACAAATTGGCAACTCTTAAGGGAAGCATGCCTGCTATGCTTAGAAACTAGTTGCCTCAAATCCATTGGGCACAGAGTCAGATTGTAACTTAAAATTAGCAACAACCCCAATAAATTATAGAATCAATCATGAAGATTTACCTCAAAGGAAATGAAAACACACACAAAGCTAAAAAAGCTACTAACATGTGTAGAAAGCACTTAGGGAAAATAAGAGAAAAGCAAGGGAAGTATACATGATGTAAATAGACTTAGTGGTAGTGCTTTAGATGTATCCCATTAATTGGGATATACAGTTCTTCACCATCCAACCTAGAGAGTTGGAATGCATTATGCTACTTACACTGAGTGATTATGTATGTGCTGTTCCATAGGGCATCAAACTTCACATGATTTCTAGGCTTAGCTCGGTCTTCATCCCATTTCAAGATAATGTCTCCTTCAGAGAAACCTTTTGATGAAAATTTCTTGTCAAAGTGTCTCTTTGTTTACCGTTAGTGGTTAGTCATAGAAACCATAGCCTGATCCCTTGTCTCTTGGAGTACCATCAGCTCACATAGCCTAATCTCCATGCTATTTCCTTTTTCTAATTGTAGTTGGTGAGCGAGTTCCAAGGCCAGCAATTCCAGTGAAATGGGGAGCCTAGCTTCCCTTCCATAGATGAGCACGTATGGTGAGTTGCCAATTTCCCTCTTCAGGGTGACCCTATCTGCCCACAAGGCTATTTTCAACTTTGCATGCCAAGTCCTCTGATTTTCTTCCATGGTCCTCTTGATGATCTTGATCAAGTTCTTGTTGGTGGACTTAACCAGCCCATTCCCTTGTGGGTAATAATTGGATGAAGTGCTGAGATATATACCATATTTTAACACCCATTCACTTGTTTTGGTTCCCAAAAAAGCCAACACATTATTTGAGATTATGGTTGTTAAAACCCTAAAACTTGCCACTAGGTCCTCATAAAAATCTAGGACTACACTTTCATTGGCCTCCTTCAGAGCAACAGCCTCTACCCATCTCATGAAATAGTCTGTGGTGGTCAGGACCCACTTGTGTCTAGCACTGGAGGGGGGATTAATCATACCTATGAATTCTAGGCCCCACTACATGAATGGTTGTTCCACCTAAATAGGTTGTAGAGGCATGGTAGCCAACTATTGCTTCCCATCAAAAAGTGCACACTTCTAGCACTTTCATACCTAGGCATGGGTATCCCTAAAAAGAGTAGGCTAGAAATAGCTAGCTCTCATTATTCTTGCTGCAGTAGCCCTAAGAGCAAAATGACCACCTACTAGCCCATCATGGAACTCAGATAGCACCTTATCAGCCTGATTTGAGTCTATGCATCTTAGAAGGAACCCTAAGAGATCCTTCCTAAAAAATACTCCATCAACCAAGACATAAGGGAGAGATTGGAGCCTAAAGTACCTTCTTTTATTCCTACCAAGACCCTATGGGCACTCACCAGTGAGAAAAAAACACCTCAGGTCTGATGTCTAATCCTTCATGATAGCTAGTTCTTCTGCTGTAGCTACATCATGAATTAGTAAGATATCTTCCCTTTTCTACTTGAAGTCCATAGTAAGGTGTTCACATAGGCCTCTTCCCCTCATTAGCTTGGTGATCTTGATGTCTACGTCATACTCCATTACCTTGGTGATCCACCTGACTCTCTTTTCATTTAGGTCTCAGTTGGTCAAGAAATCCTTGATGCCAAGATGTGGAACCATGAGGTGAATCTTGCTGTTGGATAGCATATGCCTAAATTTCTTCAAGCTTTGTATTACTACCAGGACTTGCTTCTCTATATATGTGTATCTGACTTTGAAATCCTCTAACCCCTAGCTAAAAAATGTAAGTGGTTGTTCAAGGTCATCACCATTTTCTTGGGTAAGCATGGCGGAGATTACCTCTTCATTGCCAAAAGTGTAGAGGTTGAAATCTTTGTTGAAGTCAAGGCTAATCAAAGTAGGAGCCCGGGTTATGGCTTGCTTGATGTCTTCAAAGCTGTCCTTCCTTTGTGTTGTCCACTTGAACTCCTCACCCTTCCTTAGCATAGAGGTCAGTGGCTTGAGTATCTCTACAAAATTTGGGATGAATCTTTGAATGAAATTTATCCTTCTGAAGAAGCTCTATAGGCCTTTCTTATGCTTAGGCAGGGACATCTCCAAGATAGAATGAACTCTCTCAGGGTCAATGGATAAGCCCTCCTTGGACATAATGTGGCCAAGGAGTTTCTCTTCATGAACAACAAACACACATTTCTTCAGGTTGAGAGATATGCTAAACTCTCTACACCTCTCAAAGATTTTCCTAAGGTGTTTCATGTGTTGGCTCACTTCCTTGGAGAATACCATCACATCATCGAGGTATACTAGCACATTATTATTTATCAAGCCTTGGAAAGCCATGTCCATGGCTCGTTGAAATGTAACACTAGCATTAGATGGCCTTAATTGCATCTTCTTGTAGGCAAATATTCCCCATTTAGTATTGAAGGCTATTTTGTGCTAGTCACAGCCTTGCACCAGAATCTGATTATATCCTGAATATCCATCCAGGAGGGAGAAATGCTCGCTGCCTATTACCCTCTGAAGGATCCACTCCATTCTCGAGAGAGGATAATGGTCTTTCAAAGAGACTTTATTAAGGTCTTTGAAATCAACACGTAGCCTGATCTCCCCATTCTTCTTTCAGACATGAACAAGATTGGCCAGTTAGGAGGAATGTTTGATTGGAAATATAATCCCAAACTCAATCAATTTAGCTAGTTCTTTCTACATGAGAGGCTTAATCATTGGGTTGACAAGTCTCTACTTTTGCATGATTATCCTAGCTCCTTATTCTAATTTGATGGTGTGCTAGGTGAGTCTTGGGTCAAAACCCTTCAAATCACTATAATCCCAAGTGAAAACATCAGTAAACTCTTGACAAAACAAAATGAAAGTCCACTTTTCTTAAATCATGTAGCCTTTTCTAAGTGCAAGCAGCTTATCCTTGAAGATCTCAACCTTCTCATAATTCTCCTTCTTATTTGTGATGCATGCCTTGTCACTTCTCAATTGGTCATCTCCATTGAATATACTCTCTAGAGTGACCAAACCTTTAGGGAGCTTATTTTTCTTCAGTTGAACAATCTAGTTGCCATATTACTGTTGCAATTTTGCCTAGTTCTTTGTAGCAAA
The DNA here is from genome assembly GCA_037957365.1 of Torreya grandis. NCBI lineage: Eukaryota > Viridiplantae > Streptophyta > Pinopsida > Cupressales > Taxaceae > Torreya > Torreya grandis. Next base: position 818,106 of record JARHVA010006090.1, read on the forward strand.
ATCAGCTTCTTCCTGTAGGAAAAATGCTATTTTTTGGTCATTGTTGAGGACCTTCCAATTTGTAATGTTGTCAAGGATAGAGGGCCAAACTACCACCTTCAAGTAGCATGAACCACAATCTCAGTTTATCTCCTTGGAAACATCAAATTGAGCACCAATTGTTGCTAGCCTATCTACTTGTTTGTTCTGCTCTCTGGGAATGGAGGTGATATTGAAAGCAATGAAACCTTCCACCAAGTCCCAGACCCTATACTTGTAGGACTTTAGAAAATTATTTTTTGTCAAATTTTAGGCTCTCACCTGATTTACAATCAGCTCACTGTCACCCAAAACTTGCATCTCCTTGATTCCTCTTTTCCTTGCCCATTCCAGACCATGGATAAGTGAATCATATTCTACAACATTGATTGTGCAAGAAAATTGGAAATGGAAGGCAAAAAAGTATCTCTCCTTTGAAGGGGAGACTAACATCACTCCACCACTAGCTCCCAACCTACTTCTAGAACCATCAAAGTACAGCTGCCATAGACCTAAGTCCTCTTGGCTTGCCTTCATTATATTTGGTATGAAGGTACCTTCTTCATGTATGTAGTAGAATCCAAGGCCTACCTCCTCTATGAACTTGTAAGGTTCATGCTCAAATTTATCACTTCCCCATTCATCCAAGAGTAGGTCTGCAACTCCTTCAAGAGTAGAGGACAAAAATTGGTCTATTTGGGACTCTTCTTAGTCGATAATGGTGTAGATGACATTTGCTACCTTGAGCGAATATGGTTCCAGATGGTCCCTATGGAGTGGCTCAAGTTAAATCTTTACCTTGATCCCATACTTGGTTCTAAAAACTAGATAAGACCAATTCACTACTAGATAGCCACCTATCTTGGATGTGAAGTCCCTGGATAAGTAAATGGCAAAATAAGGAGGAACATCTGCCACCACTATATCATGGGGAACTAAGAAAGTCAAGAAAGCATGTAATGTCAAGGTCAAAACCTTCATTATCTTAATTGTCTTTACAGGTGTCCCATCTACCTATAGGACTCCCTTATTCATCTCTTCATATTTTAGTCCCAGCTTGTCAGCTATGCACTTGGACATCACTGAGGTACTAGCCCCACTGTCAATGATGTAGTTGTGCACTAATAAATCTCCTATGACTAAAGACACATAGAAAGGGGGTATTTTATCTTTTTCTTGACCTGGCTTGAGGTGCAACATTGTCCATTCATCATCAAGACATTATCAGTCCTCGCTGGGATAGCTTGTCGATCCAGATCATGCAATTCCCTTTGTAGCAAGTCCTTTTGTCCTGATAGAGACAATGAATCCCATAAGGAGATGTTCATATGTAGCTTCTTCATCTGGTCCACCACATTGACTTGAGGACTACCTCCCTTCAAGATTTCTTTGGGGCTAATTCCAACTTGAGGTGCAGGCTGAGGGGCTGAAGGTACAAATGGCAGTCTAAAGTTTGGGACCCTCTGATTTTCCTGTGATGAGGAAGGCATTTCTGATATTTGTGTAGTAGCCTTAGTTTCTCCTATTTCTCTCCTTTTAAATCTTTTGTTGGCTACAACACAGTCATCCTAATTGTTTGTAGCACCCACATAATTGATTGCATAGAACTCACCTTCCAAGTGGTTCATAAGAGTAGAGTCAGGCTGACTCTGACTGTTGCTCATGATGGGTTGCATTAGAGCCTCAAAGATTTGGGAATGGGTAGATACCTAATTTTCTTGCACATTTGGGTAATAACCCATCATCTCATTCATATAAATAACTTGCTCTTGGCCATATCCCATGGTTGCACAACTTGGCTGTTCCTACACCAGATTGTTTTAAATGGGCACCATGACCTTAGATGATGAAGGGGTGCCTGGGTTGTAGCCTTGAAAAGTTCTAGTTTGAGTAAGCTCACCCTGTCCTTGATTGTAGTTTTGGAAAGGGGGTCTAGGGGCTTGACCATAATGCTGGTATCCCTAATTTGGTCTGTTGCCTTGAGCTTGCTACCTTTTAAGAGCCACAAGTTCATTTGACATAATTTGCAATAGACTCTTTACTTCATGAATCTCATTGGATGGATCAACAACTGGTTTCTCTATGCTAGGTATAGGAGCTAATGTGGGAGTAGTGGCCTAAATTAGAGGTAGCATTTCTAGGAAAAGTGGCATATGGGGTCTAGCGGCTATTTTCCCAGCCTGTACTAAGCAATTTTTAGCTGTTATGGCTATGTCATAGGCAATAGGCAACACATGCCATCCCATGGATTGTATCATAATAGCAATATCACTATTTAATGCTCTTAAATAATACAAGAAAGCATAACTAGCAGTTAGTCTTACCAGAATGGGGATTCTATCCCATGTCTTTTGAAATCGTGTGTTGAAATCCTGCATATATTTGTGTGGGGCTCTTTTCATGGTAGTCAGCTACTCAACAAGCAAGAGGTGGTCTCTCTTTTCTACAAAATGGTCTATCAAGTGAGTACCTAATTTATTCCAAGATTTGATTGAATTTATAGCCAAAGTCCCATACCAGTCAAGAGCTTTGCCCTTAAGAGATAATGCCAGTAATCTGATTGTGATATTTTCCTCAGTGACATTGTGAATATTAAAAAGATTAGTAATATTTTTGATGTGCTTGATGACTATAATGGGCCCCTCTCCATTGAAAGAAGGCACATTTTTGAGGGCTGCTCCTAGAATTGGGTCATAACATGGGAGATTCAAGAGGCTCTAACCATGAAAAGCTGTAAAGGGTAATGCCATAGCTAGGATGGGATATAACTACAGCCTTGATGTATATGTGTTCCTTACAATAAGTCTAGGAAGATGGTTTCATAAATAAGGATGGGTCCTCTCAAACCTTAGACCTTTTGCTGAGTTTAAAGGCAACTCAACAAATTCAAAAGGGACACCCTTAGAAGTAGACCATGTGGTGACTTTAGGCATAAGAAGTCAGACTGGTCTTTGATTATGAAATGAAGTTATTATTAGTGGAGTGACTAGATGCTATAAATATTTGACTTACTATAAAAGGACTAGAATCAATCCTAAAACCTTACCGAGTGTAAGACTGTGTCCCACTGGGCATGCCAAAAATTGTTGACGCAGAAGATTACACCCTTAGCAGGAGGCTGAGCTCCTGCCTTCCTCACGTAATAATGGAAACTCCCCTCTCACTTATGGGACTGGTGAAGTTGGAGGGGAGAGTCTCTAGATAAGGGCTAGCTCCCTTTGATGCATTTGATTTTATTCCAATAAGTGCTAACATATATATATATATATATATATATATATATATATATATATATATATATATATATATATATATATATATATATATATATATATATATATATATATATATATATATATATATATATACGGGGGGGGATGAAAAGGGAGAAAGATTGCAGGAAAACAAACTAATCTAAAGGAGGTGATACACCAAATGATTGACCTACTCACACTTACACTCTGAAACATACAAACACATACATACACTTCAACTGGTAAATGGACTAGACTGCAGGGAATGGCAGGAAGGCTTTGATGGAACAAATAGAAAATAGAGATTCACCATAAGTGTTGTATAAGAGACACACTATGTAGTAGATCCTTCTACCTCTATGATTCCAAGTATAACTCTTCTTGTCACCTATAGAAATGGCACCTTATAGACACCAGGTGTGTTGGTGTTGAACCTGTGAAAGCATCAAGAAGCAATGACTAGACACAAAATCAACACTCAGACACACATAGAGATGTCTAACCAAAAAGAGGTAAAAATGTGTTTATTGATTACAAGTGAAAATTTTTCTAGGGCTTCACCTTACAAATGTGGAAGATCATTCTAAAATGATAAGTCTCCAATATATAGAGGAAGGAAAAAAGGCCTTTTGGCACCTCTTTGACAAATGTCCCATGTGCACTCTGGTCATTGGGAAGAGTAGGCCGCTTAAACATAAATGCTGTGTCAGCCCTGACTCTGACTTCAGGTATTTTTTGACATAGGCCACACCATTTCCCCATTAATTGAGACTGCTCCTTGAAGGCACCCATGCGATTTGTCTACTAATAAATGTGAAATGAAGAAAAAAGGGTCACACAGTTGGCCATTTGTGCCTTCTAATGGTCAATTCACAGACACTATTTTACCTACTGGAGTAACTTTTGAATTGGTGCCTCCCTTCACCACTTGGACTATATGCCTACTCCTACACTTGGCACTTTTTTCTTTTCCCTACCTTGTCTCTTTCTGGCTCCTTCGGCCCTCGGGGCTATCTCTGGGTGGGTCGCTACATTCCTTGGGCTCCTTTCATGGTTGGCGCTCAGGCATTTAAAAACCAACAAATTTTTTATTGGCTTAAATTTGACATTCACACACCCATCATCACTTGAAAACCAATGGCTAGTTCACCCTCTTAAAGTTGATAGCTTTCGAGACATCACCATCCTTGGAAATTTCCTTTGGGATTTTTTGCTTTGCCCTTTTCTGTGGACTCCCTTCTTAGCACCTTTCTGAAGGGAAGGTGACCCTTCGGCCTTTGGAAAGTGCCCCTTTATTTTGGCTGAGAGTCCCCCACAAGGGCACCTGCCCTTCGGGGTCCTTTGGCTCTTTGGCGGGTCTCTTTCACTTCGGGCTTTTCCCCATGGATAAAAAGTCTGTGAGAATTGGCTGTTTGGCTTCCCCAGGCCCTTTTGTTTCAGGCCTTTTCCTCGTAGACAAAAAGTCCATGAGAATTGGCCATTTTTGAATTTCTTTAGACTTTTGTCTGAAGGAATTCCTTCAAACAAAAGTTTGAAGAGACTTTTCTTCGCTTTAGTTCTTTGAAGTATTCTTCGGCCAGGCCCTTTGAATTTATTTGGGCTTTTTGTCCGAAGGAATTCCTTTAGACAAAAAGTCTGAAGAAATTTTTCTTTCGACTGCCTTAATTAAAATTCCAAAAACTTACCTTTTGCGGCTTTCTTTCTTTGTGGCCTCTTTGAAGTGCCTTTGCCCTCCACAAGGGCTTGTTGAACCTGGACTACCCTCCATAAGGACACCTACCCTTTAGCTTTGGGGGCACCTCATTGAACCAACCCATTGAACCAAAATTGGTTCAACAGTTCAATGTTGCATGCCGAGCTAATTAAACCAAAGGTGGTTGAACCATTTGATTTGAACCACTCGTTGAACCGAAGCCTTTGAACCAAAACATTGAACTAACCTATTGAACCGGTTCAATAGTTCATGGTTCAAGTGACTATTGAGCTAAGGTCATTGAACTCTTTGTTGAACCAAAGCGATGAACTTGAAGATTGAACCAAGGCTTGAAATTAAAGTGATAGACTTGAAGCGATGAACCAAGGCTTGTACCAAGGTTGATTGAACCAAGGCTTTGAACTGAAGTGATGGTTCAAAGGTTCAAAGATGCCAACCTTCCTTGTAAATGTCTTCAGACGAAGGCCTAAAAGAGCCTTGTAAACCCCAGCACTCTCTAAATTGATTCTTCATGTGCCAAAAGACTACCCTGCAGAGTCCATAGAAAATCCTGGACTTGTGCAAAATAATAAAGAATTGGCCTAGAATAGTAGGGGAAAAAAGGGGACCAATTTTTTGGCCTGTTGGGCAAAAAATGGTCAACAGTACTCAGGCTCTATAGATGAAAGTGTAATAGCCTATTACTTCTTTCACAACTAAGCAATAGGTGAAGAACCAAGACACAATATGTATCTATAATTGGAATGTCTATCATCAAGAGAACTTGACCAATATGAATCACTATATCCAACCAAGTAGAACCCCTAGTGTAGTGTAATCCAAAATGAGTAGTGCCTCACAGATATTATAAAAATACTCTTGGTATCCTAATAATAACTATAATTATGGTCATGTTCAAGCCTAGATATAAGTACAAATATAAATGAAATTTCAAGGTGATTATGGGTCAAATACATAAGACTCCCAACCATTTGCCTATACAATGTAGGATCACAAACTAGAGTAGTACAAGAGTAAGTGAGAGTCACTCCAAACTAAAAAGGATAAGGAATTGGATTGAAATTATCCATGCCAAAATGTTAAATAAGATCAAGGGTATACTTATGATAACTCAAATAAATCCTTTTATCTAACAATGAATTTTAAAAACCAAGGAAGAAATGTAGAAGGCCAAGATCTGTCATGTCAAACTATGTTGAAAGTGCTTACTAAATAATTTTAAACTAAGATGAGGAGTTGTAAATGAAAATCATATCTTTAACATACAAGACTAGTATAACAATGTCCTCCCTAATATGATGAATGTATACAGTGGGATTTGAGTGGGAGTGAATAAAGCTAGTAAAGAGAAGAAATAAATCCATCTTCTCATAACAAGCCTGAGGGGCCTATTTGAGATTGTAAAAAGACCTCCTAATTCAAAAAACAAGATAATAATCATGAATAAACCCAACAAGACACTCCATAAATATTTGTTCATGTAAGTCTCCATGCAAGAAAGCACTCTTAAAATCCATCTGATACACTAGCCAACCCTGTGATGTAGGAAGAGAAAGTACAAGGAAAACATAATCCATCTTGGTAATAGGTGTAAAATTCTTAGCATAGTCAATACCTTTGACCTACAATAACCCCTATACAACAAGATGTGCCTTATACTTATCAATATACCCACCAAATACATATTTAGCATGGTAAATACACTTTTACCTAACCGAATTTATTACCTTATGAAGAGTGACCAAATCCCAAGTGTGATTATTCATCAATGAAGAATACTTATTTGTCATCATGTCATCCCACTCTTGTATCCCATGATCTTGTGAAAAAGACTGTGGATCCATAGAGATTATCTGATACAAAAGTCTAATATCTATAGAATGTGCATGATGATGTCAAGTAGGTGGAATACCCTATATGAAAGATGATACCTTAGAAACTATAATATAATCCACCCTAGGTATAGTGGAAACATAAGAGTGAATAGGATCCTCATCCTCTATATCCTCCTTAGGAATCTCCTGAATAGGCTCTTCAAAGAATGAATCCTCTAGATGAGGTGAATCATAGAAAGAAGAAGGCATGGAAGAAGATGAAGAGTCATGAGATATGAAATTCTCATCAAACTATACATGTGTTCAAAAATGAACATCATGAGTATAAAAATATAAAATATGATAAGCTCTCATGTACTCATAATATCGTATAAAAATAAAGGTCTTCTCTTCTTATCCAATGTTTTCCTTTTCTTCTTTGGTATAAACATCTAAGCAAGGCTCCCAAAGACTAAAAAAAATGAGACATCAGGGTTGGTTCTAGACCAAGCCTCATCTAATGTCATATGCTAAAGTGATTGATGTGGTGTGGGGTTATAAATTTAGTTCACATAATTAACTACCTTTGCATAATAGATAGGAGGTAAATCCTATGAATGCATCATGCAGTTAGCCATCTCTTTCAAATTTTTTTCTTCTTTTCTGCTAAGCCATTCTACTATGGAGTATGAATAATATAATGCTAGTGAATAATACCATGGGTTACTAAAAAATTAGAGAACTCTTAACTGATGTACTCCCCCCATTATCTGTATGAAGATTCTTTATGCAACTCAAAGACTATTTCTTGACCAAAGCCTTAAAGAATTTGAAGTGAGCAAGTACATCACTCTTGTAATTGAGTAAATAAACCCAAGTATGCCTCAATAAATTATTAATAAAGGTAAGTACATAAGTATCACCATTAAAATAAAGTATAGGAAAGACCATCAAATCATTGTGCTTAAGTTTAAGTGGTGAAGAATCTCCCATGGACATACACTTAAGAAATGGATCTTGGTGTTGTTTCCCCAATGCACAATTGGGGAAAATTCCATCAAGACATGAAATTTTAAGAAGACCCTCTAACATATTGTGATTTATCAACTCCTTCAAATATATATAATTTAGGTGTCCAAATCTCTCATGACAAATCTAAATCTTAGAATATACATGAAAAACTAAATATGTCCCTAAAGGAGGAGTAGCATCACCACCCTCAAAAATAGTAGAGTTGATAACTATGATCAACAACACCCTATGTAATAAGTGTGTGTGGATCTAACAAAGATCAAACTTCATTACCCTATTGTGTGAAAGTCACTATCTTACCTTGACCAAAATGGCAAAGCTAATAAACTAGAAGTAGATTGGTGGTGATGTCTAGAACATATAATGCATTATTGATACATCCACCATATAGATATATGACACCCTTCCCCTTAATATAAATTAAGGAAGAATATCCAACCTCAATGTTATAAGTAGAACATAGACTAAGAGATACAAAGGAATCCCTAGAAGAAGTCATATGGTGTGAAGCACCAAAATCTAGAACCCAACTATCTAAAATAGATAACTATGATCTCCTGACAACATTAAGTGCTTTCCCATACTCATGAGATGGAGATAAAAATATTGTGTTTTTGAGTGGTATCCTCTAAGGCTTAAATTCTCTTAAAACACCTAGACTCTTCATGACTAGTCCCCTTATAATAGGATCAAGATAGGTTATACTTATTCTTGGATTTGTAAGATGGTTTGGCTTTAAATGTATTAGTGTTAGGCTTAGGTGAATTTTGAGATGAGGAGGAACATTATTCTTCTTACTCTTAGTTTTCCCTTAGTCTTAGAATGTGATGTAACTAATGCTTTTTGAGAGGTGAAAGACTCAAGGTGAGACAATTTTAATTCTTCCCTAGTAAGTCTCTCACAAAAAAACTCTAGATTTGACATTTTGAATGTAATACCTAAATCATCCATACTAGAGAAAAAGGTAGAAGTAAATATTTTGAAAGGGCCACTCAAATTAGATAGAATCAAGTACACAAACTCTTCATCCTTCTTATCTCATCCAATCCCATTCAACTACGTCAATAAATTCTTAAACTTAGTGTGGTAGTCTACAATAGAGGCAAAGTCATCCAAATTGAGTGAAGTAAGCTCCAATTTAACTTACATGGCTCTCAAGTGATCTACTTTACCAAATAAACCCTTTAGCTTAGCCCATATTTTGAATGGATAATCATCCTAAATGAAATAAAATGTTTTCACTCACATAACACTCAATCAAATCCATACACTCTTCAAAATTACATTGGTGCTGAAAATTTTAAAATTCACATGTAAACTATGGTTGAGTTTCATTCATTATGGACCATAATCCTTTGCACTTTATGATTGTTTCCATTTGAGGTCTCCATGTATGGTAATTATGTGTAGTCAAATTCTCACAATGGTCAATACCATAAGTAGAATCCATGCTAACAAATCACCAAAGAGTAGAAATAATTAAAAAGGGTGTATAAAATTGGCACCAAGACAACCCTATAAAAGATTGCATTAAGCCCCTAGCTAATATGGGATAAATCCTCACATAGGACAAACTCACTAAAGGATGAAATAACTAGCTAGTACATTATAAAACATGAGAAATACATGAAATACTTACTCTAACATGAATATGCTCAAGTCTCTCTTTGGCATTAGTCTTTACCTAAGATTCATCTTAAGAGGCTCATCACCATTGCTAAGGTTCATTCCCCCTTGGGACTAGTCTTACACCTACAACTTCCTTCCCTCACATTTTCACTTGGGTCATCCTATCATTCATAAGTCAACTATCATCTAGGGCATCCCAATCCCTCATTATCTTACCTATATACCCACCCCATGATCATTTTACAAATGGTCATTTGATTCATTCCTCCGTACATGCCCTGTTGAGGGGGAATAAAGCAATGCAACCTCATTTTAATAACCTATCATGTAATGGTTTTTATTTTAAATATCATTACTCCATACTTAATCACTCACAATTCCATTTCAAATAGGAGAAAAATGTATACATTTAAATTTTCTCACCTTAACTATTCCATTAATCCTACTATCTATCACAATTAATTCTATTTAAAATAAGTAACTATTGCTCTAATTAAATTCATAAACCCATTTCCCATTATATATTTCCTACATTATGATAACTTTCCTACATACCCTATACTATATTAATCCCTTGATTATTTCACTAACATCCCATTAAACTACTAATTCCACCTTATTTAATAACTAGTTGCCCCACTTGCCAATGTAAAATTCAAAATATTCTACCTACCCTCCCATAGACAACCTATCCATAGATTATCCTACATACCTAGATCCTTAAACGCCCCCAAAACCCCTAAACTAATCATAATTAATACCTAATCAAATCTAGAAACCTCTAAAATCTAGAGTCTTCTCTTATTTTTTAGAATGATCTAAAACTAGAGGGTTCTTATGAATTTAAAATTTATTTTTCTATCCTCTCCACCACCCTATAAATAACAAATCATGGAGTTTAGTTAGATAAATTAGAAATTTGGAATACACACAAGCTATCATATATCCTTCATATTGCATCCATATTATCTTTGCATCCAATAATCCATTGATCCTTCTTGCATCCATCTTAAAATATTAAATCCACCATTTTCAAACAAATCTAACAAGAAATCCAATTATCCTTGGAGAATCTGTTTAAATATCTTGGAGGGAAGATTAAGAGAAGCAAGGTGATGGTAAGAATCCTGAACTAAGTTATGATTACTTCTATATTCTCTCCCATTAATGTTTTTATATATTTTGGGTTAAGTTACTATATATAGTATATTGAATCTATTGATTGAATTTTATAAACATACAGTCATTAGCCTTTTGGTCACTTTTTGAATCACTTATTTTATATGTATTCTATTGTAGCTTTTCATTTTGATGCTAAACCTTGTTTGGCATAACATTGGTAGATGAGGATGAAAACACATGATTAACACCACCATGTGTTGGATTTTTAGGTATGTAATCTGATTTTCCAACACTATAATCTTTAAACTGAAATTATTTTTACACTCTTTTTTTAGATTTCTCATAATGATAATTTGATATTTTATGGCTTCACAAGAACAAACCCTAGGTACATCGAATTAAACATGCATACATATGTCATATAACTTTACCCCTTGAAGGAGAGATAGCATGGAACTAGTTATATGGATGATATCTATCACCCTTTTTAGGTTTAGGAGGAATAAGAAATTCTTTTTTATCCATTTTAAATGTTCTAAAAATTGATATGAGAATAAGAAAGAAGAGACATATGAATTCTAACATTCCAACATAATATATAAGGATATAGTAATTTCAAACTATTAGATGATTTTTTTGAAAATATGAGATTGTTATTTATGGGAAAATAGGAAATGAGATGAACCTATAAACATAGGGAAGCAAAAGCACACTTTAAAACATGCAAGTTTAAATTTATGAAGAATAGTAAAATGTTAAATTCATAAAATCCATAGAATATTTTGTCAAAAAAAATAGGTTTTTGTATATATCAACTTAAGTATAAAAACATATGAGAAATTTTAAATCTGATCAATTATGAATCATAAAAATTCCAAACAATGTGGAATACTTCACAAGTAAAACCCTAGAATATTCTTAATAAAGAATCAACAATTGTAATAAAATAGGAATTAATTTTAGAGATATGTGAGAGGTTTTCTAATAAAATATAATTTGTGAATAAACCCATAAATTAAGTACACCATTCTCCTTTTACATCAATATTTATTAAAAATACTAAATTGTAAAACTTGAAAAATTTGTACAGAATTTGGGTGAACAAAAAGTGGTTTTTGAATATACGAATTTGAGTAGAAAATACCTCTGAGTAATTTTTAAATGGAGAAGTTCAGAATCCAAATGTGCCCATCAAGGAATAAGTAACTTTTTAGTGACTGAACACAAATTTTGGCAACAAAAGGAAGGTAAAACCCTACGGTAAAGTTTTAATCTAAAAATATATCATAAGCTAAAACCCTAGGAGGTTGGAATCCTTAGATCAATTTATTTTGCATTGACATAGGTTAGGTTCACCAAATGTTTAACCTTAAAATCTAGATTGGGGGAATATAGGGTTAAATGGGTAGAGATAAACTCGAGCACAAGGGTTATAAACTATCTCTATAACAAGCCAATTAATTATAAAAATCAAAATAAAACTTATACTAAATATATTATTCTAAGATATTCTAAAATAGAAAGTAAAACTATGTTAGATATTACAATGATAATGAAAATAAGATACTTAACTAGTTATGATTCTAATATAGATCTTGATTTAGAACAAGTAAAAAGTAAATTGGATCTAAATTCAAGATCAATCATTAGATTCTATAAACTATACCTATTCAAATGTGGACACTTATGTCAACTTGGGATAGTTGCATCAATGTTACTATCTAGATTGGACAAAGGTGTCTAGTAAAAAATACCTACTAAAACTAGGTACAACCACCTATATGCTTATGAGTTTTATGTCACTTCACTCTGGTGTATTCATATCTAGGTCATGGACTATCACTCCTTATCAAATGATAAAACCCTAGTTCTTATCTTCATAGTGGATATGGAGCACATGGTGTCAATTTGCCCCAAATACCCCTATGACAATGAGTGCTACTTATATATCCAATACTCCAAAGAGGGACTTAGACTTATGTAGTTCTCCCTTATATGGTTTCTTGTGTGTGAATCATGTAATGTGTGATAAGAAAGTTTAGTAGTAACCTCACTTATAACTTGGAAAATATGGCTCATGGGATGCTCCTTCAGTACTTTATAATTGTCTATGTGTTGTCCCTATGATTGATATGGAAGTATGAGAAAATAGAGAAGCGTTGTTCACTTGAATGATTGATAAAATGATTTTGTTAAATTAACTTATGAGTTCCTAGGTCTATGCTAGGTAAGGAATTAATGAGTATTGATCTGATATTTATACTAATCCCCTTGGAGAATATCTCACATGAAAGAATTTAGGTAGAACATATGTAACTTTAAGGAACTAGACACTTATGTTAGGTAAGGATACTTGTATTCATGTAGGCATTTGATTGGGATGCAAGTGTTTAGGAAGAAGAAAAATAGGTATAGGACCAAAACATGTAAATAATGAAGATAATCAGGTTTACAACATTATATGAAAGATATAATTATTGGGTCATCATAATGACACTGGACAGACTAAAAGATAAGTAATGAGGCATAAAGATATAGTATATATGAGCCTTTTGGTATCGATGAAGGTCTATAAGTTGATGGTACATCCATTATATGTATTTTCTAAGTGTAAAAGACTAAGGTGATATATAATTCATAATAGTGTCTACATCATGTTATTTATACCATGTGGGTTTTCATTTGGTTTTATCAAAGGGTTTTATTTGTGTAAAAAAATCATATTTATTACAACCAAATTTTGTAGTACTACATCCAATTATTCCCCTAGAGGTATATAATGCCATATTTTGATTTCCTGCTTTGGATGGCCCTTAGGAATGGTAATTATATATGTGAATTGGACCCCTTGGGTATGATTTAAGTTAGTAATTCTATTACCAACAACATTTCTATTTATAGTAAAGAACTTATGCTTTTCTTATGATGTTTGATTTTTGAGATCTGTATTGAAAACTTTCACCAATCTTTTAACTACAAGGGATTTTTATATTTTCACTCCTTTTTTTAATGATTAATTCAAAGGTATTATAATAATGTACTTAAAAATTAAAATACATTTATTGATTTAGGTTAACAACAAAAATGTTGACAAACTATTTTTTAGGGATGGACCAAGGGAACCTATTGACTAGGCTAAACTTCTCCATCATTTCAAGAATAAAGATAAGCTTTCTCAATTTTTTATTTTGAATTACATAAATCCTTATTTTTTATTTCATTTTCCACATTGTAATAGAAATGTTTCAAAAATATTTCATATTGGTCTGTGAATGTGGTGATGGACCTCTTAGTAAAATGTAAGAACCACTCTAAATTATGGCATCCTAAGCTCTAGAGGAGTAGTCTAATCAAATATATGTCATTATATCCAACTTATTGGCATGACATAAATAATTATTTTACATGTTATTTTATATTTCCATTTCCCTTATATTTTTTGAACTTTGGTGGTTCAACGTATGGGGAAAGGGAATTCAAATAATTTATATATCAAAAGGATAGGGGCACAACTCCTCAAATTTATATTCTATGTTATAGTTATAGATTCCATATTGTATTATTTAGAGGGAATCCCTTGATAATCTTAGGAAAATGGCATACCCTTGAGTAGTTATGATAAAATTAGGTTTTGGTGACATAATGGTCTGATTGGTATAAGATTATTGATGTTTAGATTATTTATGGTGCTCTAAAGGTTTGGATATTGAAGGACTAACATGGGAAGCTAAGTTTTCCAACTATTTAATTAAGTTTTTGAGTTTCTTAAACATAAATTAGTTTTGGTCCTGATGGTGTTGATATTCTAGACCTAATTTCCTTTTTCCAAGGTTGATATGAGGGGCATTAGGATTAGAGTTTAAATTGGTTAACTTTATGTTTGCTTTATGTTAGCTAATAGGATATCTAGTAGTATTCTAATATTGGTTTGGAAGAGTTTGGTATTTATTATTTATTATTTTATTAAGGATTTTGGGATCGTAACCTTTAGGATGATTGTCTCTTATTTTTATGAGTTACATAATCATGTCTTCCTTTTTTTCATATTGGAACCCTTCTACTTTAGGGAAACCATATTCAATTTTAAAAGAATTATTTACGTTATGAATTTTATACACATTTTGGTTTGAAAGACTAACATTATCATCTTCATAAATTTGATCTTGACTATAAGTTTGATATATATATAAATTATTTATTATTTATTTGTCATTTATTAGGTGTTTATGTACTCTATATTCAAGTTAAAAATGGGTTGGCATGAGAATATAAATATTTATTTCATGTTTTGGATTTATTCTCTATTATATTTATGACATGCCCAATGTGGCATTTCATATATATATATATATATAATTTATTATTTGTTTGTCATTTATTAGGTGTTTATGTATTCTATATTCAAGTTGAAAATGGGTTGGCATGAGAATATAACTATTTCTTTCATGTTTTGGATTTATTCTCTATTATATTTATGACATGCCCAATGTGGCATTTCATATATATATATATATATATATATATATATATATATATATATATATATGGAATGCCATGTTGGGCATGTCATAAATGTGTATTCTAAAAATTAAAGCTAAAATATACATTATTAACAATTATATTTCCTAATTTACATCAAAACATAAACTTCCAATTGAGAAAATAAATGAGAAATACAATTTAATTTCACCTGCCAAGTAAAAAGTCTCATTTTGGGTTGATTTTCTCATACAATCTAGAATTATTGTGGTTGATACAATGGACATGTGAAATAATTGTTAAAACATGCACTTATGAAGAGCTATGACTAAGATGATAAAAATATTAAACATATTTAAGAATTGTCAAAATATTGTTCAAAGATTTAAGAGTTTATCAAAAGGTGTGTAAATATTTCAATAGATTACTATAGATGTCAAAATGAAGGATGAAAGGTGTTTTTTGGATGGTAAATTATATGGTTAGGATTAATCATGATTGATTTAGATATATTGAGTTTGGATAAATGATATTTGATTTTCATTGAATGAGGAAGTTGAGGATTAACTAGTTGGTTGAGGGATCCAAAATAGTTGTTTGACATGTCTAATGAGTTATTTGACTTGTTTATTGACTCGGTTACTTATTTTAATGAGTTGGTTGAGGGATTTATTTATTTATTTTTATGATTTTTATGTGCATGAAATTATTTAAGAGTCAATTAACCTAATTAATGTGATTAATTATTTTTAATGGGATGATTTTAGTGGGATTATATGGGATTATTTCATTAATTTGATAATGTTAGATGAGGGTCATTTTATAATTGGGGTGAAATTAGTGCAGGTTCATTAGGATGCTAGAGTGGGTTAATTAGTGATGAATTGGATGAGAAAAATTAAGGTAGAAGAATTAGGGTGTCTACACTTGGAATTTTGGTGTTCCACTCTTATCATATTTTTTATCTACATATGTAAAACTAACTTCACCATAATGTGGTATTGAAATCATTTATTTATTTTTCTTTGCTATTTGTTTTGTATCATGTGTGTTTATTGTCATAGTACTAGTTATCTTTATTGTAATCTTAGAATAAGAAATATTTTGATTTGTATTTTCTTGCTCTATAGATTTCTCCTCTCTTAAAATTGTAAACATTACACTTTCATGCTCAAATGTGACATAGTCATTATCTTTACCCAAATTTTCCCCAGTTCCTCTCATCCATGATTTTATTAGTGTTACATTATATTGATTTAAGATAGGGTTGATGTGAAATATAATTTAACATGGTATTTACCCAAGTGTGATTTCAAATTCTATAGATCCAATGCAACACTGATGCCTACTAATATTAACCAAGTGTTGAAAATCATACCCAAGATGTTGGATAAGTGTCATGCTACATATATTCACTTCATGAAAGGATGTAATCTTGACTTTGGTACATTTCTTGATATCAATTTAGAGACTAAGAATCAAAATATCTATATATCGAGATAAATTTTTAGTTATATTTTCGGGAACCTCATTAACCTTGTTTTGTATGTCTTGATTGTTAATTTTATTTATGAGAAACCCTTTCTTAATAATGCCTTATATCTTATCTTGAATTTGTCTTTGTAATTTCTCTAAATGCACTTTTAGTAATTTATCATTTTTTATTTTTCCCTTTGTTGATCTAACTATTCTCTTTGTATCTTTTATTTTTGTGTCCTTATCTTTTCATCTTATTCCTTTTTAAAACTTTCTTTCTCTAATTTTTCCTTTTAAGGCCTTTCTTGCTCTGAATTTCCATTGGTTCTATTTTCAATTGTTCATTAAGATATGTATTCATAATGTGATTAGGTTGTCTGATTTATGTATATATTATAGGATCATAATTGTTAATGATAATTTGTATTTTATTCAAATCCCAACAACTATTTGTTTGACACCCATGTATAATATGATATGTATAATAGTATTTTTATCCATAGAAGATGCATATGAGGTAATTTTGTCAATGTTTTTTGAAACATATCTCTTAAAATCTTGCTTGAACTCTTATTAGCTTTTTATATAGTTTAAAAATCAATATTTGTAGATGTATGTTGATTTTAGACCCATACATAAGATGATAAATTTTGAGGCACAAAATATCTAGTGGAATATGTGGATATATGATTAACATTGGCATGCTCTAGATTATTTGTATATGTGCTCTTATTTTATATTATGTGATCCTTGAATTGAAATATTGATTTTTATATAAAACTCTTCTATCAAGCTTCTCATGGCAACTATTTGATATTTAAGGACTTAAAAAACACAATACTTAGGTACTTTTTATTAAATATACATAAAAATCCATCAGAATGATGTGTGGGAGATAGAGGGGGTTGATGAAAGACATGTTATGTTACCTTCATTTTGTACTACAGGGTGAGTCACTTCAGATTCCATAGACATATAATAAATATTATGATTGATTTCAACCTTAAGTTTTTTTTACCTTAGTGTTATCCAATTTATTAAATGATTAGGAAATATATTTAATATTTTTGGCTAACACCATTCAATTATAAAAATCATTATTTTAATTAAAATTTATGCACCAAAAATAACCCATATAGTTTTTGATATGGTAAGGCAGCAAACCAGGGGCCAAATCCTTTAAAAAGCAAAAAAGACAAGAAGGCAATCAAACAAAATATGCCTTCAGAGAGACGACGACACTAGTCGAGAAACACTAGACACCAAAATAAAACATAAGGAATGGAAAGACCAGAGTCAGAGAAGAATCTCCTTACATAACCATTGATTTGAGAAGATCATTAAGTTTCTCAGTATTCTCTACATTGTCAGCATGCCCAGTATTGCCCACCTCTTTTAGCATAGACATATTTAGGAGAATTGTATTCTGGATTCCCTTGGTGAAATTTTGCTCAAGCCTCTGAATACGATCCTTCAGGGCCCCAATTTCAGCTTTCCAATTAGCCTCATTCTCAATATCCTCACCCACTTCCTCGACATACATTTTCCCCTTATTTTCAGCAGTTTCCATAGTGTCAGCACCATGCTCCTTAGTAACCTCAAAATCCCTAATCTCCTGCTTCCCTCCAGTGTCCTCCAAAATTTCCTATATTTCTAGCTCCTTAGACTCTTCCTCCTGGGTTGCTTCTTCTAAAGCACTTTCTGAGTAATCAATCAGTCTAGCCTTTGGGGTGGGTTTACCAGCAATCTGCCTTGACCTTCTAACTCTTGAGGAGAATCCTTCCTTATTAATTTTAGAAGACTTTTAAGATTTACCACCTTGGCCCCCCATGGCCCTACCCAAATTTTTGTGGGTCCCCTCCTTGGTCTCTCTAATATTTTATTCCTCTTAATCAACCTTTCTCTTCTTACCCTTTTTTATTGTAAAGGAGCTGGGGGTATCAACAGGGGTCTCTTCAGTGGTGGAGAAAGAAACATATTTTATTTTGGTAGGAGTAGGAGAAAAATAGGACTCATCAATAGCATCGCCAAACACCAGGTTGGAAGGAATGTCTCCACTATCCATTGTGATATTCTTAGAGGGCTCTAGGGCTCCATGAAAGTTGTATAAGTAGAAAATTAGCCGTTGGTGTAGGGGAATAGGATTCATATCTAGCTTCTTAGCCATTTTAGCTCTCACCTTAAGGATAAAGTGTTCCAAAGAGGAGAGCAAGTAAAAAGGGAAACTAATAACAACATTATGCTTGAAGTGATTTAACAAAGGGAGGTGGTAGTTGTAGAACTTGGTAAATCAACCTTCGAGCTTGAAGTACTTCATGAGAATGAAACACACCCCATCCCATGGCTCTGGAAGTTTAGTGTGATCAAATCCTCCTTGGTACAGGATGAGTTCTTCTCCCTCACCCAAAAATAGTTTGTGGTTTGTAAGATCCATAATTTTGGTTTTCCTTTGAAGTTTTATACCCTACATGGACATTCCCATGGACATAGAAATCACCTTTTCAAAGATTTCAAAACTAATTCCGCCCACCGTGACCCACCTATTTAACCAGGATCTCACAAATTACTTGGACAAGTTTTTGTCAAAACCATTAAGCCTTTCAAAATATGGGTTGATTCCCCCTTCCTTACAATAATGCCAAACCAATATATTATCTTTAAATTCGTAATAAGAGACAAGTTCAGTTTGAATAAGATTTCCTCCCATTTTATATTTGTAGACCCAGACCATGGAGTTCCTAATTTTAGCCTTCAGCTTTGAAATGGCTGCTAACCCTTTTTTTTTGTTTATGCAAAATGAAGATGTGATGGCTCATTTCTCAAAATACCTTGCAGAGATGATGTTGTCTACTCCCATGCTTGGAGATTATTTCCCCTTGATTTTCATGATGATACCCACACACCTCAACCTTATGATACAATGAATCATGAATGATTGTTAAGCAAGTACCAAGGTTATCAAGTTATGTAATCCATGATGGCCCTCTCTAAATGGACTATCTGCGAGAGCTACCCTTGTCATAAATGCACCTCATTCTTGATAAGTCATCTCCTTTTGAATAATATCCCTAATGTTTAAAGGAATATGAGCACCTTGTCACCACACCCTCCAACCTGAAAATTGTTAACCAAAGTTGGCACAAGCATCAATGACCCTATTTCCCTCTTTGTAAATATGGGAAAAATCTACTCTAGAGAACTTTTGCAAAAGAAATTGGATGTCTATAATGATGTCCTTTAGCTTAATTCCTACATTTGATGCTTTATTCACTGCATCTATGACCATTTTAGAGTCACCTTGTATACTTAGGTTCCTTATTCCTAGGGATATAGCCAACTTTAACCCCCATAGTAGAGCTATTGCTTCAACATAGTTGTTGCTCTGGCATCCTATTCCACCAGCATAGATAGCAGACATCCATCCTTTATCATTCCTTATAATTCCTCCTCCACTAGCTTTACCATCCAACTTGGATGCCCCATCAAAGTTGAGTTTCATCCAGTTGGGCTTTGGAGGGATCCATTTAGTATTTATTCTCTGTAGCATTTTAGAGTTATCATACCCAGGGATCTGGTTTAAAACTTTCCATTTGGCTACAATTTTGTTTTCAATTTGAGATAGGGGTTTCTCCACAGCATGAATATGAGCTGTTGCGACACTTTCCATAATGGTCTTAATAAAGGAGTGGAACACCTGAGATGCATTTCTAGCAGTGTCCCTAAAAATTCTATGGTTGTGCTCTTTCCATAAAATCTAGCTCAAACATGGAAGAGTTTGCTTCAATAATTCCAAAAGCCAAGGATGTGTGAAGGTTGGGTTCTAGCTGAGAATTACTTCTTTGAGGGCAGAATTACACACCCATTCAATACCAAAGTTATTAAGTATTATGCTCCATAATTCTTGGGCAAAATCACAGTGGATAAAAAGGTGTGAAACTAATTCCTCTTTAAAACCACACAAGAAACATCTGTTAACCAAGGTAAACCCTCTCTTTTGAAGGTTATCCTGAGTTAGGATTTTGTTATGAGCAACAACCCACCAGAACATGTTAATTTTTAGAATAATTTTATGATTCTAGACCTTTTTCCATACATCTTTATTCTAAGCTTTAGGAATGAGTAGATGGTAAGCAGATTTAATAGAGAACGATCCATTCTTATCTAGCCACTAGTATTGTTCATCCTCCCAGGGGAAGAGAGGGATTCTGATCTCCTGAACACACTGCTGGATCTCCCACACTCTAGGGAAAAGCTCAGGCCGGTGATCACAATCATCTAATAGATTTTTTTAGCTCCTTATCCCATTATTATTTTCCATATAATCACTGACTCTATCTCCAAAAAATTGAGTAGCCAAGTCAGCAATCTCTCCATAGTTACCCTGTGTGATGAGAGCCTTATCCTTTAACCAGATATCATCCCAAAATTTAATATGCTAGCCATTTCCAAGTTTCCATCTAATTCCATGTTTAAGAAGGCTTCTACTTTTTAGCATTTTATTCCATACAACAGATCCCTAGGGTAATCCCATCTATTGAAGAAAGTTGGAATCATCAATGCTATGCATGTATTTGGCATACATTATTTCCCCCCATTCATTATATTTATGGATCAGGTTCCAACTAATTTTTGAGAGAAGGGCTTTGTTCATGTTCCTGATAGACCTAATATTGAGTCCTCCATGAGATTTTGGAAGACACACTTTTTCCCATCTAACTAACGACATTCTCTGTTTGTCTTCCACCCCCATCCATAAAAATTTCCTTTGGATATGTTCTAGTTTATCAACAAAATATGCAAGAATTTTAAAAAGAGATAGGAAGTATGTAGGAATACCTTGTAGTGAGGCCCAAAGAAGTTGCAGTTTACCAGCACTGCTGAGTAGTTTTCCTTTTCAACCTAGAAGTTTCCTCTATGTTCTTTCCACAATTCCATTCCAAAAACTAGGAGATACCTCTTTGACTGTGAGTGGGAGACCTAGGTAGGTGGTTGGTAAAGTAGATTCAACACATTCTAATATATCAATGATTATATGTCCGAGGTCATTAGGAGTGTTGAAGAAATACACATTGCTTTTTTGGAAATTTATCCTTTGCCCTGAATCTATGGCATAATTATTTAAGATATTATTCCATCTTCTAGATTTAATCACCGATGATATGCCAAAGAAGATGGTATCATCCACAAACTATTGTACCACCATAGGATGGAAGGAGGAGGCAGGTTTGATGCCCACAAGCTTTTTTGAGGCTATATCTACTTGTATGTATCTTCCCAGTACCTCTGCCATAATGATGAATAAGTACAGGGAGAGAGGGTCTCCCTGACGAATTCCTCTCGAAGATGAGAAAAACCCTCTAGGTACACCATTTACCAACACCAATAATTTTTTAGAAGAGATAACGTTCCATATCAAGCGAGACATTTTATCATTAAACCCAAATTTTCTAATCACTTGGAATAGAAAGGTCCATGAGACTCTATCATAAGCTTTAGAAATATCTAGCTTAAGAGCCATACCAGGGATTATGCTCTTATCCATGGAGTGAATAGTCTCATGTGTGGTGATTACAACATCAAGAATCTACCTGCCCAAGACGAAACCTTTTTGAGTAGGAGAAATAATTTTGTCTAGTAAAGGTTGAATCCTCATAACCAACACTTTGGTACATAACTTATAAACAATGTTTCATAGACTAATGGGACTAAAATTAGTAAGGTGTGTAGGTTGTGATTTTTTAGGCACAAGTACTATGAAGGTGTTATTATCTTGTTTCAAAATTTTACCTAATAAAAAAAAATCATGAACAACAGTCGTGAGATCTACTCCTACTATTTCCCAATATTCTTGAAAGAATATAGGAGGAAAGCCATCCAGACCCATGGATTTGAATGCACCCATGGAGAAGAAAATAGCATGGACTTCTTCCTCAGATATAGGCTTTAACATTTTTATATTATCTTCCTCCATTATCAAACATGGGATTTTATCAATGAATTGGTTCATAAGTCTATCATTTTCATTATGTTCTTCAGTGAGCAGATTCTGAAAGAAATCCCTAGCTTGTTCCCCTATCTCATTATCTTCAGTTATAATGTCACCATTATCTAGCACAAGCTTAGTTATTGAGTTGGCTTTCCTATGTTTCATGGTTGAGAGATGAAAGAAGGCAGTGTTCTTATCACCCTCTTTAAGCCACTAGACACAAGATTTCTATTTCCATAAAACCTCTTCTCTTTCCATAAGATTCTTCCATTCAAAAGACATGACATTCTCTTCTTTTAAAGTGTCTTCAGAGTCATCTCCTTGATCTATCAATTGCTAAATATATTTGAGTTTCCCCACTATATTTTTCTTCTGTTTAAAGACCTGCCCAAAGCTATATCTATTCCATCCATAGACTTCTTGTTTAATATGCTAATTTTTTTTTACTATTCTAAACATAGGAGTCCCCTGAATAGGAATTTTCCACCATTGGGCCACCATTTGTCTAAAGTCTTTGTGTTTGATCCACATAGCTTCAAAATGGAATGGGGAAGGTCTGGATTGCCCCTATTCTCTCCAATTGAGGAAGATCGGGAAATGATCGGACATGGTTCTAGGAAAGGCCTGCACATGCATATTATGATATTTAATCTAGTTACTTGAAATAAGAAATCTATCTAACTTAACCTGAATCATTTGATCTCCTCTTCTTCTATTTGACTAGGTAAAATTTTGGTTTTGCAGTTCTATATCCAATAAACCCCAATCATTGATAAATTCAACAAAGTCAAACATGTTGTCCAAATAATCCATAATCCCACCCTATTTTTTAGAAGGGTATAGAGGAGTGTTAAAATCTCTAGCCAACATCCATCTAGTGTTCTGGGGATTATTCTTGAAACTGCTCAAGTCTATCCATAAGTTCTACCTCAAAGCTCTGTTATTCGGTCCATAGACATTGATCATTGACCAGCTCAAAGATTTCATAGAGAAATTGATAATCAGGAAGTGCTTGTAATAAGCCATAAGAGACCCCTAGATTTTAGCACTATTCCACATAGTTACAATCCCCCTTGAAGCCCCTTCAGCTGGACTAATGCAAAAAGCCACCTTAGGCCATATGTAGTCAACAATTTTCCTAAAACTCTCCTCATTCATCTTGACTTCTTGGAGTAATAAAATATCTAATCTATTATCTAAAATGCAGTTTTTAACCTCATACTATTTTGAGGGACTGTTAAAGCCCCTCAGGTTCCAAGATAATATTCTCATTTAGAGGGTTTGAGAGGTTGGGTCTCCAATGTTTTCTATTTGCCACTGATAATCTCCCTAACAATCTCCCTTTGTCTTGTTTCCCTTAGGGTTGGTCTCCCTTGTTTGGGATCAGTGCCAACATCTACAAATTTTTTACCTTTTCAGTTCTTTTTCTTTGGGGTAACCCATTCCTCTTGTTCATTACTACCGCTTTGTCCTATTTCACCTATTACTAAATAGTTTTTTGTAAAATATCTGTGTTTAACTATAAGTCTAATTCTCCTTTAGTAAGATACATTCCTAGAGTTACTTCTTCCTATTAATCTCTTGGAACTTTGTCTTCTACATTATCTTCCTCTATCAGATGATTACCTCTTTCACCTTCCTCAGACATATTAGTCTATTTGTCCAGAGTGTTGGTTGTGTTTAATATAGTCTTCTAACTATCATCTACTATATTTTCCTTTGGGACAACTTTTCCCCTACTACTAGTGATATCCTCCTTACCCTTCTCCTCCTCTACCTTTTCTATATTGTCAAGATTTTCTGCATTGCTCTTCATTCCCTGCATGTTATTCTTTCTATGGTTGAGAGACTAATCCTCTGGGATAGCTTTTCCCTCACTACCAGTGATATCCTCCTTACCCTTCTCCTCCTCTGCCTTTTCTGTATTGTCAGGATTTTCTACATTGCTCTCCGTTCCCTACATGTTATTTTTTCTGTGGTTGGGAGACTAATCCTCCCCTTCAACCTAGGAATCATCTGTCCTTCTCATTTGCTTCACTTTGCATTATGTCATTAAATGTCCCTTTCTCTTACATATTTGATAGAAAGTGGTAGCATTCTCATAGGTGATCGACTGAGTCCAAGTCCCATATTTAGAGTTCAGCTCTATGGACATAGGGAGAGTCCTATTAATTTCAACATTGACACAAAATATAGCATACACACATCTAGACTTTGATCTAGTTGTGTGATCTATAGTGACATATTGGCCAATAGAATTGCCAATAGCTGTGAAGATTTTTTCATCCCAGAATTCCAAGGAGAGCCCTGGTAGTCTAACCCAAGTAGGAGTAGACTTATTAAGGTCCGAGTTAGGATCAAATCATATTTTCCACAAGCATAAGGTAAGAGAATGTGGGCCATACAGCCATGGTCCTCTAGCAAGGGTAGCTATCATGTCCTCCCTATTCGTAAATCTAAAAAGGAATAGGCCTCTCGCCATGGCAGTGATCGAAACACTACCCTTAACTTTCCACCTAGATAAAACCCATTTCTTGACTATTTCAATATTAGGATGGAATGAGAAAAAATTACCTACCAATGTAAGGTCCATGGATGCCATGATTTCTTCCACCAGATCATCTGGGATATTTAGTGTCGTGCCCTCAGAGGTAACAGGTAGGCTTGACATGCTTTTTGAGGGACATGTCCTTTCACCTATTAGTGCTTTCTTCCATCTGTTGGATGGAATATCCTTTATCAAATTTTTGATCAGGTCCCTAGAGGCACTACCATTGGTAGTAGCCTCCATTGGATCTATGATCCCTTTGGTTGCACTCAGGGGCCCTTCTAGGTGGGAAATATTAGTTTCAAATGTTTTCTGCTCCAAGCTCCAATTTCCACTATAATTGCTTCCACATTCGATCGAATGTCAAATAACCCATATAGTTATTATATTATGTAAATAATAAATAGCCATCCACTACAATAGATCTATTCAGTATATTTAAATTTGAAGAGAAGTTTTCAAGTTATAACCATTAGATAGATGAAAACCATAAATTAATTTGAAAATAGGTACAATGTTTGTCCTGTAGGCCAAATTTACTAAAAATAGTAAATTGGAAATTCCAAAAACTCTATACACTATTTTGGCTAAAAAAATAGGTTTTGTATCCACTTAATAAAACTAGAAAAAACTCGAAGAGTTTGAAAAATAGAGGTGTTATGGATCAGATATGAACTGGACAAGTGGGAAGATAAATCACATGTCTAGGAAAGGCAACACTAATAGTAAAATGATGGTGAAACCCTAGGGAAAAAGATAAAACTTATAATTTGCATAGAAGATAAGGGGAAATTAGATATTATATCAAAAACCCTATAATAAAATAATTAAATCCTATAAAGAGGCTTGAAAACCTAGGGTTTGTTAGTGTTTAATAAATATATAAGTTCACCAATATTTTTTATCAAAATTTGGAATTAATTGGTGTAATAACTCTAATTAAGATAGAATGATTTGAAGGGTATAAAAAGTTGTAATTTTTTAAACTAGTATAATGAAAGAAAATTAATGAAATTAAAAAATATTAATTTAATGAAATAAGGTTAACTATGAATAACACAAAAGACTTAGTTTTATTTTATCTATATGTTGACTCTGCGCAATAAATAAACAACTATAATAGATCAAATTAAACTAATTTTTTAAGTGCCACAAGAACTATGGTTGTAAATGCTCAACATTAGGATTGATTTTTATTATTTTCCTCTAATTATTGATTCTATCCTATATGTAAAATATATAAAATAATGTAAAATTCACTTACACTTCCTTAAGGCATGTGTGTGTATATATTTTACCTTTGGACACACACAAATGACCTAAAAATTAATTCTTTAAATTTAAAACCCTAATAGGGATTTTAATAGCTAAAACCTACAAGGAAAAAAGGGGGAGTGCAATGGGATAAGATGACCCCAATCACTCCTATGATGATTGATCATTTCCTACATATCCAAGATTACAAAAAAGGAAATCAAGCCCACACAATTCTCCCAATGATTTTACTCCTTTTGCTACATGTATGCATCTATGTATATATTGAATACTTGATAATGATTCATTTGAATTAGATAAAATAGGATCTTAAATTGGATAAATATTGATTTTAATTATTAGAATCAAATTTAATAATAATAGGGAAATTTTACTCATTGTGCAATATTATAAGTGTGCATAAATATTGAAATTTGAAAGTGATTACCAAGTGATAGAATAATTTACTTAGATGTGCCTTTATAGCAATAAAAAAGTGGAAAACCTCACATTAACTATCCTAAAAATATATAAAAACTTGTGAGTGAGGGTCTATGTTTGAAAATTAGCTATCGATAATGGTGAAGGACAAAAGGAACCCATATGGGTCAAGATCAACTGCTAGAATTGACCCATATAGGTCAATCTTTTCTTGAAGGGTAGTGTTTTAAAAATAAGATTTAGGATGTCTATGCATATGTTTATAGGAGTTTTTAGTGATTAATAACATTTATATAGGCATAATATATAAATTTAGAAAGGGATAGGTTTATATAGATACTCGAGATAGAGCGAGGTGGTGAAATAGGTCTCGATTTAGTTCTCAATTTAGTTCAAGTGAAAGTAGGAAAAAAATAACATTATTAAGTATTCATGACCAAATTTGAGTGACTAAAATTAGATATAAATTTATCATTATGTGAATAATATATGAAAGAGACATAAAAATCTCTAAAATAATTACAAGGGTTTCCTTTTCCATTAAAAAATGAAAACATTTAAGAAATAAATACTATTACAAATAGGTATGCAAGTAATTCATGACCAAGGGGTTTAAAATAGCATCACTAGGAGTTATCCTATTACTTGTATTTTTATACCTTTAATAAATAAATTTAATTTGTTGTTGGAAGTCACAAAATGTATGCATCATATTAGTCACATCATGATTTACAATATAAAGTGAAATGGAATAAGTTGGAATAGGAATTTTTTGAAAATTAGAAAGATT
This sequence comes from Torreya grandis, assembly GCA_037957365.1. Taxonomy (NCBI): domain Eukaryota; kingdom Viridiplantae; phylum Streptophyta; class Pinopsida; order Cupressales; family Taxaceae; genus Torreya; species Torreya grandis. The sequence continues at coordinate 845,663 of JARHVA010006090.1, forward strand.
ATTAACATGTGAAGCAATAATGGAATAATTACAATAAAATTATGATTAAACAAAAGTGATTTGGGAAACATATTGAGGATTTTGAAGAAATTGAAAATCAATAGAAAAACTTGAGAAAATTTGAATAATTTGAGAAGCAATGGGGATTTTCTAGATATAAAAACAATTTTATAAAAATAAAAATTACAGAGAAAGAGAAGCATGAACATGAGAAATTTCATAATAAAATTGAGAAATGACTACATGACTATGCATAGATTACAATCCATTGCATATGGAAAATGTTTGATCCATATTATGGAAAATCATATCTTTAATGTATACATTTAAGAGTATCTCTTGAACCTTAACCTCATCTTGGACCTCTTGATCTAGGGTTTAGATTATAACATCTTGTAATACACTCATTAATATAGTTATCCATAAGCACGAGTTTTTTAAGACAACTTATGATTGCATTATTTTTGTATTTTTTGTGTCTATATGGTTGTAATTAAGATATTATTGGTGCCTTTATTTTTTTTCCTTCATCCCCTTTCTTATCTACACGGCCCCATTTTTTATATTAATTATGTTTTCTCTCTTCTCTCTATTTTTTTTGTGTTTTTAGGCCTTATGTGTTCTTATTATATTTTCCCTATCATTTTTACCTTTAGGAGAGAATATGTGGTCCATCAATGATGATCCTTTATGTTTTTGGCCCTTTTAACCTTATATTCCTCCTTTTGATGTGTAGACTAGTGATTATCTATTTTATCTCTTTTATTGGTTGCCTTATAAGACAACATGTTCTTAATTCAAACTTAAGAAGTTTATATATAAAAAACCTCCTTGGGTAATATAAATAGTAGGTAAAAATATTAATTGAGTCTTAGGTACACTCCAAATTCTAAGTTTCTTCTCTTCAATACTTTCAAGGAAGTTACACTATTAATTAGTTACATACTTGTGTTATATTAAGAACTAGTTAAATTCTCATGTAGTTACACTTGCATTAACTATGGAGATAAGGTAAATTCCTATGCATAAACATGGTTTGGATTACACTAACATGTATTATAAGTACATTGGCTATAATTATTAACATGTAGGATATGTATCTATAACTCTTCCAGAGGTTGTAAGAGTTAGCTAACCTTGTATATTTTTATTTATCTTAAAACATAATGTGGATAATTAGATCAAAACATAAGAATAAATTTTAAGAAATTTTAGCCACCAATTCAATTAAGTGAATCCATAAACTTATTCATCATCATTGTGCACATTTGTCAAGAATGTTTAAGATTTTGAAAAGTAGTAAAGGACAATATTGATACATAGGTATAAAATTAATATGAATAATGGGGCACAATCAATGGTATTCAAAATTTTTAGACTTTATAATTAGTGTCCCTTGAATCATGTCCCTTTTTCATACTATCTCTATATTTTAAGGTTTCCTTTCAGTTAGCTTCAAGCTCCTAGTTATAGCCTCTGATTCCTAGAAAAATACATTTTTTTTACCCCTTCTCTTTAATTCTCTCATTCATTTTTATGGCTTGTTCAATTGCCTATTTTTAATTTCATTATATTTTCAAACATGGTTAAAAAATTATCTAATATTAATGGTTTTATCATTATAGGTCAACATTGTGATCCGTTTTAGATTATTGTGCATAAAATATTTATCCCCTAAAATAGAAATAGTTTAATCATTTTTATAAACCCATTTACTATTCAAATGCCCAACCCTTTTGGTTTTATTTTTACTCATACCTTTGGGGTTTGAATTACCTAATTTATTAAAATTTTTATTTTTAAGGGCTTCATTAAAACCCTTCCCTTGGCTCAAATCATGTCAACTTTACTTAGTTTTTGTCTACTTTCCCTTGGTAGCTTATGCTTAGGCATGTTTTTATTTTATTATCTCATGGGTAGTTTCAATTTATATGTTACATTCATTTTTAAAATGTAATGGTAGATAAGTATATTTTACATGTTCTTAGGGTTGATCATATTGTTGTTATAAAAATACTTACTAATGTTTCCATGTTTATTTTATATAAATTATCATAAATTACTATTTTATAGATTGAGATAGTTGTTCATGATGATTTATGTGTTGATAACCATTCACTTAATAATTTTTTTCCCATCCTCTTATTGATAACCTTTGTGTTTTTGATTTGATGTGTATTCATTATGAAGAAGATGTTTTAACTTGGAGGTGTAGACCATGAAATATTTCTATCCATCCTTTTTATTCTCAAATTCAAGGTTGGGTTAACTAAAATACCCCTACTCAAGATTCTAATATTCACCCTTGTACTTATAATATTAGGATCCAATCACCTAAAAGCTATGATCTAGTGGACCAACATTAAAATACCCATGCTAAAATTTCTATCCTAAACTTACTAAGACAATGAACTATTTCCAAATACATGTTGCATAAAGATTTGAGTAATTCCACTTTTCCTCACTAAATAAAAATATTGTTCTTATATTATTTAATACATTCAAATATGGTTAAAATACCATATCCTTCTAATTAGAGGACTTTCCCTCTAAAGAGATCATTAACCAAAACCTACCCTTATACATTCAAATTATTATCAACCATGTGGGAATTTATAGAATCCTCATAGATAATTTTTCATGACTTAATATTTTTAGTGAGGCCATATTTAATGTATTTGTACTTTATATTAATTTTATTAATAATTTATAACTGGTCATAAAAATATTTGACATTGAACCACATAAATCTTGCAAACTATTATTTTGATCATAATTTTTGGGCCTAAAAATATATATACATCTTTCCAAGTGATATCTAATTAATTTAGATATAATATTTTATTTTATAAGATAATGATACATTATTTTAATTAATTCACCTCTATATTACATATATGTTTTAAATTTGTACATGAGGGTTACATTTTTACTTTCCCTATAGATGATGTTTCATTCTATTTTACAAAGTTATGAAACCCACTGAAGTTATTATTACCCACCTTAAAATACCTCAACTAAATATCATATGACATAAATAATATATTATTATGGAAATAATGAATATATATGATGTAGGTGAGCCTATTAATATCAATAAGGATATTCATGCTCAGGATCATACTGATGAAAATGATTACGAACCTGACAGTATGTATGAACATTTATCCAAGATTTAATTGACAACATGTGGTCCTAGGAAATATCGATATGATTCACATAAATTTGGTATTAGATAATTACATTTTACTCCCTATGATGTTATATGACATTTCTCATCCTTTGTGCTTAATAAGGTACCATATTATGAGGATAAAGGTAACTAGACTAAGACAAACACTTCTTCAATACTAATAAACTAACACAACCTCTTGGCCAAACCTAGACTACTTTATAAAAACATAGAAAATGATATAAATGTGAGAATAAAATTAGATACAATGGTAAATAATGAAAACAAACTAAACAAGTCTAAAAGAACCAATTATTCATATTCCTTGTCAATTCAAAAAAGGTCTTGGATATAGATAAAAAACTAAAGATAAAGAGACACCCTTACATATAAATCATAGGACACTTAATGATTATTATTTTAGTTGTAATTTAATGTATAAAAATTTACATATTCACTTCTCCAAGTCTAGTACATATCATCAAAATGAATTTTACCATGTTACATCTTTATAACTTATGCATTCAAAGCTAATTGACCAAGATAATTCACTTAAACTAATTAATCTTGATAATTTTGTTAAAAATGAATACATTAAATAATATGTGGAATATTATTATGATTTACCATATTTCCATCATAAATCAATATTTCCCCATTAAGATATACTTTGGTAAGTGTGAGTGCTTAGAGTTAGACTATGCCACTAGCATATTGACTTAATTTTCATGTACCAATAATACAACATAGTATGAGGATTTGATCATAGGTATATTCTATAATCATGCTTAAAGATAATATATATAAAATTTTATGGTAATTCTCAAATTTTCATCACTCAATTGATAGGTATATTTCAAACCGAGGAAGTGAAACTAGTGCCATATCGAGAGCTTGTACACAATTTGAATAACTTCTTTAATGACTTTTATATTGGAAACATTTTCAAAATAAATAAATATCATGTTGATGTTTTGGACAAAATTTATACACTCATTTATATTTTTTATATCTATGGTTATTATATAATTCTTATTAAGCGATTACAATACATGGTTGTTTCACTATCTTCTTGAAATGGATTAGATGTGCTTTTTATGTATGTTGATCAAAATATTTAGAGTGGTATATCTAAATTTAAAAAATAAGAATCTAATGAGACTATT